>CM077156.1:175504355-175984059 GCA_039583875.1 Platanthera guangdongensis
CCTTTGTAATAGATATCTTTTGGATAATAAAATTTCGATTATTCAAAAGTTTATTCGCTTGTTCTCTTCTTTTCGCTTCTTGTTCTCTACTTTCTAACATGGTATCAGAGGATACGGTCATTTCCTCCTGATTCTGTGCGCTCTCTGTTGTTCGCGGCTTGTCTTCCGTGTTCTGCGGCTTGTTCGCGGCTTGCCTTCTCATCTGTCCGCGCGGCTTGTTTCTATCCGCGCGGCTTGTTTCTGTCCGCTGCCTGTTTGCGCGGCTTGCTTCTTCTTGATTCTCTTCTCCTACTGCTCTTTGTCGCAGCGACCTGTTTCCGTTTTGCCGCGCTCCTTGTTCTTTCCTGCCGCTCCGACTTCCTAGTCGCTGCGGTCTGTCTCTGTCCGCGTGTGTTGTCTCTGAACTCGCGGTTTGCTGCTGTGATCTGCCTGACCGTGCGGGTTGTTCCTTTCTCACCCGCATCTTGGTCGCGGTCACCAGCTCTTCTCCTCTCTTCTGTTCGCTCGGCCTTTTTTAGTCCGCGCGACCTCTTCCCCGCTGTGCCTTTGACCGCCTTCTCGCAGCTGCTGTGATCTGCCTGACCGTGCGGGTTATTCCTTTCTTACCCGCATCTTGGTCGCGGTCACCTGCTCTTCTCTCCTCTTCTGTTCGCTCGGTCTTCTCAGTCCGCGCGACCTCTTCCCCGCTGGACCTTTGCCTGCTTTTTCGCCGCTTTCTTCTTGTTGCCTTCTACCCGCTCCTGCTTGCTAGTCGCCTCGGCCTCATCTTTTGGCCGCGCGACTTGTTCTCCTCTGTTCGCCCGACTTTTTCAGGTCGTGCGACTTCTTTCCCTCTGCTTTGCTCGGCTTCTTGGAAGCGGCCTTTCTAGCCGCCCGGCCTATTTTCGGTCGCTCGGCTTGGTGCTCTACTCTCTTCTCGTAGCGGTTTGCTACTCTCTTGCTTCCATGGCTTTCCTCTCCTCCAGCCCGTCAGCCTCCGTGGTCACCTCTTCTGGTAGTGCTCATGTTGTGACTCGCGGACGATGGCTCATCGACTCTGGTGCAACAAGTCATATGACAGGCAACCTCAATGTTTCTCTCTTCTTGACACACAGGCTCAGTTGCCCCCAGTCATTGTCGCTGATGGATCTCCCTCCCCGGTCCATGGGACGGGCATGGTTCAAGTCACTCCGTCTCTCTGCTTGGCTGATACCCTCTATGTGCCCAAGTTTCCGTGCAATTTATTATCGGTTACTTCTTTATGCAAGCAACTACAGTGTTCTGTCACATTCACCCCTACCTCTTGTGCTTTTCAGGATCCGACATCCCAACGGACGATTGCTACCGGGACTGAGAGTGGTGGCATCTACTTCCTTGACAACGTTTCTGCTCTATCCGTCTTCTCCTCCTCCTCTACAGATCTTCTCCAATGGCATCTTCGCCTTGGTCATGCTCCTCCCCGCATTCTACGACAACTCCTGCCGCACCTCCCTCCTCATCATCCTCCTCTAAACTGTGATGCATGTCAACTTGGCAAACATCACCGCTCCTCCTTCCCACCAACGCAGAGTCGGGGCTCCTCCCATCCGTTCGACCTCGTTCACTCTGACATATGGGGTCCCGCTCCTACCCTCACCATCGGTCGGGGCAGTTCCTATTTTGTCACCTTCATTGATGATTTCTCTCGAGCAACGTGGGTATATCTTCTTAAAGATCGCTCCGAGTTATTCTCTGTTTGGACCTCTTTTTATTCGATGGTTAAAACTCAGTTCGCTACGTCTATTAAAATCCTTCGTTCTGACAATGTTAAGGAGTATCTTAGCCACGACTTCTCCTCCTTTTGCACTCACCATGGTGTTATTCGTCACACCAGCTGTGTCTACACTTCCCAACAAAATGGGGTGGCGGAACGCAAAAACCGTCACCTCCTTGATGTCGCTCGCACTATGATGAATCAAATGCATGTTCCTCGCTCCTATTGGGGCTATGCTGTCCTTCTCTCCTGCTATCTCATCAATCGCCTTCCCTCCACCGTTCTCCACGGTGTACCCCCTTCTCCATTCTTTATCCGGACAAGGATCCCTTTCCTCTTCCTCTACACATCTTTGGGTGCACCGCTTTTGTGCACTCTCCCGCTGCCACGCGTGATAAACTATCACCCCGTGCCACCAAATGTGTCTTTCTGGGCTATTCTCCCACTCAGAAAGGCTATTGTTGCTTTGACCCTATTACCCGCAAGCAATTTGTCTCTGCGGATGTCACCTTCTTTGCCAATGCCTCTTACTTCTCTCCCGCTTCCTCTCCTCCTCCTCCTGCTCCTCCTTCTCATACCAACCCATCCCTTCCCTCTGCTCCCACTGAGGTTCCGTCCTCTCCACCCACTCCACCGCCTTCCCCCTCCTCCTCATCTCCACCCTCTACTCCTCTTTCTCCCTCCACTCCGCTGCCATCTCTCTCTACTCCCGGGCCAGCTCTCTCCACCACGGATACTCCGGATACTGAGGCACCTGCTGACCTGGATCTCCCGATTGCTCTTCGCAAAGGGGTTCGGGCTTGTACCCACCATCCTCTTGCTGCGGTTGTTTCCTACGATCGCCTTACCCCTGCTCGCCGAGCCTTTGCCCTGGCTATCTCGGCCACTACCACCCCCCGTTCCTACCAGGAGGCCCTTACTATTCCTCACTGGAAAGTTGCCATGGATGAGGAGATTGCTACTCTCACTGAACGGGGTACCTGGACCCTTGTTCCGCCTCCTTCGGCACGATGTTGTTGGTTGTCGCTGGGTCTTCGTGGTGAAGTTTCTCCCGGATGGCAGTGTGGATCGTTATAAGGCTCGCCTGGTTGCCAAGGGTTTTACCCAAACTTATGGGGTTGATTACTTTGACACTTTCTCGCCCGTGGCTCGCCTCAGCACCATTCGGGTTCTTCTCTCTGTAGCTGTCAACAGGGATTGGCCCATCTCGCAGCTAGATGTTAAGAATGCCTTCCTCTATGGAGATCTGCAGGAAGCTGTTTACATGGAGCAACCTCCTGGGTATGTTGCTCAGGGGGAGACACAGGTATGCCGGCTAAAGAAGGCTATCTATGGCCTCAAGCAGAGTCCTCGTGCCTGGTTTGACAAGTTCAGTGGCATTGTTGCGGCCATTGGTTTTACATGAAGCTCAGCAGATCACTCCTTGTTTGTTTGGAAAACCGCCTCTGGTCTTGTTGTTCTTGCGGTTTATGTTGATGACATTCTTCTTACTGGCGATGACCAGGATGGGATACTGATGACCAAGAAACACCTTCGTCAACATCTGGTTACAAAGGATATGGGCTCCCCGAAATACTTTCTGGGGATTGAAATCTCTAGAAAGCCCAACTCCATGGTCCTTTCACAACGGAAGTATGCTCTTGATCTTTTAAAGGATGCAGGACTCACTGGTGCTAAACCTGCACGTTGTCCTATGGCTGCTGGAGAAGACAAAACTTGGACAGATGACTCACCTCTTCTCTCTGATCTTACGAGATACCGGCGTCTGATGGGCAAGCTCATATATCTCACGGTAACCAGACCCGACATCTCCTATGCTGTTGGCAAGGTGAGCCAGTTCATGCAAGCTCCGAGGGAGTGTCATCTACAATCTGCTCTGAGGATATTAGAGTATATTAAAACTGCTCCAGGGAAAGGACTCCTATTTCAGAAGAATGGTCACCTAAGGGTTGAAGCTTACTCTGATTCAAGCTATGCGGATGACAAAGGGGACCGCAAATCGACTTCAGGTTTCTGCACATTTGTTGGAGGCAATCTTGTGAGTTGGAAGAGCAAGAAACAGTCTGTCGTTTCCAGGTCTAGTGCAGAGGCTGAATATCGTAGCATGGCATCGAATACATGTGAGTAAAGTGGTTGCGGGCTCTCATGCTTGACTTAGGAGAGGTTTACAACTATCCTCTTCCTATGTTCTGTGACAATAAGGCCGCGATACACATTTCCAAAAATCCGGTCTTTCATGAGAGAACAAAACACATAGAAGTCGACTGTCATTTTATTCGAGAAGAAATATTGAAGAAACAGATTTGCACTCCATTTGTCACGTCCGACAACGAGTTGGCAGACGTCTTCACCAAGCCAGTGTCCGCTTCCTTTTTCCACATCTGTGACAAGCTGGGCATGATCGATATATATGCTCCAGCTTGAGGGGGAGTGTTGGAGTTGGTGACCGGGCGGTCTGGCGGTTTGTCTTGGCGGGTTGAAGACCGCGCGGTCTGGCGGTTTGTCTCAGTCGGCTTGGAAACCGGGCGGTCTGGCGGTCTTCCCTGGCAGTCTCTCTTCCTCTCTGGTGGTAGCCGTGCGGTTAGCCCTGCTGTCTAACCGCGCGGCTTGTGCGGTTTGTTTTGTATAGTCCGCTTGTCCTGTAAATTATAGTCCCACATCTCTTATTTGTATTCTCTCATCTCTCCTCCATTCTATATAAAGGAGGGCATACCTTTGTAATAGATATCTTTTTGGATAATAAAATTTCGATTATTCAAAAGTTTATTCGGCTTGTTCTCTTCTTTTCGCTTCTTGTTCTCTACTTTCTAACACACATCTACCCGAGACCCCGCTGGGCCATAGTACGCATGAGCTCCGCTGTTGTGTTCTTAGCGTTGAGGCGTACGAAGGCCTAAGTGAAGTAGTGTGGATACCCGCCTAGTAGTAGAGATGCCCGCTTTACTGTCACCGCCTGGCCACGACGGTTGATGCCTGAGAGGTTAGCTACCTACTCGAATAGTGGGAACTACTAGCCTGTGTCGACATGACAATTGCATGTGTGTGATCATGGGTGAGTCATTGCATAACATACATACCATTTCATAGCATTGCACAATAAGATCCTCATCGTATAAGTTTGTATGGGCACTCCTATATGATGAGTTACTTTATGCAAACTGATTCTTAACTTATAAGTTTGTATGTGCATCCTTATAAGTTAAGTTACTTACCTGCTGTATTTACTTGTACTTTTTGAATTACTATTGCTTAAGTAGAACTACTAGAATATAATGTTATTAATCTTATTGTATCATCGCCACCTGCTTGTACTTGTTACACTATTTATTATACTTGTACTCTTTCTCTTTTCTCCGCCTGGTGTCGAGGAGTCGTCGGGGGAGCGGATGTGAAGCCACTTAGTCTTTTTGACTAACGGTTGCTACGTCTTCCTTTTTAGGAGGTCACCCCGCAGGTAGAGCAGCCGCGGACTTTGCAGCAGGCCGGACAGCCAGGCCATGACGACAGGGCCTGAAGTGACGGTACCGTCCCTACCGTCGATTACAGATGTGAGTGTTGTGAGACTCTGATGTAGCCCGTTTGGGCAATTTCATAGTTGTACTCTGATATTGAAGAAGCATCTTTTAGCTTCTCTTTTTGTTGTATTTGGACTATTTACTTAGTGTGGATTTGACTTCTTCTTACTTATATTTTGGTTGAGTTGGCATGTTTATATTGATATTGGTTGTAGCCGGCGGAATAGGCGTCTTGTGGTACAGGTTAACCTGTGTGCTAATGCTACCGCAAGACGGCTACTCCGGGCATAAGACCCCCCTTCGTGTCGTGTTTTGGGATTAGGGGGGGTTACGGGCGGTCTATTCCATGGGAACCTCTCCTTGGCACCTGGTCCCACCACTCTGGCTATCTCCAACCTAGCCAATTGTTCGGTTCCTGACAACCCCACATCGGCTGCTACTGCTGCTCCCTTTGCATGGGCTTTGCCCTCCTGGCCTCTTGCCCCTTGCCACCTCCTGGATACTTCTCCTCCTTTGTGCCATACTTGGCTAACTTCCTGGCGAAATCTGGGTTCAACGCCTCCCCGTCGACCTCTCTCGCTCCCTCTCCATCAACTCCTCAAAAGAGAGAAGAGGGACCATCTTCAACTCCATTATGAAGAACCCCTGCTGCAACCCCAGGGTGAAGGCCACAATGAGGGTGCGCCCTGACATCTCCTGCACTTGGAGGATCTCCTCCTGGAACCGCTCCACATAGCTCCTCAGAGTCTCGTTTACCCCTGCTTGATGAGAAACATGGACTTCGACTTCCTGTTCCTCTTCTTGGAAGTGGTGAACCTCAGCAAGAACCCCCAGCGCAGGTCCTCGAAGCAATAATGGAACTGGTCGGAAGCTGGTGGAACCAATCTCTCGTCTTCTCCTTGAGGGTGATGGCGAAGAGCCTGCACTTGAATGTGTTTGACATCTATCGGATAGAAACCACATCCTCGAACCATTTGACGTGTTGAACTGGTTCGTACCTCCTGGTGTAGTAGGACATCTCTGGCTCATGAAACCCCCCTGGAACTGGGGCGGATGAGACCAACTCACTTAAGGGGCTGCCATCCCCTGCTAGGCAAGCTGGGCGATCTCGCGCCTCCGCCTCGCTGATTCAGCCCGCACTTGCCGAGCCGGGGAACAGAGCTCGCCCTGGCAGATACCGCTCACGACCTTCCTCTACTACCTCCTTCCCAAGTCGCCTAACAGGGGCATTCTAGCCCAGGGCTTGGGCTGCGACAACTGGGACAGTTGGTGTCGAGCACTCGACGCGAGTGCCGAGTGAGAACATGACGAGGTTCCGCATCTCTTACCGGAAATCCTCAAACATTCCGAGAGTGGCAAAAGGGGGAGGGGGTGGCGAGTCAGCCTGGTCAGAACCTTGCCCTTTGCTTCCAGTCATTGAGCTAGCTAAGGTTTTCGGTGCTGATCACGCTCCATATTCACCACACAAAAAATGTTGAAACCGGAAATCGGCTTCATGTGGAGTCTGAACCCGTGGGGAAGGGGTGACTGCACACATACTTTTGTTAATTTGGTTCAGATCCGGTTCAGACTGGATTTAGGAATTTTATTACTCAAATCACTGGCCGCCTATATCAGGAAACATGAAGATCTTTTCCTATATTTGATGTATTCTTGAGTTGGCAATGTATATTAAATTTATTGATTTCCTGTACAGTGAGATTTGAGAATCCTCCATACAAAATATTTAACTGTGAAGCCACGGAATGCCTATGGGAATAAGTGCCGCACTGTAGCATTTGGAACTTGGAACAGCCCGCCTGTGAGAAAAAGAACCGCCGGCCTGTACTTTTGTGGAGAGAAGATCCGCCTCTCTCTCTCTCTCTCTTGCTCGTGCACTCGGAGAGGCCTGTTGGACTTGGGTGTTGTCGTCGGTCTTGGAGCAAGTAGCCGCTGGCGTTGTGAGAGGGAGTTGCCGTCGGGCTTGTTAGAGGTTGTAGCCGGCATTGTAGTGGACGTTCTTTGGAGTTGAGAGGCGCGGTGTCGACGGCGTGCGCGTGTGCAGTTAGCCTCGACGGAGTTTTCTCTCCGGTGGTGGCTTTCTCCGGTGGAGGCGTTGTTCTCCGGTGGTGGTGTGGTTGAACGTCGGACTTCGACGTTGAAGGTTCGGTGAACCTTGTGCATCCGCAAGGCGGATTGCAGTCCAGAGCTCAGATTCTCACCGCGGATTTTGCTTGTTCGGTGCACCCTCGGCATATTCACCGGACAGTCATTTTTCTCCTGTTTTTCCTTGTATTTGAATTTATATTTTCAATACATAAATTGTGTGTCTATTTTTGTGTTGTTGTTAACCTGCAATATTTTATAGTTATGACTGCATTTTGTACCGGATTTTACAACAACTTTGCCAAGCAAGCTTGGCTGACCAAAGACTTGGAGCTTGAAACTAACTCAAGGCTCCAGTACAGAGGTCCTACCATACACTCAGAAGATCTTAGAGTGCTTCCCCTCAGCATGTGCTGAGCTAAGAGCACCTCAAAAGCGTTGTAAGACAAGAGAGTAAGAGAACTGAAAAGCTTCCTTTCTGAGGTACCCCTTGGATCTATTTATAGATTTCTAAGAGTGGTTTGCCAACAGCACATCTCCGCTGTTCTGATTTGCTATATGCAGCCAAAAGGAGGTCTGCAAACAGCGCAACTCCATTATTGTGAGTAGCTAACTGCAGACCTAATCACCTTTGGAAAATCAAATTATGCTTAACCACATGATACCTGCAGCCCACTCATATGGGGAAATCGGGGCCAACTCGCAACTCAAATGGGCGAATGCGACCTGGCCCTCACAACTTGCCTCTCTTTTTAGGCCAGCGCGAGCCGGGCTGGTCAAGCTGGCTCGCGTGGCTCACTCGCCTGCCTTGCAGACCCAGAGGAGCCGCCAAAGCCAGAGAAACTGAGAAAATCTAGCTGAGTTCAGATAGCGTCGATAGGACGAGCTTCACTCAACGCCTTAGAAGATGGTGTCGACAGGGCAAGCTTCACTCAACGCCTTAGAAGATGGCGTCAACAGGGCGAGCTTCACTCAACGCCTTAGAAGATGACGTCGACAGGACGAGCTTCACTCAACGCCTTGGAAGATGGCGTCGACAGAGCTCGCTTCACTCAACGCCTTAGAAGGTGGCGTCGACAGGGCGAGCTTCACTCAATGCCTTAGAAGATGGCGCCGACAGGGCGAGCTTTAGTACTCAACACCTTCGAAGATGGCGTCGACAGGGCGAGCTTCACTCAACGCCTTGGAAGATGGAGACAGAAAATCTGTCCCAGCCCGCTCACCCGCTTGTCTCGCCTGCCTGGCGGTCCCACTCGGCGAACACTAAGTTGTAGGGCAACCATATGCTCACTCACATAGAAATTAGGGATATGATCGAAGAAGAGTATGCCCATAAGTGGTGTCGCCCCGTGAAAGTGCGGCACCCCTTCCACCATGGGTCCTCGTTCGCCCCCAAGTTATGACACATCCCATCGCACGGGTTCAAGGTGCCGCACTTTGAGGCCTTCGACGAGGTAGAATATCCCCCAGAGCACGTAAATCACTTCGAGACAATTATGTTTCTTTTCAACCCGCGCGCCGACCCATTGTTGTGCCAAGTGTTCCCCACAACTCTGAATTGAAGGGGGCAAGTGTGCACGTGGTTCCACTCCCCGCAAGAAGGGGCATTTGACAAATTTTTGGAGCTCACCCGCCTCTTCATCGATCAGTTCATAGCCAACCGACGGATCGTTAGAGGCCCCTCTCGCCTCTCTGGCATCCACAAAAATGAAGAAGAGTCGCACAAGGAGTTTTTACGCCGCTTCACCTCTGAAGCATGACAGATCTCAGGAGTTGACCTGGAACTTCTTCGTGATGCCTTCCTTGAAGGACTCCGCCTGAGCGGATTCTACCCTGCTCTGATGAGGGAGACAGTTTCAAGCTACGTCGAGCTCGTTCATCGGGTCGAAACACAAATCACGGCCGATGAGGTCATCGAGGCCCACCACCAGCAATTAGAAGAGTCTTCTGGGTCTCTAGGCGAGCACGACTTGATGCGCGCGGCTCTATTAATGATATGAAGTTATGAAATATTCCGCCATGTCACATTCATTTAATATTATAATCGTCAATGTTATTAATATTAAATATATAATGAATATTATATATCGTTATATAGTAAATAACATATTTATTATATAATAATGTATATATTAATTACATACCATTAAAATTATTATTATTATCATGTAATTAATATTTTGCATTTATTAATACAATTAAGTGTTTTAATATGTTATAATGAGTTATGAGATCTGTTTTAGCTTATAAAAAGCTCTCTAACATATGAGAGTAAATATATACAATTTTTCTCTCATCTTCTTCCTTAACTTCACATATTTTCAATACTATTTTCTTGAGATTCTACATTTGCTTCATTAAGTGAAAGTTCGGATGCTCTGTATTTTTTCGATGTCCGCACACATCGGAGTTTCGGAATCTAGTCGGGTGTTGTACCTTGGAGAAGTGAACATTCATTAAAAGCTCTATCGAATGATAGCGCAACTTCTTCAGGACAGTGATCACGCGTCGTACCAAGACTCGATTTCTTACTTTATTTTTCATAGCATTTTATTTCATGGTTTATTAAATAGTTATTTTTCATGACAAAAAATTATTTTAAATATTTTATTTTAAACTTTTTATTTATAAAGAAAAATCATTATAAATATATTTTGAAAATCTAAGCAAATTTTTAACAATCTAAAAAAAGTTGAATTTCACATCATAATCTCTTGTGAAATGATTGTGCTTGACTATCATCCCACAAGCCACCTAGTACCTGTGAGAACTCGTCATTCGGTATTCCTTGTGAAGTTCAAGAATAAATAAATTTCTAGAATAATAAAAAAAATATAATTATATTTATTTTACATTTTTTGTGTGGTGCGATTTATTTTAAATTAAAATTTTAATTGATGTCACAAGCCAACATGATCCAATCATCTTATCAAACTTCATATCTTCACTTTACTAGTTCTTTAGATTGATGGTTTGATTTAGGCTCCATTTGGCACAGTAGTGACGGTCGTGCATGGGGTTAAATTTCGATCGTTAATGCTCATCTAAGAAACTGTCCACTTAGATGTTCAAACATATGAAGTTTTTATGCAGTGAATACCGAATGATGGTTTAATCTATGTGTTTACGAGCACTGACGTTGTGCCAAACAAAGCCTTAGGAGCAAATGTACATAAATGTTTTTATCGCGCATGCTTTGCAACTTTCAAGACATTAGTGGAGGAATCGTGTTTTTAGGTGACACATCTACATCTCAAATTTATGGATGCGGTCGAGTGGATCTTAGTATGACTTCTAGAAAAATATTAATTTTAAATGATGTATTATTTGTTCCGAATGTTCAAAAAAATTAGTTTGTAGATCTTTAATTAGTAAAAAAGTTATAAAATTATTTTGGAATCAAATAAAATTTGTTTTAACTTTCAATAATATTTTTATTATAAGATATCTTAGTATATTTATTTAAATTAAATATTATGAATTTTGAAGTAAATTAAATTAGTTCTTCTATTTTGATACCGCGTGCATGACATGCTAGGCTAGAACATGTAAAATTAGAATTAATGAAAAGAATGATTAAAATTTGTTTTATTAAATAAGAAGAATATATTGAAGCGGTTTGTACTCAATTAAATTTAATTAAAATAAATTTCTTTAATCGATGTAAATCATTTACTTGTTATTTATTTGTTTTGTGATTCTAAATTTATTATTGATTTAACTGGTTTCGATATTTCAAATTCAAAATTGAATAAGTTTATGAAAATCAGGTACAGGTCTGAAAAGCAAAGGAGGGAGAATATGATATCACCAAATTTTGTAAAATCAGAATTAAATCTGGCTAAAATCTCGCAAAGGGATTGACCCTAAATGAAAAAAAATAAAATTATCATGGGGAATTGGACTTAAGCCCACATAATTTTGCTACAAATGGTGGATACCTAACTTATGTGATTGGAGATATCATGAATTATGGTCAATGTGGCAGAAATAAAACTATTGATGTAGTCAAGTGAGGAACACAAATCGGAGAAGATAGATGTATCTTTTTTTGCTCAATTTCATGATGCAAAGTGCTTCACGTAACAATGTGGCGGTAGTCGTGAGGCCGCAACTTAACGGTTGTCAAATGCATAATTTTGAGAGATGTGTGTTACGAATATCTTTTGAGACACCACCTATGTGGCGGTAGTCGTGAGGCCGCAACTTTTAGATTTGGGCTGAGCCCTAATAACCGTCATGAAAATCTAGGTATGAGCTTGACTATTGAAGCGCACACCATCATAACTCAAAGAATAATCAATCGGGTATGTACTTATTTTACCTATTGGTCAAAAAAATATATAATTTAAAATTTCTATCACATTATATTTTTCAATAGAGATGATAAATACTAAGTATATGTTCAAGGTAACCATTTCACTTATAGTCATTGCATTAGATACAACTAGATGAAGTAAATATTTATTATTATTAATTATTATTAATCTATCATTTTATAATTAATCTGTCGCTCGACAATAGTGGAAACCCTAATCGAAGAGAAGAGAAGGATCACGATGAAGATCATGATGTATGAATGTAGTGAGACTTATGAACCTACCTAATTGCATGGTTTGAGAAGAAGTGGATGGAAAGAAGGGAGGAGACATAGAATATTATGAATTCCTTATATGGCATGAAAAATTTTGGGGTAAAAAAAAATTCCTTTCTCAAAAAATTAGAGTTAAAGAAGCTATCTCAAATATGAAATGAGGAGATAATCGAAGAAGCAAAGCACAGAAGAGATGGCCATCCACTCGATCAAGGAACCAAAAACTGTAAGCAAAATACAATTCATATAGACCATATCGAAGATTAAAATCATATAAACCATTATGGATGGCGTAATGAGTATTTGCCTAAGCTTCCATTACACAATGGCTCCGTTTGGAGGGACTTATTTTCATCGGTCAAGCGGTTGCGACCACATGAACCGGACCTTAATTAAGGCCCAGTTCATGCGGTCGCAACCGCTTGACCTGTGAAAATATGTCCCTCCAAACGGAGCCAATAATTATCCCTACAATCAGTTCAAATCAATTTTTGGAACTCTGCATTGTAGAATCACCAAGGCTTTCAATAGTAGCGTTAACAGATTTTATTGTTTCCAAGAATTGGGGAAATAATATACTCTTATCAGCAATAGACATTCAATTTGATAAAATCATATCCTTCCAAACACCCCAATGTTCCTGATAGGCTTCACCGGCACAACTACTCACTACAGCCCGTCGTAGCCTCACCTTCTTCTTCTTGGTGAATCCACCTTTAAGGGCATTTTTCTCTATGATGAGAGCCGGTGGGGTGTCCATCTAAGCCATAACCCAACCCTTTGTATTGCCATTTCATTTGTCTTGATCACTTTCCTCAAAGTTTCCTAGCATGTGAAATACATTGATGGCTTGGAGAGTCAACATCGACGGACGGCAGGTGGAAGCATGATACACATGTGTTTGAAAGATCGAACCAACTTAGCAATCACCACTTTGATTTGAATTTAAAACATCAAACTGCACCGAGCATTTGCATGAAGCACCATTTGTACGAAGTACAAAATTGTATTGAGCATCTGCATGAAGCACCTAACTGCACTGAGCACCTGCTCTAGTTGACTTCATCCTACACTAGCTTAACATAGGAAAGTTGACGCTCTAGGATCGTGAAAACTAACTTGTCGAACCCGAGTCCTGGGAAGGCGATCTAATGCACCAAAACGACTATCAATCCAATTGCCAGCAGAAACCATGAGCTCACCACATCGCACCGCGGTCCCCATCAGCTGGTAAAGTCTACCGTAGTGCATAACTCACATGAGTATGGTGTGCCCTCGCATCACCATTAGAAATCCATGCCTAGCCGCCCAGCCGCATCCTTCCGAGTCCAATCTATCCAACGCCACCAGATTCCCGCGCAGCTTGGGCACCAAATGACAACTCTCAAGCGTACTTATCACTCCAACCTGCCTCAAATATCATTGTTGGGATTTCATGCAATCTCCATGATAGTTACAATAACCGTAATGGTACAAAGAATACACATTAATTCAGAGTAAAATTCAATGTATGATAATTAATCAAAAACTATAAATAGAGGAGACGAAAGTACTAATCTGTTACAAGTACACCACAGATGAGACAAATTAGATTAATCCGTGGGTGGAAAATGATCTTAGACTGCAATCCTTAGCATGACGTACAAGGTTCGCTTCAACAAACCTCCGTCGTCGTCAGACGACCAATCACCACCGCTGCCACCAGTGAAGTCAACATGGAATAATTCCCATCTCACGTGTAAGCCCGCTGCTTACTATGCTCTTGCCCCACTACAGCCTTGCCACACACACCGCAGCCTTGCCACACTCACCACAGCCCGTCGCAGCCTCACCTTCTTGTTCTTCGTGAATCCACCTTCAAAGACCTCTTTATCCAAGATGAGAACCTGTGATGTGTCCATCCAAAGCACAAATCAACCCTTTATATAGCCATTTAATTTGCTTTGGTCACTTTCCTATAAGTTTTCTAGCATGTGAAACACGTGGACAGCTTGGAGAGTCAACATCGATAGTCGGTAGGTGGAAACATGATACACATGAGTTTGGAAGATAAAACCAACTCAGTAGAAATCAGGTGCAAAGAGACCCCAAAATTTTGATATAAGAAGAAAAGAATTGCCAGCCAGAGAGAAAATAGGGCTTCGCTTGGCGTGGTGGTGGTCGTCAACGCGGTGGTCATGAACAGTCGTTCTTGAACGCCCAATCTTACATAAAAAATTCATGTATTTTATGCTCAAAACAAGTTTATTTTCTTTGTAGTGGTCATAACTTTTGTCTTGCCAAACATACATTATATGATAATGATGTTTTTGACCAAACTCATCTGAGCAAATAAGTTGCACTAAACGAAGTCTAGAATAAAAGAAGATGCCTACCCAAAAATCTAATTGCTCCCAGGAAATTCGATACATAACTTTTCTTCACTCTTGTACCTATCAACTCCGTTGCAGATTCATAGATTTCCCCTTTGTTTTGTTTCGGGTTCTCATAAACTCTCCTAGCATTGACGCTTTTCAAAGAAACTTCGTGGGGAGCGGTTAGTGGAAAATTCAGTGAAGATGTTGGTAATCTTGTAGTAAGAACATGGAGAAGGTTGGCGAGGAGGATCACGACATATTGAGTCTTGTGAGGATAGTCTGCAGGTTGCTGCGATTTTAAGAAGATTGACGGAGCAAAGGAAACCTACGTGCAAAAGATCAGAGAAGGTGAGCGTCGAGGGATTCATAAGGAGCAGGAAAATCAACGTAGGAGCAGAGACAATATCGCATCTATGTCCGCATAGTAAGAGGAAAACACGTCGGGAGGAAGAAGTGGTCCACGATAAGAAGCAAAGAGGTTGCAATGATCGGATTTTGGAGGACAAGGCTGATCACCTTGTTCACATTGCCATGTGTAGAGAGGAATGAGTGGTGTGTATGTGAAGAACAACACAAGTTATGTTGACCGCACTATAAAGTGAGCATTCACTGGTTGCGATGGAGAAGAGGATGTTATGAAAGATGGAAGTTGGGAAACCTAGAGCACAAAAAAAACAGTGAAGTTGAGAGCGTTGAAGTGTCGAGCGAAATGTCAAGCATTATATATATATATATATATATATATATATATATATATATATATATATATATATATATATATATATATATATATATATATATATATATATATATATATATATATATATATATATATATATATATATATATATATCTTTATTATATAAGAGAAGAGCTAATGAAGGCATGATGTAATATTTAAATTCAAATATACCCTCATAAAACCAATTTGAATTTAAATGTTACACCATGCCTGCCTTCATTAGCTCCTAACATTTCGCCCGACACTTCAGCGCTCTCTCAGCTTCCCCGTTCTTTTTCGTGCCCTAGATTTCGCAGCCTCCATCTCCCATAACATCGTCTTCTCGATGTCTCACTTTACAGTGAGATCGACATACCTTTCGTTGTTCTTCAGGCACGCACCACTCCTTCCTCGCTACACATGGCAACGTGAACAAGGTGATCGGCCTTCTCCTCCAAAATCTGATCATTGCGACGTCTCTGCTTCTCACCGTGAACGACTTCTTCCTCCCGACGCGTTCTCCTCTTACTTCGCGAAGAGAGATGCAGCGTATCTGCTCCCATGCCGATTTTCCTGCTCCTCCTCCTGAAGCCCTCGACACTCACCTTCTCCGATCTTCTGCACGCGGGTCTCCTTCGCTCCGTGAATCTTCTTGAAATCGCAGCAACCTGCTGAGTGCTGACCCTCCTCACTAGACTCATCAATATGTCGTGGATCCTCCTCGCCCACCTTCTCCATGTTCTTACTGCAGCATTACCATCATCTTCACGAGATTTTCCACTCGTCTTCTCCTTCTTAGCACGACGTCCCTGCTTTGAAAAGCGTCAATGCTAGACTCTCCCACGGTGGATGAAGCCACCGCCCTATTGTTTGATTTCGAGCTCTGACTCCAAACAACCCGACGAGTCATTGATCAACCCACGACGATGTACTCTGCTCGAGGTAGTGTTCGATCCCACTTTGGAAATCGCGGTGCTCGTGGTCGCGACAACTTTGGTGGCGGGCGTGATGGCAGTCGAGCTAGCCACAACCGCGGACCTCCTTCACCTGCACCAACCTGCGGTGGTCGTGGAACACACGGGCACCGTCTTAAAGGTGCGCCTCGCACAGCCGATGATTCCAACGTAGTGTGCTTCCAATGTGGCCATCCCTATCACAAAGCCAACAATTGCTTTGCCCCAGATTCAGTTATCCCCAATCATGTTCAATCCTTTGCCGCCATAAACTTATCTAACCAGGTTGATCACGCATGGTACCCTGATACTGGAGCAACAAACCATATGACATCTGACACTGCACAAATTGAAGGTATGACCCCTTACTCTGGTCTTGATTCGGTAATGGTCGGAAATGAGACTGGTTTACCTATTACTCATGTGGCTAAGGTCTCCATTCCCCGCACATCAGTTCATCTCGACCGTGTTCTAGTTGTTCCACACTTGAAAAAGAACTTATTAAGCGTTTCCCAGTACACTCGCGATAATAATTGTTGTTTTATTTTTTATCCATGGGTCTTCCTCATCAAGAGCTTGAAGACGGGTCAGACATTGCTGGAAGGAACTAGGCAAGGATGACTCTATCGACTACATTGGGGACATCATCATCTGCAGTCAGCCTATTCACCAATAAGACAGACGGGGACACTTGGCACGCTCGTCTAGGACATCCATCTTTTCGTTTAATGAAATATGTGTACCCATTGTTAAACATTAGTTCTTTGGTTAATAAAAATGTTTGTCGCAGTTGTCAGTTGGGCAAAGCGTCCAAATTGTCATTTACTCGTCGAGAGTCTTATTCTACCCAATCTATTCATACGCTCCACAGTGATGTATGGGGCCCAGCACCTACCTCATCCGTTGATGGTTTTCGGTTTTATCTCATAATAATTGATGAATGTTCCCGGTTTTCGTGGTATTTTCTGCTTCGTCGCAAATCTGAAGTTGGACTTCTCTTCATACAGTTCATTAAACTCATGGAAAAGCAACTCGATAAGACAGTCAAATTTGTCCAAACCGATGGTGGCGGAGAGTTTCTGAGCCACACTCTTCAAGACTTCTTCTTATCACATGGTATTTCTCATCTTATCTCCTGTCCAGGGACACCTGAACAAAATGGATTAGTGGAACGCAAACATCGTCATATTGTTGAAACCGGACTTACTCTTATGGCTCATGGGCATACCCCCAAACAATACTGGAATCATGCGTTCTCCACAGCGGTGTATCTGATCAACAGGTTGCCAACTACCACGCTCAACGGACACTCTCCATTTGAAGCCTTGTTTGGTGATCGCTCATCTTATGATCATCTGCGCATGTTCGGTTGTGCCTGCTTTCCTGCTTTAGCCCCGTTTGGACGAGGAAAATTAGACTTCAAGTCGGTGGAATGTGCCTTTCTCGGCTACAGCCCGCACCATAAGGGTTATTGATGCCTTGATCCATCTTCGGTACGAGTCTATCTATCTCGTCATGTGGAGTTTGATGAGACTCGCTTCCCCTTAGCTCAACCATTCTCCGCAGGGACCGCTTCAACCTGGGATTCTCCTTCAGATCATTTTTCTATTCAACCTATTCCTAACTTGCTGCAGGTTCCCACAACTGTCTCTCCCGAACCAATACCCGGCGCTAATCGGTCTCCATCCACCTCCCCGGTGGTTGCTCGTCCTTCTCAACATGATTCAGCGCTTGCTGCACCTCCAAGTCAGGCTCTCGGTCCTCCTGCTCTCATGGATCCCGTCTCCACTGCTCTCTCGGACAGTCCTCCTGGCGCAGCTCCTGCTGACGGCGTCATCTTGACCGGACTTCCTCCAGCCCCTGGTGACAGTGCTCCTGTCTTGTCGCCCATCGCGCCTCCTCCGTGGCCAGCCCATACTGCCATTCATCGTCCTCGAGGCTCTCACGGCGGCCCCGGTGCTGCGCCCTTCGATTCTTAGGCGCTTGGTCCATCCTCAACTCACTCCATGGTGACCCGCTCCCGCGCCGGCATCCAACATTCCCGGGAGCTCTATGCCTCCCGCCACCCTATCCCCTTAGCTCTACTTTCAGCGCTACCAGGACATCCACCCGAACCGTCTACATATAAACAGGCGGCCGCTGATCCCAACTGGGTTCGTGCTATGGAAGAGGAACTTGCTGCTCTACGTCGCAACCGGATATGGACTCTTGTCCCACTCACTCCGTCAATGAAGGTTATCGACTGTAAGTGGGTTTACAAATTGAAGTATAAGGCAGATGGTTCCATTGAAAGCTACAAGGCTCGTTTGGTGGCAAAAGGTTTCAATCAACGCAAAGGTTTTGACTACGCTGAAACCTTCAGTCCGGTGGTAAAATCAGGCACTGTGCATATTGTTCTCTCCTTGGCTCTCTCCCGTGACTGGCGCCTGCGCCAGTTGGATATGAAGAATGCATTCCTACACGGGGACTTAGAGGAGACCGTCTACCTCCAGCAACCGCCTGGGTTTATTGACTCCACTCGGCCGAAGCACGTCTGTCTCGTGCATAAAGCTCTTTATGGTCTTCACCAATCTCCTCGAGCGTGGTACAACAAATTTGCAAACTTGCTTCTTCTTCTTGGCTTTATCATCTGCCCGCATGATACCTCGCTATTTTTGTGGCGTCACGGCTCCGACATTATTATCGTCTTGATTTATGTTGACGATCTTATCATCACTGCAACAAAGCTGATTTAATCTCCCGCCTCATTCGTCGCCTCTCTTCCGACTTTGATATGAAGGATCTCGACGACCTGAATTTCTTCTTGGATATGCAGGTTGACCGGTGCAGTGACTCGCTTCTTCTCTCTCAGACCCAATATGCTCTTGATCTGCTCACTCGGTTTGGTTTAGACGGTGCCAAACCAGTCAAAAGCCCTCTTGCCGCGGGACTCCAACTCTCTGCCGACTCCCCAGATCCCCTACCTGATCCCACCACCTACAGGCAGATGGTCGGATCTCTTCAGTACCTCACTATGACTCGTCCAGATCTGGCTTATGCTGTTAATTATGTTTGTCAATTTATGCAGAAACCATGTTCCTCTCACCTTGCTGCTGTCAAACGGATTTTTCGCTTCGTCAAAGGCACCCAGCAGTTTGGTCTCAAATTCTCTAAATTAGATTCTCTTCATCTTCGCGCCTTTTCGGATGCCGATTGGGCCGGCTATCCCGACAGTCGGCGTTCAACAACGAGGTATGTTGTCTTCCTAGGGCCAAATCTTCTCTCCTAGGGCGCTAAGAAGCAGCCCACTGTCTCTCGGTCCAGCGCTGAGGCTGAATATCGCGCTCTGGCTTCCACAACGTCCGAAGTTCTTTGGTTTCGGCATATGCTTCGTTTTCTTGGTCTCCGCTCATCGGCTCCTCCTCTTCTTCTTTGCGACAACGTCAGTGCTATTCACATGTCCAAGAATCCCGTGTTTCACAGCTGAACGAAGCATATTGACATAGACGTACATTTCATCCGTGACCATGTCCTTCGTGGTGATCTTACTATCTCTCATATACCGGGACGCGACCAGGTGGCTGATATCTTTACAAAATCCCTTCCCAGTCCTCGGTTTATCTGGCTTAGGGACAAGCTCGCCTTCCGGATTCATCCGTTGTAAGCTTAAGGGGGGATGTGCGAGATCTATGCAAATCAAGGAGTCTATTAGCGGAAAGTCCAGCCTGGCCTTGCCAAAACACCCAGCCATTAACCACGCCTGGCTGTATATTACCAAGCCATTAACCAGTCATTAACCTCCTTCCTAAAGTAGATATGAAAACCAAAAATACTTGTAATTACCTAAAATATTTGTACCTTGTAAAATCTATAAATAGAGAATACATGAGAGACAATCCAGTCAAGGATTTCTCATTTTCAAATCATTCTCTCACTCTTTGTTTAGTCTCTGGTTTCTCACACATGCTTTGAAAAGCATCAATGCTAGGAGAGCTTATGTGAGCACGAAGAAGAAAGAAGGGGAAATCTATGAATCTGCAAAGAAAAGGTAAGTAACAGGTTTCCTGTCGGCAATTGGATTTTTGGGGAGGCTTCTTCTTCCATCCTATTCTCTACATGGCTGGCATTTCT
Organism: Platanthera guangdongensis; assembly: GCA_039583875.1. Taxonomy (NCBI): domain Eukaryota; kingdom Viridiplantae; phylum Streptophyta; class Magnoliopsida; order Asparagales; family Orchidaceae; genus Platanthera; species Platanthera guangdongensis. Next base: position 175,524,423 of record CM077156.1, read on the forward strand.
TTTCTTCTTATATCGAATTTTTCGGCGATCTTTGTACCAGATTTCTAGTGAGCAATTGGAGATCTATGGGAAGGGTTCTTTTACTACCTTATTCTCCACTTCCTTCAGCTTGAAGTTAAGAAATGTTTGTTCTACTGGATAGATGAAACATGTATTCATGGTTCTACTCAAGTAAAAGAGGTAAAGAAGGTATACCTAATTTTACTATTCTTCTTGCAATAATAAAGTCTACCATGCATATTTTTTCTTCTGTTTTCGGTTTTTTACATTTATATTCAATTTCAACATGTTGTGCTAGTGAAGCTTATCTGGAACAAGCAATTTGGGCAATTGAAAAGGCTATGGTTTTATCAAATTGAATGTTTATAGGGCTTTTTGGCCGAATGCACTCCCGAAAATCATGTGATTGGCAGAGTGCACCCCTAATATTTAAATTTGGCGGAATGCACCCCCGAATATCTATTTATTGGCGGAATGCACCCCCGGCTTGGGTGTTTTCGTCATTTCCTCTGATTTTGGGGTTCTAGCTCTCCTCATTTCTACAACCCTCTCCCGATTTCCTGAAATCACTACTCAGCTTACGTCGCCGCTTCTCCCCGAGCGATCAAGTTTTTCGCCTCCCCCGAATGCCAGATCGCCAACTTCTTCCCCTCCCCCGAGCTTTTTGCCTCCCCCAAAACACCAGTTCACCAAAAAAACATTTCATGAACTAATTCTCGCGGGTCCAACATCAGATTTTCGACCAAAAAATGTTTCATGAAGTAATTCTCGTGAGTCCAACATCAGATTTTTGGCCAAAAAATATCTAAAAAGATAGTTGGGGTGCAATCTGCCAATGAAATCACAATCAGGGGTGCATTCCACCATAGTAATTTCGGTCAAATTAAGTCAAAACATAAGTGCAAGATCAAAATACCCCTAAAAGAACTGGGGGTGCATTTCACCAATAAACAGATATTCAACGGTGTATTCAGCCAAATTTAAATATTTGGGGGTGCATTCTGCCAATCACATGATTTTCGAGGGTGCATTCCGCCAAAAAGTCTGTTTATAGCCAACATGAGTATATTATTTCCCCTATTCTTAGAAATAGCAAGATCTGTCAATGTCCCTATTGAAAGCATTTGTGATTCTCCCATACAGAGTTAAAACAAAAATTGATTTGAACCGATTGCACGGATAATTATTGTGTAATTGGAGCTTATGCAAATACTACTCATGTCATTCATATTGGATTATATGATTTAAATTTTCCAAATCTTATCAAGTCATCCCAGATATAGTCTATATGAATTGTATATTGCTTACAGGTTTTGGTTCCTTGATCAAGTGGATGTCCATCTCTTCTCTGCTTAGCTTCTCCGATTATCTCATTCTCATTTCATACTTCAGGTAACTTCTTTAATTCTTTCTTCAGAAAGGAATTTTAATTTTAACAACCTGAATTTTTCCCGCCATATCAGGAATTCATAGTTTACTAGGTCTCCTCCCTTCTTTCCATCCTCTGCTTCTCAAACTATGCAAATAGGTAGGTTCATAAGTCTCACTACATTCATGCATCATGATCCTTCTCTGCTCTTCGATTAGGGTTCCCATTATTGCAGACTCATGGAACATCAAATTCCTCATACACCAGATTTGGGTTTGTATCCTTTTGAGTTTATTTTTCATTACATCTCTTCCAATTTTCATTTCTTCCTCTCACATCTCAAATGAGCAAATGATTTATATAGCGGATCTGCTCACAAATGATCAAATCTCCTAGGAAAATGAGGCCTTTAGACTTTTTGACAAGGATTGACATGGTGATGCATCCTCCATCTTCACATTTTTTTTATTTCATCTGGACTTGGATTTGTATCCTTTTGAGTTATATTTTGCATTGGATTCGAATAATTGTATTTGATTAAGAGGAGACGAAAGTACAAACCCAAATCTGGTACAAGTACACCACAGATGAGACAGATTAGATTAATCTGTCGGTGGACAATGATCTTGGACTGCAATCCTTAGCATGACGTACAAGGCTCGCTCCAGCAAACCTCCGTCGTCGTCAGACGACCAATCACCACCGCTGCCACCGGTGAAGACAATGCGGAATAATGCCCATCTCGGGTGTAAGCCCGCTGCTTACTATGCTCTTGGCCCACTACAGCCTTGCTACAAACACCGCAGCCTTGCCACACTCACCGCAGCTCGTCGCAGCCTCACCTTCTTGTTCTCCGTGAATCCACCTTCAAAGACCTCTTTCTCCACGATGAGAACCTGTGATGTGTCCATCCAAAGCATAAATCAACCCTTTATATAGTCATTTAATTTGCTTTGGCCACATTCCTATACGATTTCTAGCATGTGAAACACGTGGACATCTTGGAGAGTTAACATTAATGGTCGGTAGGTGGAAACATGATACACATAAGTTTGGAAGATAAAAGCAACTCAGTAGAAATCAGGTGCAAAGAGCCCCCAAATTTTTGTTATAAGAAGAAAAGAATTGCCAGCTCGAGAGAAAATAGGGCTTCGTTTGGCGTGGTGGTGGTGGTCGTCAGCGCGGTGGCCATGAACAGCCATTCTTGAACGCCCTATCTTACATAAAAAATTCATGTATTTTATGCTCAAAACCAGCATTTTCATAACCGGACCGGACCGGCCGGTCCGACCAGTCAGACCGTGAACCAGCCCCGTGTCCGATCTGGTCAGGCCTCTAAAACCGGCCCTGCTCAGAACCGGGTAAAACCCGGAAAATCGGCAAGGGGCGGCAGGTTTTGAACCCATACAAATTCAAAATCAAGCAAGGAAACAAACCACTCAACCACTTAGTCATTGATGAATATTTTTAAAATATATTATATACATATAAATTAATACATATTTATAAAAATTAATCTATATAATAAAAACACATGCATATAAATATATAATTGACAACCAAGACATACGTGTGACAGTCATATTTATCAAATATTATGACAAATTCTCTCATTTTTATTATTTTTTCAATTATATTTTTGCGTACAAACTAAAAATTATGTTATTATTTATTTATTTCATAGCCGGCGAGTCTCATGCGTACATTTAGAAATACGCGTGTTTCCATTATTCTGATATATTATATATATAACGGTTCAACACCGGTTAAACCGGTTGGACCGGTTCAACCTTGAACCTCTCCCTCCGCCGGTTCGATGTTCGGTCCGGTTTTCAAGAGCTTGCTCAAAACTAGTTTATTTTCTTTGTAGTGGTCATAACATTTGTCTTGCCAAACATACATTATATGATAAAATAAACTGCACTAAACGAAGTCTAGGATAAAAGAAGAAGCCTCCCCAAAAATCAAATTGCTCCCAGGAAATTCGATACATAACTTTTCTTCACTCTTTTACTTATCGACTCCGTTGCAGATTCATAGATTTCCCCTTCTTTCTTTTTTGGGTTCTCATAAGCTCTCCTAGCATTGACGCTTTTCAAAGAAACTTCGTGCGGAGAGGTTAGTGGAGATGATGGTAATCTTATAGTAAGAACATGGAGAAGGTGGGCGAGGAGGATCACGACATATTGAGTCTTGTGAGGAGAGTCTGCAGGTTGCTGCGATTTTAAGAAGATTGGCGGAGTGAAGGAAACCTACGTGCAAAAGATCAAAGAAGGTGAGCGTCGAGGGATTCAGAAGGAGGAGCAGGAAAATCAACATAGGAGCAAAGACAATATCGCATCTCTGTCCGCATAGTAAGAGGAAAACACGTCGGGAGGAAGAAGTGGTCCACGATAAGAAGCAAAGACGTTGCAATGATCGGATTTTGGAGGACAAGGCTGATCACCTTGTTCGCATTGCCATGTGTAGAGAGGAATGAGTGGTGTGTATGTGAAGAACAACAAAAGTTATGTTGACCGCACTATAAAGTGAGCATTCACTGGTTGCGATGGAGAAGAGGATGTGATGAAAGATGGAAGTTGGGAAACCTAGAGCACAAAAACGGTGAAGTTGAGTGCGTTGAAGTGGCGAGCGAAATGTCAAGCATTATATATCTTTATTATATAAGGGAAGAGATAATGAAGGCATGATGTAATATTTAAATCCAAATATGCCCGCATAAATCCGATTTGGATTAAAATGTTACATCATGCCTTCATGAGCTATTATATAAGGGAAGAGTTAATGAAGGCATGATGTAATATTTAAATCCAAATATGCCCGCATAAATCCGATTTGGATTTAAATGTTGCTATTATATAAGGGAATAGCTAATGAAGGCATGGTGTAATATTTAAATCCAAATATGTCCGCATAAATCCGATTTGGATTTAAATGTTACACCATGCCTTCATTAGCTCTTCCCTTATATAATAAGGGAAGAGCTAATGAAGGCATGGTGTAATATTTAAATCCAAATATGCCCTCATAAAACCGATTTGGATTTACATGTTACACCATGCCATCATTAGCTCTTCCCTTATATAATAAAGATAACACTGAACATTTCGCCCGACACTTCAACGCTCTCTCAGCTTCCCCATTCTTTTTTGCGCCCTAGATTTCGCAGCCTCCATCTTCCATAACATCGTCTTGTTGATGGCTCACTTTACAGTGAGATCGACATACCTTTCGTTGTTCTTCAGGCACGCACCACTCCTTCCTCGCTACACATGGCAACGTCAACAAGGTGATCGGCGTTCTCCTCCAAAATTCGATCATTGCGACGTATCTGCTTCTCACCGTGAACGACTTTTCCTCCTGACGCGTTCTCCTCTTACTTCGCGAAGAGAGATGCAACGTATCTGCTCCCACGCCGATTTTCCTGCTCCTCCTCCTGAAGCCCTCGACACTCACCTTCTCCGATCTTCTGCACGCGGGTCTCCTTCGCTCCGGCAATCTTCTTGAAATCGCAGCAACCTGCTGAGTGCTGACCCTCCTCACTAGACTCATCAATATGCCGTGGATCCTCCTCGCCCACCTTCTCCATGTTCTTACTGCAGCATTACCATCATTTTCACGAGATTTTCCACTCGTCTTCTCCTTCTTAGCACGACATCCCTGCTTTTAAAAGCGTCAATGCTAGTAGAGCTTATGTGAGCACGAAGAAGAAAGAAGGGGAAATCTATGAATCTGGAAAGAAAAGGTACGTAACAGATTTCCTGTCGGCAATTGGATTTTTGGGGAGGCTTCTTCTTCTATCCTATTCTCTACATGGCTGGCATTTATTTTCTTCTTATATCGAATTTTTCGGGGATCTTTGTACCATATTTCTGGTGAGCAATTGGAGATCTATGGGAGGGTTCTTTTACTACCTTATTCTCCACTTCCTTCAGCTTGAAGTTAAGAAATGTTCGTTCTACTGGATAGATGAAACATGTATTCATGGTTTTACTATTCTTCTTGCAATAATAAAGTCTACCATGCATATTTTTTCTTCTGTTTTCAGTTTTTTACATTTAATTTCAATTTCAACATGTTGTGCCAGTGAAGCTTATCTCGAACAAGCAATTTGGGCAATTGAAAGGCTATGGTTTTATCAAATTGAATGTTTATAGGGCTTTTTGGCGGAATGCACTCCCGAAAATTATGTGATTGGCAGAATGCACCCCCTAATATCCGTTTATTTGCGGAATGCACCCCCGGCTTGGGTGTTTTCATCATTTCCTCTGATTTTGGGGTTCTAACTCCCCTTATTTCTACAACCCTCTCCCGATTTCCTGAAATCACTACTCAGCTTATGTCGCCGCTTCTCCCCGAACGCCAGATCGCCAACTTTTTCTGAAAGAAATAGTGCCTAACCACCTAGAGGGGGGTGAATAGGTGTCTTTTTTCTTTTTAATTTTAAGGCAGAAACTCTGTACAATTAAACCTGTATTTGCAATATTCTACAACAATTCAGCACAGCTAGCTCAGCAATCACAGAAATAAACATACACAGAGTGCACACAGATTTTTATAGTGGTTCCCCAAGGTCTGTGTACATCCACTTTCCCTCTTTGCCTATCTAGTAGTGTACTAGATTCGGCCTAACTTCTGCACTTCTCCTCAGATCCTCAGATTCTACAGCTCAGAACCCCAAACCAGGTTCCTACAACTCAGAGTGTCCCCACTCCTACAACTCAGGCACAAAGCTCTAACACTCAGTCTTCAACAAGACCTACACTCAGGCTAAATAGCCCTACCTCAGCCTTCAACAAGGCCTACACTCAGAGAATTGATTCTCCTACACTCAGGCTCAAAAGCCCTACCTCAGCCTTTATAAATTTAGGCTTACAACTCAGATCCCTTAGGATCCTACAAAAATATAATAAAAAAGTTTTCAGATCACCACTCAGCTTTTGAGAGAATGAAGAGGGCAATCTTCTTGATCAGTTCTTGATAGCACTGATTCCTGAGATCAACTTTGTCTTTGCTTTCTTCAAGACTTCTTGAATCAGAACTCAGTAAAGATGATCTTCTTGAATTAGACAGGCTGGCAACTTCCTTCTTAGGATGAAGAATTAAATCTGGATCCTACTTTGCAGTCTGGTTCAGCACCTGCTTCTTAAGAGATTTGATTAACAAGTCTCTTTCTTGATTTCAGATACTGGAGTTCTCTCTCTCCAAGCAAATCTGAAATTTCTTCAAAATACTGATTTACAGTTTTCTCTGGATCTGTATTGATCTTCTTAATCTTCTGATTGATTGATTCTATTGATTCAAAGATGTTCTATGTTGAAGGAGAAAGGCCTTTATATAGTCTTCCTTCAAGGTAACCGGCTGACCCAGTTTCTAACGAACTTCTGGCAGCTCTGACAGTTGCAGTAGACCGTCTGAAATGACAGCTGTTAAGTCATCGAGTCACTTCTTGAAAATACTGTCTCTGTCTGAAAGTGTCGAGACTGTTCTTTATTATGTGTCGACACAAATAGACCATTTTTCGACATAAGTGAACTAAGTGTCGACACTAGCCTTGATGGTGTCGACACAACTTCTTGTGTTGTTGTAACAGCTTCTCGACACTGCTTCTTCAGAATGTGTCGACACTGATTCTGAGTGTCGACACAAGCCTTCTGTTGAATGTGTCGACACTGATCTGTGTGTCGACACAAGTACTTCTTCTTTAAAACTTAGTTGAATTCTGCTGTATGTCGACACAACTCCTTTGTGTCGACACATGCCTTCTTGTGTTGAACCTTGCTGAGTGTCGACACATCTCCTTTGTGTCGACACAACTTCTTCTGTTGTTGATACCTGATGTGTGTCGACACAAGTCCTGTGTTTCGACACAGTTGATGTCGACAATGCCTTCAGTGTGTTGACACAGCTTCCTGGTGTCGACACATTGGATGTCGACTTAGCTTCTCTGGGTGTTGACACTGCCTCTAAGTGTCGACATGATATATGTTGAGTATTCTTCATAGTGTGTCGACACTGCCTGTATGTGTCGACACTTTTCTTCTGGTGTCGACTCTGCCTTTCCTGGTGTCGACATAAATACTCCAAGTGTCGACACAGCTTCTCTAGGTGTCGACACAAGCCTTCATAAGTGTCGACACTACATCTCTAGGTGTCGACACATGGACTTAGAAACTTTTCTGCATTTCCTGCAAAAACTTAACCTGCACATATAAACTCAAAGCACATCAAATACACATTGATGTATATCATTGAGTAGAGTGAGGCTTCTTCAAATCTGGTACACATTTTCCAATGTACCCAACAATCTCCCTCTATTTGGAGAAGTCATAACTCTTAGTCAATGATATACACCATACATAACAAATACTCAATATGATGTATAATAGTAATATATGACAGGGTAAATACTAAACAAAATATGTATAAACAATCTTCACAGAATAAAAATGTAACAGATTGAATATCAAACATTGTTTTGTTACAATTTCCAATAGTTTCATTAATCAAAAGTTTACATGGATTTGAATGCAAATGATTACAAAGTTGTAAACTTAGAAAATTCTATTCTATGGCTGCTCTGGCTCCTTGATGACAATGCCCTTTCCAGATTGAATCTTGGCTTTAACTGGAGCATCAGTGTCATCAGCAGGCTTCTTTCCCTTAAGATCTTTCTTCTTTTGTTCTTCAGCCCTTATCTTTTGTCTCTCAAAATAATGATAAGGCTTAGGAAAATACTTGCTAGGCTCCTGCGCATTAGGAGGTAGCTTCCCAAGTTTAGCCTTCCTTCTGTACTGAACTATAACCTCTTTCCTAGCTTCATGTTTCCTCCACTCTTGCTCAGAATACTATTTGCCCCTTTCTAGGATATTATCCTTTGCAGCCTTCCAAGCAGTCAGTATAATATTTCTGGAAGTTGGGCTCCATTGCTCAAAATCTGGCCTTAACTCAGCCTGTTCTCTAAATCTCTTCTTAGATAATTGAGCTTCTTGCTCTTTTAATACAGCCTCTGGCACAGGCTGTACTACTTACTCAATGATCACATTTTGAGCACCTTCTGGAGGGCTATACATAGATTGTATCTCTTGATGTACCATTTCAAAGTCTGCTGGAGGGTAGATCACTTGAGCCACTTCAGCTTGCTCACCTCCAAAAACAACAGGATTTATACCAGATTTAGCAACATTATCATCATCACACAAAGGTAGATATCCAAGGGTAGCTCTGATGTTGTTTGAAATCCATTTAGCATGGTCAGAACCTGCTTTGACTAATACCCTCTCCCCCTTTATGACTTCTCTTTCTATATGATCCCTAAGATCATCTTTCTGAAATCTGATCTGAGCATTCAGATAGTTAACACCATATTTATATAAAGGTTTTAACCTTTGAAGCTTTTCAGTAATACCCTTTTGAGAATCTTCAATTACAGTTTTAACAGCAGTTAGGTTGTCTTGTAAGTGCTTGTCAAATTCAGCTTGGGCAGCAGTCCTTGCTACAGTCTGAGCAGCTGCAATATTCTGCATTTCAGTTACTATCACATTATGTGATTCAGTTAGATTGTCATTCATTTTAATCTGATTCTCAAGAACATATCCTTGTTTTACTGCTATATCATCAACTGTTTCTTGATCTTCTCTTGATGAGTAGCCAGATATACCACTGCATTGCCTCCTTTGTGGAAACAATCAGTCATTTCTTTCTTAGTTAGATTAACTTCAAATCTTATAGATTTGATGTCTTGAGCCAGATCAAATTGAAGGGATTTATGTCCTTCATCCATATATTTTTCTAGTGCCTTCCTTTGCTCATCCATCTTGATCTGCAAAGCCACCAACAAGGAGCTGTAATCAGCTGTTGGGGCAGGCTGAGGAGTAATTGTTTGCAGAGCCTTCTTGTAGGTCTGGCTTCTCCTTTTAAAGACCTGTAGCTTTCTTTTCTTGGCTCTAGTAGCCTCTTCATCCTCAGAAGCAGATGTACTGGCAATGTCTACTCTATCTTTAGGAGTAGGTGATAATTCCTTCTCTGCTCTTGGTAGCTCCTCAGTATTTCTTTGCTCCTCAGTCTCTTTTCTAGCAGTCTCCTCCTGTGACCTGACATTTTTCCCCTCAAGGTTAGCTGACTCCCCCTCAAAAGCTGCTTTCTCTCCCTCAAAATCAGTCTGTAATAGATCAGGGAACAGCTCTTCTAGAGTAAACTCCTGTTGAGTAGGGACTGGAGAATCTCTTATCTCAGGAGCAATATCATCAACTGATGTGTCTTCCATGACAACATCTTGTGGTTGACTATGTAACTGAGTGTACTGATCAACATCAATTAAAGATTCAGTCAATACTTCATCCTCAATATGAAAAATTGATTTTTTAACTTCATTGATTACTGATAACTTCTTAATATAAGTTATCTAAGCTCATTATTTCTACTAATATTTATTAAAAAGGAGAACAAATCGAAGTTAATGGATAAAAAATATGATTAAAATTTATATTTAGGAATTACTCTACTTATTTGATCATATTCCATAGTTTCCACGCAGGTGACACCAAGAAAATTGATTTGGACAAAGAAAAAGATGAAATTCTCATTTCCTGAAGAAGTTGTTGCAACAACCTGTTTTCGATGTTGCAACATTGTCTGTTCCGAAAATTCAGAATTTTAAATTCAAATATGGACGGTTACACCTCTTAAAGGAAGGACGGTTACACCTCTTTAAGAGGGGGATTTTCGGCCAGAATAAGGGAAATAGAAAAGGAAGGAATAGAAGAAAAAGGAGAGGGATCTTGGGAGAAAGGAGAAATCATCTTGGAGGAAGAAGGACTAGGGCACATCGGATCTTGAAGACGGAGCGGTTCATCACACTTCGGAGAACGAATTCCTGCATTATTTTGCTTTTCCTTCATCATGCACTGTAAGATCTTTCTTGTTTGTTGGCGTGCTTCATCCATCGTGATGAACTAATTTGCTTTAATCTCATATTGTGAGAATACTTCGTCTCTTGTGATGACAATTTATTAACTTTTCTTAATTTGTGAACGTTTGGTGAATGTTTGTACTGAATTTATGATCTTTAATTCGAGGTTTTTGGCCAAGATCTCAACTTTTTACTGCGCTTCATAAATCGAGAGAGGAGTTGCGTAAGTATATCGTAGATTCGGTATAGCATTTGAAGGGAGAAAGAGATTTCGCCTTGGTGTTAGCAACTAGGGTTTTCAATCTTTAAGCGGTTCTTATTTCACCTACGGGGTAATAGAGAACTAGGAACTTCCGATATCGAGAGGTACGAATTTTTAGCCTAAAACCGTTGCAAGACGTTTCACCACTCGTCCTCACAAAAACTATATTCAAAAGGTTGTCACACTAGACTTAGGAAATCACGATACGAGATTATCTTCAATCACGAACACAAAATATTCTCCTTCTGGATCTTTAGCTTATTTTCGTTAATTAGAAATTGTGTTTTAAAATTTTAGTACTCTAAAACCATCATCTTAATTTACTTGGATTTAAAGAAAAGGCATAGCTAATACTTGCAAGCACTGAATCCATCATCTCCTCGAGGGAACGATTCTTTTCTCACTTTATATTACTTGAACCGGCACGTACACTTGCGTTATTTTATATTTACGTTTCGGGCGTATCAAGTTTTTGGCGCCGTTGTCGGGGAGGTGCGAGAAGTTTAGTGTTATTTTCTTGCAATATTGGTGAATCCCTAGTAATTAGAGATCAAGTTTTTGTTTTTGTCATCATTAGTTTTGATTATTATTGCTGCTTTGTTTTGTTTTTGTTTTATTTGTTTTGTTTAATAGCAACTATCAATTGTTGGTGTGATATTTTATGTCCAGATATCGATCACCTGAATTACTACCGTTAAACCTAGAGATCGAAAGGACGTGTAGACAGAATAGGAGAACGTTACGATTAGGGAACAATAACGTGATAACAATGAATCCTGATAATCATAACGCTCCTAATGAAGTTGACCAGGAAGGCTTAGGTCAAGAAGGTCAGGTAGAACAGAATGGACGACCTGCTGAAATTAGGCGAACCTGTCGCGAGTACAATATGCCTTATAGGGGAGGACTGCAATATAGCATTATCAAGCCTGCCATTGAAGCCAATAACTTCAAAATTGACTCCATGGCTATGAACCTAGTGCAGCAGAAACAATTTAGCGGACTGAATCATGAGGACCCAAACTCCCATTTACGAACTTTTATGGATGTGTGCGACACATTCAAGATTAATGGTGTGTCGGATGAAGCGATTAAACTTCGTCTATTTCCATTCTCTCTGTCAGGTAGAGCGATGGAGTGGATTGATTCCCAATACGGTCTCACCACTTGGATGCAAGTGGTTGACTTATTCTTAGCCAAGTACTTCCCACCTGCAAAAACATCGAAACTAATGCGAGACATTAGTACATTTATGCAAGGGAATGGGGAAACGTTGTATGACGCATGGGAGCGATTCAAAGAACTCTTACGAAAGTGTCCTCACCATGGTTTGCAGATGCACCAACAGGTGTGGACATTTTATAACGGCCTCCAAACATCTACGATGATTCAAGTAGATGAAGCTGCAGGAGGTTCCCTCATGAACAAGTACCCCGAGGATGCTTACGCTATTCTTGAAGATTTATCTTCAAATAATTATCAGTCGTTCGATCGACAGGCTCCTTCGTCTTCGGTAGGTGGTCTTTACCAAGTGGACCAGTTGACCTCATTCGCCGCACAAATGTCGGCGTAGTTCAATGCTATGAATAAGAGATTAGATGTCTTGACCTTAAATCAAGCCCAAACGCACCCTCAGGTTAATAACATGGTTTCCTCTTCGATTCCCATGAACCCATCTCTTACGGTAGAACAACTTGTTGGTCATAACGAGGAGATTAACTATGTAGGGGGACAACCGAGGTATAACAATCATCATCACAATTATAATAACAATAACACATTTCTTAATCATTATAATCCCGAAGTGCGAAACCACCCAAACTTCTCGTGGAAGAACAACACCGGTTTGACACACCCACCCGGATTTAGTTCAAACTCACACCCGAATCCACCTAATAATAACAATTATAATCAACAAGGTGCGTCAAGAAGATACTCCGAAGAGGTGATAGTAGAATCAATCCAAAAAAGTGACGCTCGCATTCTTAGTTTAGAGGGTTCTTTGAGGGTAATCGAAACGCAGTTAGGACAAATCGCGAGTGCTTTAAACCTGAGACCCCAAGTAACACTCCCATCGGACACCGTTACAAATCCAAAGGGAGATAATCCACATTGTAAGGCAGTCATTTTAAGGAGTGGAAAGGAGTTGGTGGGAGCACCGGAGAGAGAAAAATCTGAGACGAATAATGAAGGAAATGAGTTGGAGGAGATTACTCCCGCGATACCTAGGGAGGAATTGATACAAGAAGAGAATGTTAGTGAAGGAGTGGAGGTGTTAGGAGAAAAGACACGTGAGTCGACCGTTGAAAGTTCTAAAAAGAAGAGTGATGTGATAGTCTATCCACCACCACCATTTCCTCAACGATTAAGGAAAAGTAAATTAGACCACCAATTCCAAAAGTTTATGGAGATATTTAAGAAATTGCAAATCAATATCCCTTTCACAGAAGCGTTGGAACAGATGCCAAGCTACGTGAAATTCATGAAGGATATCCTATCAAAGAAAAGAAGATTTGGAACAAATGAGACGGTGGCACTTACTCAAGAGTGCAGTGCCATTCTCCAAAAAAGACTCCCACCCAAGTTGAAAGATCCGGGGAGCTTCACTATTCCCTGTTCCATAGGATATAAATTCGAGGGTAAGGCATTATGTGACCTAGGGGCGAGCATTAATTTAATGTCATTATCGATATATAGGAAGTTGGGTTTGGGAGAAATCTCCAAGACTTCCATAACCTTGCAGTTGGCTGATAGGACCCTAGCGTTTCCAAAGGGGATAGTGGAGGACGTGTTGGTGAAGGTGGATAAATTTATATTTCCGGCGGACTTTGTGGTTCGAGATGATACGCCCGAAATAGATGTATATAATAACGCAAGTGCACGTGCCGTAACAAGTAATAAAGTGTGAGTGAGATCGTTCACTCGGAGAAGTGATTAACCTAATGCTTGCAATTACTAGCTACGCCGTTCTTTAAATCCAAACAAGATGAGTAAAATAGTTTTGGAAGTAATGAAAATTTTTAATAAAGATTTAATCGAACTTAACTACGGAGATCCTTAGAAATTATTTTATCGATTGGAGAAATTAGCCTTGCATTTCGGATTTCCTATGTGCGTCTAAATGGTGTGGAGAAATAGGATTAGTGGAAAGTGTTGAAGGAATTATCATGCAACGATTTTTATAGAAGAAATCCTCATCTCTCGAATCTCGGAAATCCCAACGTCCTAAATTCTCTTAGTTATCTCTAACTTAAGATGAATGAAGAATATTGATTATCATAAAAATCGAATTGCTAGCAAAAGGAGGGAGTCTCCTCCACTCCTCTAAACTACGGTGAACTAATGAGCGATTGCACTTCTCCTCTCTCGAATCTCGAAGTACAACGCAAAAGTGGAGATCTTTGGTTAAACGTTTTACACCACTCGTCTCTCGATTCTTGCGGTGCAATGAATTGACCTTCAAGCATATATTATGTCACTCATCTCTCGATTCTCGCAACGCAACACAAGATGAAGATCAAAGCCAAAAATCTCATAAGTAGATTCAAGAGTTCACAAGATAACAAATCATCCAACAAATCTCAACAGGCAAGAAAAATACACCATAAAAACACACATAGTACTCTCCTTACACAAGGCTTGGAGAATTTAGTTCATGGCAAGAGAAACAACACACAAAATAAGACAGATCTTACAGTACATGATGAAAAATATTCAAGATAGTGCAGGAAATTGCTCTCCAAGTCGGCCCCAAACACTCCTTCTCCAAGATCCGGGTTGCCCTAGTTCTTCTTCTCCAGTAATCTCAAAGATGATGGCTCCAATATCTCCCCCTTAATGATAATTAATTCTCCCCATATGGTATGAGATTATACTCTTAAAAACGTACAGCCCTTTACCAAAAGTTGCCTCTTTTCAGTTTTCATTTTGGCGCAAAATTCGAATTTAAAATTCGAAATCCGTCCAGCAGTTGTTGCAACAACTTTTTCAGGTTGTTGCAACAACCTGCGCAGTCCAAAAATAATTCCAGCTTTGCTTCTCCGAATCGATTTCTTCAGCATTTCTAGCAAGAAAACAATGAAAAATTAGACATATTAATCACAAATAAAATAAGTATGAATTTATCCATATTTTTCCTCATTTAATCCATATTTTTCCTTATACGGTGATTATTAAATCAAAATGACGTACTAGATAACTTCTTTTGGGAAGTTATCACACCTCCACACTTAAGCGTTTGCTAGTCCCTTGCAAAGTCATTTCATAACAATAGCATGAGTGAAGAAGTAATAAGATATGAACTCAACTGATCTTTAGTTCTTGAAAACAAAATAATCGCGGCATACTCAAAAAACTCGCTTAACTCAACTGATAAGCTTATCAATTTATGAGAGCTAATCCATTAACGAATCCATTAGTTAGATAGATGATAAAGCTCAAACAAGCATCCTAGTGAGAAGCGCACTTTTCTTTTAAAAATAGTTTACTTTCGTGCAAAATTTTATATTTAACCTCCGCATTTTATTGGAAAGGATAAGAAGATGCTAAGTCTATGATTTAACCTCTACAAGAGTTAGTAGTTCAAATGAAAGTGGGATAGTTTTGGCTTGGTTAGAAATTTATGGATAGCTTTGGTAATAGTATGACGTCCTCTAGTTAGTATTCTTAATAATCCACCATGTTATGGGGCCATACATCAATTTTTTTTTATACTCTATTCATAGTAGGGATCATTCTAAGTATAAGTGCACATACCTGGGCCACATATCACTATGATGTTTCAACCATTTTTTTTCTTATCATAGTTGGGATCATTCTAAGTATGCATTCACATACCTAGGCCGCATATCACTATGACGCAAATTTCTTTTCTTTTTTTTTATCATAGTTGGGATCATTCCAAGTATGTAGACATATACGTAGGCCACATATCACTATGAAATTTAACCCTTTTAAGAGAAATTCGACACCCATAAATGGCTTACTTACTAAGGTACAACTAGAAGGGACAAATGACAGGTAAGCATGAAATAATGTATATGGTAAATGTCAAGCTCAAATATTTTTAGTGGATGATCAAAATGAATACTAACTAAACTCATGTGTAGGCTTACATCATTGACTTAATTCTTTCTTATCCCTCCACGTTATTTTAAAGGTCAATATCAAAGTATGCAATTGAAAGTAACGAAATATGTTGTATATAAAAAAAAAATAAATGCTTGAGCGAGCTTTATCAGAAAAAAATCTTACTAACTTCAAATTCATGGATTAAACTCTTTGGATTGTTCAGCCATACCAATTGATTATCATTGAATGTGTCTAGAATAGCCTAATGATTAATTAAAACAAGAATTAAGATTATTAAAGTCATATCTAAATGAATTATTCTTCACTCAAGTGGTAGTGGTTATAACACCCTCACCTCCACACTTAAGTCCTTTGCTAGTCTCGAGCAAAGATATTTTTGATAACGGGAGGACGCCAATTTGATGATAGGAATAAACAAAGTAGTTTAAGGGATAAAGAAAATTGAAATTAGAGTAACTCCCCTGGAGTAAATGTAGTGCAGTAATTGTCCATTGCTTCTTGTTGACGGCGTCATGGTACTTCATCATATGATAATCAACAGCAACTCAGACATTTAATCTAGCCTGCAGAACTATTATCCTCAAAGTGTACATAGTTATTGGTATGCGATCTATATGTGTTAGCAGAAATGAGTATAATAAAAATCATACAACCCTGGCACATGCGCTCGATGATTCGCAAAGAAATTATTGTCATTACTCAAACCATACATCATTCCATATATTTAATTCATAACATGCTAGGGTCAATAACATAAACAACATCATGACAGGGCAGGTGACGTAAAAGTGCAGCTTTGAACAAAATACATGAGATGTCGCAGGGCAGATATGACATATTTGAACAATCACGTGCAAGTCAATGTCAAGCCAACTATATATATATATATATATATATATATATATATATATATATATATATATATATATATATATATATAAAGAAACTATAGGCAGCAGTCTAAGGCATCATAGATCGCATAAGTGGAACATCAAATAAAATAACCACATATCACATCGCAGCATACATATCACCAAAAAAAGTCCAGAGCATATCGTAGCAAAATAAAGTCTAGTGCAAAATGTAAGTCTAGCTAAGCAGAAATAAAGGTGAAGCAAAGATAAGATTACTCGTCCTCCTTTTCGTCATCTTCCTCCTCGTCGTCATCGTCTGATGCAACCTCAGTGGGGTCAACTCTGGATCGGTCCGAGGTCAGAAGATATCCCTCGTCGTCAAACTGTCCCATCATCCTGAAGTTCGGTTCCGAAACTGGAATCTTTGCCTTCTCCATAATCTTGCGCAGATTCGAGTGAATGTTCTCAAACTGTTCCTTCTCGTAGAGATGTTGACACCGCTGGTATGCTTTAATATATTCAATCTGCTCCATCATAGCATCAGGATCGGCGCCACAATCTGTAACACCCCCTATCCGTCGCATAGCATATAGCAGTAGGTCCGGCCGGGGCCCGACGCCATATACCACAGACAGACCGGGTGGTTACGTATGGGAACCATCCAACCAATCTCAACGTCCTACACAGAGCATTCTAGCGGAAGCAATTTATTTAAGTTGCAAAACAAGAACCCAGCAATAAGCATGAATGTCCACTAACATGATAATAGGAATGTCAATACAAAATACTCAAAAGTCGGCCTTAAGGCCTTACAAAATGTTTCACTTGTCTTTTACATGATTTCCAAACCTCGGCACGCAGGCCGGCCATACATGAACAAAACATAAAACATTTCCATTCGGGCCTTCGAGGGCCAGCTTTGCAACAAGGGCTTTAGCCCGCTATTGACCGCTTGGTCCAGCTGCACCTGCAAGCAAACAAACCACCGCACGGTGGCAAACAAAGCAACGGTCAGCAATGCTGACCAAATTATAACGATCCCGCCCCCAACTCGGGGCGGCGATGCTCCTTCCCTGCATTTCATTAGCACAAGCGAGCAATGCATATTATCATAGCCATCTCATCACAGACGTTGGCTCGTACGGCCACACGTCCCGTGCACTCAGGGCACATTCTCGGTGAACCGGTCGATGTTACGTCAATTGAAGCCATTAACATTCCGGACTCACCACCGCCACTTAGACGGCCATTCCTATGAGCAATTCGTCTTCATGGTATTGGTCACGTCAATTTAAGCCATCGACCACCGAAGACCCCCATTTATGCCAACGGCGAGTGCCATGTACCTTTAGGTCTCTCTAACCCGAACGACATAAAGCGGGTACGGCTCCATCTAACCCGTGCTCACATCGCAACGGCAATTTAAGCCATATGCGCGGGTCAAACTTTCACCGAGTCCCATTCTATCACAAGTCACATAACCCCGTTATGTTCAAGTTGGCTCTCAGGCCACCAAGTTGGCAAGACCTCGTGTCCGCCCAGTTTTCCGGGTGCACCTTTGGGTTAGTCCCCAAGGCTCCCTGCTGCAATCTACCGCGTAGAAAACCCGAAAACACCAAATAGCACGGAGTCTTCTCCGGCCTTATGCAATGCAACATCACCGATCCGAACTACATGTCCGGGTAGGCTTCAACCAAAATGCCTATGTCCGTTCTCGCATACGGACGCTAAACAACGGGGACTTTACATATCTACCCGAAGGAACGCCTCCAACTCTTCGCCAACTCGCGAGAGAGAGCTTCCTATGCTAAGAAAGAGAGCTATCATGCTCAAAAGTGAGGATCGTTACCCTTGCGTTCCTCTTCGGCGCCATCGAAATGTAATCGGATAGAAATCACCGCGCTTGCGTTGCCTCCGTGGATCCGGAGTCGGCTTGCGATTCGGAGCTCCGAAGCTCCTCCAATGGCGGATCTAGCTCCTCTTCCTCTAGCCTTGGCTCTTCTTTCTCCAAGGGTTTGGAGAGAGATCAAGTGATGAAAAGTGGATTTTTCTTAAGTCAAACCGTGTATATCCTCCCAGGAATCATCCCCAGCCGTCGGATCTCAACCTAAGAAAACGAGCGGCTTTGATTCGGGGCTGAAATGCCCAATCTGGACCGAACACGGCCTGGCACACGCCCGTGTCCAGGGCCGTGTGCCGCATTCGCCGTCAAAATCGAATCTTCTGAGCACGCACACGGGCATCGTACACGCCCGTGTTCTAGCTGACACGCCCGTGTTCCAGTTGACACGGCCGTGTAGCCGGCCGTGTACCCATGATTTTTCCCCCGTTTCTAACCCGAGCACTGCACGGGTTCTGGGACACGCCCGTGTCCTTGCCCGTGTCACATTGACACGCCTGGGCCCCCAGGCCGTGTACACGGGACATTTCGTCGAGGGGAGAACGACGACTCGCTGACACGGCCTTGGACACGCCCGTGTCCGAGGCCGTGTGCCTTGTCTCGACGACCGTCGAGTGAATCTCGACGATTTCACCTTGACGCTCGTCGACACGGGTCGACACGCCCGACGACACGCCCGTGTCGTGGGCCGTGTGCCCATTCTCGACGAATCGTCGAGAATAACTCGACGATTTCACGGCTAAGTGTCGACACGGGTCGACACGCCCTGCGACACGCCCGTGTCGCAGGCCGTGTGCCCATTCTCGACGAATCGTCGAGAATAACTCGACGACTTCGCGGCTAAGTGTCGACACACGCTTGACACGCCCTGGGACACGCCCGTGTCCCAGGCCGTGTGCCTTCAGCCAGAAACCAAAACTGGCCCAAAACGTCCCCCTTTGCTCCTTTGAGTTTCGGGGCGTTACAACTCTACCCCTCTTAAAAGAATTTCGCCCACGAAATTACATAAAGGGAAAAACATGTACAAAACAAAATTTGTACCTGAGCGGAACAACTCCGGATATTCGTCAAGCATTGTCTGCTCTCGCTCCCAGGAGAGCTCCTCACGACCGCAATTGTCCCACCGGACTTTGACCATCCTGATCTCTTTATTGCGTAGCCGCTTGACCTCCGAGTCTTCAATCCGCACGGGCTTGACCTTTGTCGTTAGCCCACTATCCACCGGCACTTGATCGACCGCGATCACTTGCGTAGGCTCTTGCACCGCCTTCCTAAGTACCGAAATGTGGAATACATCGTGTAAACCACTAAGCTCCACTGAAAGCTTCAACCTATAGGCCGCTTCTCCCACTCGCTCCAGAACCTCGAACGGTCCAAGGTACCTCGGGCTTAGCTTTTTCAATCGCCGCACCCGCGAGACACCCTTGAACGGCTTAACCTTCAAGTATACATAATCGCCCACAACGAACTCCACGTTCCTGTGCTTGGCATTATAGTACTTTGCTTGCCGGTCCTGAGCCATGAGCAACCTCTCCCGAATGGTTCTCACCAACGAAGTAGCATCCTCCACTTCCGATCGCTTATACAACTTCGACTCGCCCGTTTCTAACCAAGACAACGGCGTGCGACATCGTCTACCATAAAGGGCCTCGAAGGGCGCCATCTGAATACTTGCTTGGTAGCTGTTGTTGTATGCGAACTCCACCAAATAAAGGTGGTCCTCCCATTGCTTTCCAAAGTCCAAAACACACATGCGAAGCATGTCTTCCATGGTTCTATTGACCCTCTCGGTCTGCCCATCCGTTTGTGGATGGAAGGCTGTGCTAAACTTCAGCTTTGTTCCCAACATTTGCTGCACCAGCCTCCAATCATTGGACGTGAACCGCCCATCACGGTCACTCACGATGCTGCGGGGCACACCATGAAGCCGTACTATATTATCCACATAAAGCTTCGCCAGCTTCTCCACCGGATCGTCCTTCCTATGCGGAATAAAGTGCGACACCTTCGTTAATCGATCGACCACCACCCAAATGGCGTCGTTCCCCTTTTGCGACCTTGGCAAACCGTGCACAAAGTCCATGGAGATGTCGTCAAATTTCCACTCCGGAATAGGCAAGGACTTAAGAAATCCTCCCGGCTTTTGGCACTCCGCCTTTACCAAGGCGCAAGTTTGGCACTTCGCTACGTATAGCGCCACATCCTTTTTCAAACCCGGCCACCAAAATAGTTTCTTTATATCGCGGTACATCTTCGTGCTCCCCGGGTGAATCGAGTATTTGGTATGGTGCGCCTCGTACAACAACTCCACCCGTAAATTGCCCACACTTGGGACGCACAAACGACCGTCCTTCCACAACAATCCGTCCTCCACAACGAATTGGGAATTTGACCCATCCAGAGCCTCTATCATGAACTGCTTCATATGAGCATCCATATCCAAAGCCTGCCGAATCCGATCAGCCAGGTCATATTGGACTTCAGTCCAATTCAGCACTGCTTCAGCACTAGATTGTCTATCTACACAAACAATCTCCAACGCCTCCAGCTCCTGCACCAACCGCTCATCATGCACTGATAGCCAATTAGCTTGAGCTGGGGCTCGACGACTCAACGCGTCCGCAACCGCATTCCCTTTGCCAGGCACGTAGTGGATCTTAAAAGTATAGTCCCCCAGGAACTCCATCCACCTACGCTGCCGCATATTCAGATCTTTCTGATCTACTAGATACTTTAGGCTCTTGTGATCGGTGTAGATATCAATCTTCACACCGTACAAATAGTGTCTCCACAGCTTCAAGGCAAAAATCACGGCCGCCAACTCCAAGTCGTGGACCGGATAATTCCTCTCGTGCACTTTTAGCTGTCTCGAGCCATAAGCTATCACGCTGCCGTGCTGCAGTAGCACACAACCCAAACCACTGCCCGAAGCATCGCTATATATCTCATAGCCTTCGGTTCCACATGGCGAACTCAGCACAGGCGCCGTGGTCAACCGACACTTCAATTCCTCAAAAGCTCGCGCGCACTCCGGCGTCCAAACGAACTTATGCTCCTTCCTCGTCAAAGTAGTGAGAGGTAGCGCTATCCGCGAGAAGTTCTCTACGAAGCGCCTATAATAACCGGCAAGCCCCAAAAAGCTCCGGACTTCTGCTACCGTAGCAAGCTCAGGCCACTCCCGTATCGCAACAATCTTCGCCGGATCCACCGCAATACCCTCTCCACTCACTATATGCCCGAGGAACGCCACTGAGGATAGCCAAAACTCGCACTTCGAGAACTTGGCATACAACTGATTTCTCCTGAGTGTCTCCAACACCAAATGGAGATGCTTGAAGTGATCCTCCTCACTTTGCGAGTACACCAAAATATCGTCGATGAAGACGATCACGAAATGGTCCAAGTACTCCCTGAACGTTCTGTTCATCAAATCCATAAATACTGACGGCGCATTAGTCAGCCCAAACGGCATGACCGTAAACTCATAATGCCCGTATCTCGTACTAAACGCTGTCTTCGGGATGTCACTCTCCCTTATCCGCAGCTGATAGTACCCAGACTTGAGATCTAACTTCGAGTACACCGTCGACCCGACTAACTGATCAAAGAGATCATCAATCCGGGGGATCGGGTACTTGTTCTTCTCAGTCAGCTTGTTTAGCTCCCGATAATCAATACACAACCTCAAGCTTCCGTCCTTCTTCTTAACAAAGAGGACCGGTGCGCTCCAAGGCGAAGAACTCGGGCGCACATACCCTTGCTCCAACAACTCTTGCAGTTGTACTTTCAGCTCCGCCATTTCCTTAGGCGCTAGCCGATACGGAGATCGTGACACAGGCTTTGCACCTGGCACTAGCTCGATCGTAAAATCTATCTCCCGCTGAGGCGGGGCTCCAGGAAGATCTGCGGGGAACACATCAGGGTATTCCGATACCACTGAAATACAATCCATCGCGGGCTTCGGCTTTGCAACCTCCACTAGTGTAAAGAACAGTTCTGCTCCAGCACGAACCGCCTTCACCACCTGAAGAGCAGACATCAACGTCTTGCTCGACCCCTTTAAGCCCTTAAACATCGTCTCACGACTCGCTCCCAGCTTGACTTCCTTGCTACCGCAATCTATATGGGCCTGCTGCTCCGAGAGCCAGTCCATGCCAAATATGACGTCAAACTCCACTAACGGAAGTAAAGACGCCCGCAGGTCGAACTCCTGCTCTCCAATACGAGTCTTAACCTCGCAGATCCTAACCGCTCGCATCGAACACCCATTGGGAAATAACACATCCAACTTGTCCTTCGCCATCGAAGAAGGGACTCCGATGCGTGATATAAATCCTTCGGACAAGAAGGAGTGTGAAGCTCCCGTATCAAAGAGTGCTCGTGCGGGATTTTCACAAATCATTACAAATCCTAAACAAGCAGTGGTAAGGTAACATATACATAACAAGCATATAAAGGAATTGACTTGCTATAAATTAAACCGTACCTGTCACCACGTCAGCTTGTTTAATGGCCTCCTGTTGGCCAAGATTATAGACCCTTGGTTGGGCCGGAGCATAGTGGGATGCGGTCGACTCCACCGCCTTTCCCTTCTCTTCGTAGGTAGCTCCTGGCCTCCTTTCGGACTTAGGACGTCCGCTCCAACAATCACGGGCAAAGTGCCCCGTCTTGCCACAAGTGAAGCACGCGCCCGGGGTCCGACTCGTAGTCGCCCCAGAAGCACCAGAAGGAGCTGGACCCGAAGTCCTATGCTTCTTGAAAGTCCTCCGATAGCCAGACTTCGAAGTAGTCGGCACTTTAAACTCAGATTTCTTTTCAACCAAGCCTTTCTTCGCTTGTACACTCTTCATGTCCTTCTCCAAGGACCGGGCAGTATTGACCAAGGTCAAGAAACCCTGCATCATCGGCCCCGACAGTAATAGTCTCAGCTCATCCCTCAGACCTTCGTAGAAGCGATTAGTCTTGCGCTCCTCATCCATGATGGTAGAGCTCGCATAACGACTCAACCGCGTAAACTCGTGGAGATATTCATCCACGCTTCGCTCACCCTGCACCAACCTCAGGAACTCATTCTCCATCGAAATCCTCTGAGTAGAAGGGAGGTATCTTGCTAAGAACAATTCCGAGAACTCTTCCATCGGAACGTCTATCAATTGTCTTCCTCTCAGATGATGCAGCTCCAAGCCTTCCCACCACATCCTTGCTTCACCGTCCAACAGGAACGTAGCAATGGTGGTCATCTGCCACTCCTCCGTCTCCGTCGCTGTCATGACTCTCTTCACCCTAGAGAGCCAGTCTTCAGCCTGAGATGGGGTTCCCAACCCGAGAATAACGGAGGGTTAAAGCTCATTACATGCTTCAACTGCCTCTCAGTCGCCCTCCTTGGCACTATTGGTTCTACAACCACTTGCTCCATCCTCCTCGGCTCCGCCTCTTGAAGAGGTACTTGCTCCATCACAGGAGCTGGCTGCTGCGCTTGCCTCCCAGGCTGCGCATTTATCACGGCTAGCACCGCTTCAGCCACCAATCTTATATTTTCAGCCGAAAAAGGTGTTGCGGGAGCAACTTCTGGTGCACTACTAGCCTCAGAACCTCGGCGTTCTGACGGCCCAACACCACTTCGGGTCACCTATAGTGGTACAAAACACCGTTAAGCGACCAAATAACATTGCAAACAGCAATTATAGGAACACGCAGGTTCCTCAAACACGAGTATTTTCATTCCTAAGTGGACATTCATGGGTTCTCTTTACTGTTATAACGATGACGCACACAATGTGCTCACCACCCCTTAAAAAGAATTCGCCCACGAATTCAATTCAAGCCCGACCAAAACCAGTAGTCTGATACCAAATTGTAACACCCCCTATCCGTCGCATAGCATATAGCAGTAGGTCCGGCTGGGGCCCGACGCCATATACCACAGACAGACCGGGTGGTTACGTATGGGAACCATCCAACCAATCTCAACGTCCTACACAGAGCATTCTAGCGGAAGCAATTTATTTAAGTTGCAAAACAAGAACCCAGCAATAAGCATGAATGTCCACTAACATGATAATAGGAATGTCAATACAAAATACTCAAAAGTCAGCCTTAAGGCCTTACAAAATGTTTCACTTGTCTTTTACATGATTTCCAAACCTCGGCACGCAGGCCGGCCATACATGAACAAAACATAAAACATTTCCATTCGGGCCTTCGAGGGCCAGCTTTGCAAAAAGGGCTTTAGCCCGCTATTGACCGCTTGGTCCAGCTGCACCTGCAAGCAAACAAACCACCGCATGGTGGCAACAAAGCAACGGTCAGCAATGCTGACCAAATTATAACGATCCCGCCCCCAACTCGGGCGGCGATGCTCCTTCCCTGCATTTCATTAGCACAAGCGAGCAATGCATATTATCATAGCCATCTCATCACAGACGTTGGCTCGTACGGCCACACGTCCCGTGCACTCAGGCACATTCTCGGTGAACCGGTCGATGTTACGTCAATTGAAGCCATTAACATTCCGGACTCACCACCGCCACTTAGACGGCCATTCCTATGAGCAATTCGTCTTCATGGTATTGGTCACGTCAATTTAAGCCATCGACCACCGAAGACCCCCATTTATGCCAACGGCGAGTCGTGCCATGTACCTTTAGGTCTCTCTAACCCGAACGACATAAAGCGGGTACGGCTCCATCTAACCCGTGCTCACATCGCAACGGCAATTTAAGCCATATGCGCGGGTCAAACTTTCACCGAGTCCCATTCTATCACAAGTCACATAACCCCGTTATGTTCAAGTTGGCTCTCAGGCCACCAAGTTGGCAAGACCTCGTGTCCGCCCAGTTTTCCGG
This sequence comes from Platanthera guangdongensis, assembly GCA_039583875.1. Lineage (NCBI taxonomy): Eukaryota > Viridiplantae > Streptophyta > Magnoliopsida > Asparagales > Orchidaceae > Platanthera > Platanthera guangdongensis. Next base: position 175,549,655 of record CM077156.1, read on the forward strand.
GTGCACCTTTGGGTTAGTCCCCAAGGCTCCCTGCTGCAATCTACCGCGTAGAAAACCCGAAAACACCAAATAGCACGGAGTCTTCTCCGGCCTTATGCAATGCAACATCACCGATCCGAACTACATGTCCGGGTAGGCTTCAACCAAAATGCCTATGTCCGTTCTCGCATACGGACGCTAAACAACGGGGACTTTACATATCTACCCGAAGGAACGCCTCCAACTCTTCGCCAACTCGCGAGAGAGAGCTTCCTATGCTAAGAAAGAGAGCTATCATGCTCAAAAGTGAGGATCGTTACCCTTGCGTTCCTCTTCGGCGCCATCGAAATGTAATCGGATAGAAATCACCGCGCTTGCGTTGCCTCCGTGGATCCGGAGTCGGCTTGCGATTCGGAGCTCCGAAGCTCCTCCAATGGCGGATCTAGCTCCTCTTCCTCTAGCCTTGGCTCTTCTTTCTCCAAGGGTTTGGAGAGAGATCAAGTGATGAAAAGTGGATCTTTCTTAAGTCAAACCCGTGTATATCCTCCCAGGAATCATCCCCAGCCGTCGGATCTCAACCTAAGACCTAAAACGAGCGGCTTTGATTCGGGGCTGAAATGCCCAATCTGGACCGAACACGGCCTGGCACACGCCCGTGTCCAGGGCCGTGTGCCGCATTCGCCGTCAAAACGAATCTTCTGAGCACGCACACGGGCATCGACACACGCCCGTGTTCTAGCTGACACGCCCGTGTTCCAGTTGACACGGCCGTGTAGCCGGCCGTGTACCCATGATTTTTCCCCCGTTTCCAACCCGAGCACTGCACGGGTTCTGGGACACGCCCGTGTCCTTGCCCGTGTCACATTGACACGCCTGGGCCCCCAGGCCGTGTACACGGGACATTTCGTCGAGGGGAGAACGACGACTCGCTGACACGGCCTTGGACACGCCCGTGTCCGAGGCCGTGTGCCTTGTCTCGACGACCGTCGAGTGAATCTCGACGATTTCACCTTGACGCTCGTCGACACGGGTCGACACGCCCGACGACACGCCCGTGTCGTGGGCCGTGTGCCCATTCTCGACGAATCGTCGAGAATAACTCGACGATTTCACGGCTAAGTGTCGACACGGGTCGACACGCCCTGCGACACGCCCGTGTCGCAGGCCGTGTGCCCATTCTCGATGAATCGTCGAGAATAACTCGACGACTTCGCGGCTAAGTGTCGACACACGCTTGACACGCCCTGGGACACGCCCGTGTCCCAGGCCGTGTGCCTTCAGCCAGAAACCAAAACTGGCCCAAAACGTCCCCCTTTGCTCCTTTGAGTTTCGGGGCGTTACACAATCTACCACTGGAATGTGAATATGAAAGGGATCAGTCGATGGTGGCTTAGTGGACCGATCAACTCCCATTAGTTTCAAAAATTCTTGCTTTTTGGGTGTTCCCGCGGCCACCTTAATATTCACTGCCACAACTGTCTCCGTGATGGGATGCCCAACTTGAGTCACCATATCATCATCACCTTGAGGCACCCCTGCCATCCGACAAAGCTCTGTAATCAAAACAGGATACCACAACTGCCTCACTTTCTCCTCGTTGACCTTTTGCTTTATAAGTGTAGAAATGAGTTCTCCCATATTCAGTTTTATTCCCTTCAAGATGCTATAAATAAGAGCGGCCTTCTGTAATGTCAATGTATTCAGATGTCGTGTCGGCATAACCCCCGCGTTGATGAATAGGTGCCATACCTTGGCTTCACGATTTAAGCACGTTGCGCGTAGGGTTTTTCTTGACTGACTTGCCCACTCCGGCTCCGGTGTACAACAAACCATGGCCATCATTTCATCTAAAGAAACACTTGTCAGAATATTTGCATAGCCATCCTGAATATTATTGTCCAAGTCGAAGAGATCGTTGATTATTTTGGCCGAAAAGTCCACACTTTTTCCTCTCACAAACACCTTCTCCCCATTTGAGTCCCTAGCATTATCATAGAATTCATACACCCATGGTAAGATTGCTTCAGTCCTAGGGTGACAAAATGATTCTCATTGGAGAGCCCTAATTTGATTGACATATTTCACACTCCAAGCCCTAGCTTCCATCTTGAAACCTCGCTCATAAATGAAGGGGATGGTCCTTAAGGTTTCAAAACGATGTTGAGCATTCTCAGTCAAAAATCGGACATTTTTCCTAGATGCCTCTTTGCCTTTTCCCTTATCTTTTCTCCTTGAGGCCATGGTCCAGACTATGCATAACAAACAAACAAAAGTTGAATCCAAAACGACTAGTAATAATCCTAGTTTCTCATATTAGCCTAGGGTTAGAATTTATACCTTAGGAATTTCCACTGGATTTGGGATTGTCGCTGAGTCGAAATCTGGAGCCGCCGATATGAAATCTAGGGATGCGGTGTCACTGTTGTCGACTGCAGTGAAATGAAGCCGTCTCCTGAGATGTCGCCCGTCGCCGATCGGAAAGCCACCCTGGGTGTGGGGTGCCGCCTATCGCAAAAACACGGCGATGTGAAATTGCCGCCGCCGCCTGCTTCGATGTCGCGGTCGTGGTCGATCGCTAGGTCGCCGGGATGCGGACCCTTCTACGATCGCATAGGGGTTGTCGTCGCTGGTGTCGTGCGGCTAGGTCGAGGAGATGTCACCTAGATCGGTGTAGAGGGGTTGTCGCTCGCTGCTGTGATGTCGCCGCAGTTGTCGCCCGGCGAGATGTGGAGCCGCCGCTGATGAAATATCGCTGTTGTTATCGTGCGATTGCTCCGTAACCTAGCGACGAGAGGGATGACGAGCCGGCTTCTTTTTGGAGGATGACTGAGCCCGATTGTTTTAAAAAAAAAATAATGCGTTTTATTTTATTTTTATTCTTTAAAGTTGAGGGGATCGGTCCAAACTCATAAAAACAGCCCCGGTTCAATTGAACCGGGAATTTCTGATCGTTCAAGAGGCGGACAGCAACTAAAGTGTTGCAACGACCTTTTTGGGTCGTTGCAACATTTTAGTTGCTGTATAAACTGGGATAAGATAATTCTAAAGGCAATTATTAATTATTATTAATATTTAATAATAATACAAATACAATTATAATAATACAAACACAATTATAAAAATAGAAAACAAACACAATTATTATTATTATTTAATGCATATATAAATTAAAATAAGATAAGATGAGATGGGTTGCCTCCCACCAAGCGCCTCGTTTAAAACGTCCCGGCCGGACGTCTTCGGCTCAATATTTTTTTATTTTAAATGAATGAACGAAACCAGTCGTTCATTATCACCGTTCCGATAAATTTTAGACGCTCTCCACTAACTTTAAATTCAGAATTGTCGTGCTCATTTTGTATGGTGATCGCGCCGTATGGATGGACTTCCTTGACTCGAAATGGTCCCGACCAACGACTCTTAAGTTTTCCGGGAAAGATTTTTAGACGGGAGTTGAATAGTAGTACCAATTGCCCGGGTTCGAATTGTTTTCCGCTCAAACGTTGGTCGTGTCATTTCTTGGTCCGTTCCTTATAAATTCTCGCACTCTCATACGCATTCATCCTTAATTCCTCTAACTCATTGATTTGTAGAAGCCTCTTCTCACCTGCATTTTGAAAATCATAATTTAACTTCTTAATAGCCAAAACGCTCGATGCTCTGATTCAAGGGGTAGATGACAAGCTTTCCCATATACTAGCCGATAAGGGGTTAGACCAATAGGGGTCTTATACGCAGTCCGGTAAGCCCATAAGACATCATTAAGCTTTTGGGACCAATCCTTACAATTAAAGCTAACCGTCTTTGCAAGAATTGTTTTTATCTCCCGGTTAGACACTTCCGCTAGACCATTTGTTTTAGGATGATACGCTAATGCTACTTTGTGAGTGACGCCATATTTCCTTAACAACGTAGCGAATGAATTGTTACAGAAGTGACTCCCTCCATCACTAATGATAGCCCTAGGGGTGCCAAAACGATTGAATATATAATTCTTTAAGAAGTGTAAAACCACCTTGGCATCATTCTTAGCGGTGGCTATGGCTTCGACCCATTTAGAAACGTAGTCTACCGCAAGAAGAATAAACATGTTACCGTTCGAGTTCACGAAAGGTCCCATAAAGTCTAATCCCCAAACATCAAAAAGTTCCACTTCTAAAATTGTGTTCAACGGCATAGACTCATTTTTCTTAATATTTTCGTTTCTTTGGCACCGGTCACATTGACTCACAAATCCTTTAGCATCTCGGAATAGAGTCGGCCAATAGAACCCCGCTCCTAAGACCTTCATCGCCGTTCTATCCCCCTTAAAGTGGCCTCCATAAGGTGAGTTGTGACATTTGTCCAACACGGCTCGCATTTCCTCCTCCGGGACGCAACGTCTAACAACCCCATCTGCTCCAATTCTGAACAAAAATAACTCATCCCATAAATACGAACGTACCTGATGCAAAAACCTCTTCTTTTGTTGATATGATAAGTCAGGTGGGAAGACTCTACTAACAATATAATTCACGTAGTCTGCATACCAAGGTATGCATTGTTCGGTCATGGCCAACACCCACTCATCAGGGAATCTTTCGTTAATCTCTGATCGCAATAGTGGATTAGAACACTCAATCCTAGAAAGATGATCCGCCACCGGATTATCTACCCCCTTCTGATCCTTAATTTCTAAATCAAACTCCTGCAGTAGCAACACCCATCGAATCAATCGTGGTTTATCATTCTTCTTCTCCATAAGATAGCGAATAGCTGCGTGGTCGGTGAATGCTATCACTTTGGTGCAAAGAAGATAAGACCTAAACTTCTCAAAGGCAAACACAATAGCTAGTAGTTCCTTTTCGGTTGTGGTATAATTTATTTGTGCCTCTATTAGAGTCTTACTAGCGTATGCTATAGTTTGAAAGGTCTTCTCCCGCATTTGCCCCAAAACAGCCCCAACTGCGTAGTCGCGTGCGTCACACATCAATACAAAGGGTTTTTCCTAATCGGGAGCCACTATAATCGGTGCCGTAATCAGCCGTGTCTTTAATTGAGTGAATGCATCCAAACATTCATCATTAAAGTCAAATTTCACTTCATTACCTAATAACTCACTTAAAGGCTTGGAGATTTTGGCAAAGTCTTTAACGAACCTTCGGTAGAATCCAGCATGACCTAAGAAACTTCTTAACGCTTTTACATTTTTGGGAGGAGGTAATTTTTCAATCACCTCAACCTTTGCCCTATCCACTTCCAGCCCGTCTCTAGATACACGGTGTCCAAGGACGATGCCTTCTTGTACCATAAAATGGTATTTTTCCCAATTGAGCACTAGGTTGGTCTCCACACAACGAGCAAGCACTCTCTCCAAACACAACAAGCAAGCATTGAATGTTTTTCCAAAGATGGAAAAATCATCCATGAAGACCTCTATGCCATAGTCAATAGGATCCATGTCTTGTTCTATAAGATCCGCCATTATTGCAATTATGCAACGTTGGAACGTGGCCGGCGCATTGCATAGCCCGAATGGCATCCTCCTAAATGCGAATATACCAAAGGGACACGTGAACGCTATCTTTTCCTGATCGTCTGGATCAACTGTTATCTGATTGTAGCCGGAATATCCATCTAGAAAACAGTAAAACTCATTTACGGCCAATCTATCTAGAATCTGGTCTATGAATGGTAACGGGTAGTGATCCTTCCTAGTCGCTTTGTTTAATCTACGGTAGTCGATACAGATACGCCATCCTGTGATTGTTCTTGTGGGGACTAATTCGTTCTTGTCATTCATAACTACGGTCGTCCCTCCTTTATTAGGTACACAGTGGATGGGTGACACCCATGAACTATCAGATATAGGGTAAATGATTCCTGCATCCAACCACTTAATGATCTCTTTTCTTACCACCTCCTTCATAGGAGGGCTAAGACGGCGCTGAGGCTCGATGGACCTTTTACAAGATTCCTCCAAAAGTATCCTGTGCATACACAAGGAAGGACTAATGCCTCGGATATCGGCTATTGTCCACCCTATGGTTAACTTATATCTTTTCAAAACGACCAATAGTCTGTCATGCTGCTCTGGTAGTAGTCTAGCATTCACTATTACCGGAAGTGTATCATTTTCTCCTAGATATGCATAGGACAAATGCTCGGGAAGCGGTTTTAACTCTAAGATGGGCGGACAAACCGTAGAAGGTTTGTCCGCTAAAGACCGTTCAGTCATATCTAGGGGTTCCGCCCTATGAAATGACACCAAGCGATTCCCACAGACTTGTAAGCACTCTTCACCTTCTCCTTCAGTAGATTCTACTTCTTCATGACTAACCTCATCAGATTGCACTTCCTCAACTTCTACCTCGTCCATCAAAATTCCTATCTCCTCTTCTATACTCGAATCATTCCACTCACTATTTTGCTCATAGTCATAGAGTGAAATATTGTTTACCACCTCCATCTCATCTTCCTTCTCACTAGAGAATTTCATGGCCTTAAGAACGTTAAAAGTTATTTGTTCATCGTTGACTCTCATAGTCAACTCCCCTTTGTGGACATCTATTAAAGTTTTTCCGGTTGCTAAAAAGGGTCTGCCTACAATTAGAGGGATCTCCTTATCTTCTTCCATATCCAAAACTACAAAGTCTGCAGGAAAGATGAACTTGTCAACTTTGACAAGAACATCCTCCACTATACCCTTAGGAAAAGTGAGCGATTTATCAGCTAGCTGTAATGTTAATGAAGTTTTAGAAATGTCCCCCATGCCCAGCTTCCGGTAGATTGAAAGTGGCATCAAATTTATACTTGCTCCAAGATCACACAAAGTTTTTCCTTCAAATTGGTATCCGATAGAGCATGGAATCGTGAAACTTCCTGGATCTTTCAGTTTGGGTGGAAGTTTCTTTTGCAGGATTACACTACACTCATGGGTCAGCGCCACAGTTTCATTAGTGCCAAATTTTCTCTTTTTATTTAAAATATCTTTCATAAATTTTACGTAACTGGGCATTTGCTCTAAGGCTTCAGCAAATGGGATATAAATTTGAAGTTTCTTAAATATTTCTATGAATTTCTGGAATTGGTGATCTAGTTTACTCTTCCTAAGTCTTTGAGGAAATGGTGGTGGTGGATAGGTAATTATTTTTTTATCCCTTGCGGGCACCTCTACGTTCTTCTCTTCTTTATTCTCTCCCACGTCTTCTAACTCTTCCTCCACGCTCTTAGTAGGTTCATGAATTTTATCACTCTTTACTTCATTTTGCACATTATCAGTTGCCACTGGATTATTATTATAATTGCTCACCAATTCTTTTCCACTCCGCAAAGTAATCGCCGTACAGTGTTGGTTGTCACCTTTTGGGTTAGGCGTTGTATCGGTTGGTAATGTTCCTAGAGGTCTAGTATTTAGTGCGGATGCAATTTGCCCCAATTGTGTTTCAATTAAGCGCATGGATCCTTCTAGACTAGAAAAACGGGCTTCATTATTCTTCATGGACTCTAAGATGACTTCATCGGATAATTTCCGCGAAGGTCCCGTTTGATTAGGATTGTGATATTGGTGAGGGTGACTAGAATTGTTGTTGAATAAGTGCGAAGGAGTAGACCCTGAATTATTCTTCCATGATAAATTAGGGTGGTTTCTCCACTCCGGATTATAATTATTCGAGTAGGTGTTATGACCTTGTTTGTACTGCCCTCCTATATAGTTAGCGTTTTCATTATGTCCTAAGAGTTGTTCAATGGTTAGAGTTGGACTAGCGGTGGAAGGAGGAGTAACAATATTATTAACCTGTGGGTGAAATTGACCTTGGTTTAACGTCAATGCGTCTAACCTTTTATTTATTGAATTAAATTGGGATGTCATTTCAGCCGCAAACGAAGTTAATTGGTCCACTTGGTATAATCCAGCAGTAGAAGAAGATGACCCTTGCCGATCAACAAGTTGGTAATTATTAGAGGATAAATCCTCTAATATTGCATAGGCATCTTCTGGGTATTTATTCATAAGTGACCCTCCCGCGGCTCCATCAACTTGAATCATGGTAGCCGTTTGGAGACCATTATAGAACGTCCAAACTTGTTGGTGGATAGCTAAGCCATGGTGGGGACACTTACACAGTAGCTCTTTAAAACGTTCCCATGCATCATAAAGGGTCTCGCTATTTCCTTGCATAAATGTTGATATGTCTCGCTTCAACTTAGCCGTTTTAGATGGGGGAAAGTATTTGGCTAAAAATTTTTCCATCAAGAATGCCCAAGTGGTAATAGATCCATTGGGTAGAGAATTTAGCCAATCCTTAGCCCTCCCCTCTAGCGAGAAAGGAAACAGACGTAATTTAATGGCTTCTTCTGAAACTCCATTAATCTTGAACGTATCACAGATTTCTATGAACGTTCTCAAATGAGAGTTAGGGTCTTCATGATTAAAGCCACCAAATTTACTATTTTGAACGAGTTGCATGAGCACAGAGTCAATTTTAAAATTATTGGCCTCTATTGCAGGCCTAGCTATACTAAATTGCAACCCTCCCTGTAGAGGCATGTTGTAATCACGACACGTTCTCCTTTGCTCAACAGGGTGTCCATTATGTTCTACCTGACCTCCTAAATCCTGACCTTCCTGATGGTTATCGTATGGATTCATGGTTGAAGATTGGGTTTGTTCTAAACGAAAAGTCTTACGATTTCTCCTACACGTCCTTTCAATCTCTAAATTTAATGGCAATAACTCAATGGATCGATATCTGGACATGCACTAACAGAGCATAAAATAACAATAAAAGAACAACTACAAACAACTTAAAAATTCAACAAGATAAAAGTTTGACCTCCAAATACTAGGGTTTACTAATATTGCAAGAAAATAAACAATAGATTACTAACACCTCCCCGGCAACGGCGCCAAAAACTTGATACGCCCGAAATAGATGTATATAATAACGCAAGTGCACGTGCCATAACAAGTAATAAAGTGTGAGTGAGATCGTTCCCTCGGAGAAGTGATTAACCTAATGCTTGCAATTACTAGCTACGTCGTTCTTTAAATCCAAACAAGATGAGTAAAATAGTTTTGGAAGTAATGAAAATTTTTAATAAAGATTTAATCGAACTTAACTACGGAGATCCTTAGAAATTCTTTTATCGATTGGAGAAATTAGCCTTGCATTTCGGATTTCCTATGTGCGTCTAAATGGTGTGGAGAAATAGGATTAGTGGAAAGTGTTGAAGGAATTATCATGCAACGATTTTTATAGAAGAAATCCTCATCTCTCGAATCTCGGAAATCCCAACGTCCTAAATTCTCCTAGTTATCTCTAACTTAAGATGAATGAAGAATATTGATTATCATAAAAATCGAATTGCTAGCAAAAGGAGGGAGTCTCCTCCACTCCTCTAAACTACGGTGAACTAATGAGCGATTGCACTTCTCCTCTCTCGAATCTCGAAGTACAACGCAAAAGTGGAGATCTTTGGTTAAACGTTTTACACCACTCGTCTCTCGATTCTTGCGGTGCAATGAATTGACCTTCAAGCATATATTATGTCACTCATCTCTCGATTCTCGCAACGCAACACAAGATGAAGATCAAAGCCAAAAATCTCATAAGTAGATTCAAGAGTTCACAAGATAACAAATCATCCAACAAATCTCAACAGGCAAGAAAAATACACCATAAAAACACACATAGTACTCTCCTTACACAAGGCTTGGAGAATTTAGTTCATGGCAAGAGAAGCAACACACAAAATAAGACAGATCTTACAGTACATGATGAAAAATATTCAAGATAGTGCAGGAAATTGCTCTCCAAGTCGGCCCCAAACACTCCTTCTCCAAGATCCGGGTTGCCCTAGTTCTTCTTCTCCAAGTAATCTCAAAGATGATGGCTCCAATATCTCCCCCTTAATGATAATTAATTCTCCCCATATGGTATGAGATTATACTCTTTAAAACGTACAGCCCTTTACCAAAAGTTGCCTCTTTTTAGTTTTCATTTTGGCGCAAAATTCGAATTTAAAATTCGAAATCCGTCCAGCAGTTGTTGCAACAACTTTTTCAGGTTGTTGCAACAACCTGCGCAGTCCAAAAATAATTCCAGCTTTGCTTCTCTGAATCGATTTCTTCAGCATTTCTAGCAAGAAAACAATGAAAAATTAGACATATTAATCACAAATAAAATAAGTATGAATTTATCCATATTTTTCCTTATTTAATCCATATTTTTCCTTATACGGTGATTATTAAATCAAAATAACGTACTAGATAACTTCTTTTGGGAAGTTATCACTAGACATGGAAGAGGATAGAGAAGTTTCGATTATTGTAGGAAGACCTTTCCTAGCGACGGGTAGAACCTTGATTGATGTGCATAAAGGAGAGTTAACGATGCGGGTGAATGACGAACAAGTCACTTTTAACGTACTCAAAGCGTTAAAGTTCCCCCACCGGGAGGAAGATAATATGGAGGTTGTCAATCACGTTTCTATATGCGATTACATGCCAAGTTCACTTTCCGATGAACATGATATGTTATTGAATCAATTATTGACGGAGGATGACCAGTCTGGGGATGACAAAGTGATTCAATAATGCTTACAAGCATTCGAGAAGCAAATGACTTGGTTTCGTAAGCCGGAACCATTAGAGATGCCCGAGAAATCCTTGTCAGTTAAACCGTCCATCGTTGAGCCACCATCACTCGAGTTAAAACCTCTTCCCGAGCATCTTACTTATGTATATTTAGGGGATGGCGAGACACTACCGGTCATCATAAATTCAAACTTAACACCGGATCAACGAAAACGACTAATTGAACTACTTAAGCATTTTAAAACTGTCATAGGATGAACCATCGCTGATATCTGGGGGATAAGCCCTTCATTATGTATGCACAAGATTCTTTTGGAGGAGTCATTTCATGGGTCGATTGAGCCTCAACGCCGCTTAAGCCCGCCAATGAAAGAGGTAGTTAAAAAGGAGATTATTAAGTGGTTAGATGCGGGTATAATATATCTCATCTCGGATAGTCCGTGGGTCTCTCCTGTTCAGTGTGTACCCAAAAAAGGGGGGATGACGGTTATAAGGAACGAGAAGGAAGAGTTGGTCGCCACTAGGATGATCACGGGGTGGAGGATTTGCATGGATTATAGAAAGTTAAACAAAGCCACCCGAAAAGATCATTTCCCTCTTTCCTTCCTCGACCAAGTCCTAGATAAAATGGCGGGGAATGATTTTTACTATTTTCTTGATGGGTATTCCGGGTATAATCAAATTACTATCGACCCCGCTGATCAAGAAAAGACCACATTTACTTGCCCCTATGAGACTTTCGCGTTTTGGAGAATGCCCTTTGGTCTATGCAACGCACCGGCTACCTTCCAGCGTTGCATGATTGCCATTTTCTCTGATATTATGGACCAGGGTATTGAGATTTTTATGGATGATTTCTCCATATTCGGGAAATCATTTGACGAATGCCTAGAGTGTTTGGAGAAGGTACTCACACGTTGTGTAGAGACAAACCTAGTATTGAATTGGGAGAAATGTCATTTCATGGTTAGAGAAGGCATCGTGTTGGGTCATCATGTTTCCAGGACTGGGTTGGGGGTAGACAAAGCAAAACTAGATGTGATAGAAAAATTACCTCCACCCAAAAATGTGAAAATGCTAAGAAGCTTCCTTGGACACACGGGCTTCTATAGAAGATTCATCAAAGACTTCGCGAAAATAGCTAAACCTTTGAGTGGACTTCTAGAGAAGGATGCAAAATTTTATTTTAATGACGATTGCTTGAGAGCGTTCGACGAGCTCAAATATCGGTTAACCACCGCTCCTATTGTAGTAACACCTGATTGGGAAGAGCCATTTATCTTGATGTGTGACGCGAGCGACTACGCGGTAGGAGTTGTTTTGGGACAAGTGCGTGAGAAGATATTTCATACGATTGCGTATGCTAGCAAGACACTAATCGAGGCCCAAACCAACTACACTACCACCGAGAAGGAGCTATTGGCGGTGGTATTCGCATTCGAAAAATTTCGATCGTATCTCTTATGTACGAAGGTTATAGTGTACACCGATCATGCAGCGATCTGTTATCTTATGGAGAAGAGAGACTCAAAACCACGTTTGATTCGATGGGTCCTTCTCTTACAGGAGTTTGATGTAGAAATTAAGGATAGGAAAGGAACGGACAACCCGGTTGCAGATCACTTATCTAGGATTGAGAGTACACAGTCGACACTACATTCTGAAGTGGAAGAGAGATTTCCTGATGAGCAGTTACTAGCGATTTCGGGGAGTATTACGCCTTGGTATGCTGACTTAGTAAACTATTTAGCAAGCAATATTTTACCACCTGAAATGTCCTACCAACAAAAGAAACGATTTTTACATCAGGTACGGTCTTACATGTGGGATGATCCTTTGTTGTTCAAGGTTGGTGCCGACGAAATCGTACGGAGATGCATCCCCGAGGAGAAGATGAGAGCGATATTGGAGAAATGTCATGGCTCCCCCTACGGAGGTCATTTCAAGGGAACGAGAACGACAATGAAGGTGTTAGAAGCTGGCTTCTATTGGCCTAATTTATTTAGGGATGCAAATGCATTTGTGAAGCAATGCGATAGATGCCAACGGAGCGAGAATATACACAAGAACGATGGGATGCCCATGAATATAATGCTTGAGGTCGAACTATTTGATGTATGGGGTATAGACTTCATGGGACCGTTCGTGAACTCGAATGGTAATCTATTCATATTGTTGGCTGTGGACTACGTATCTAAATGGGTGGAAGCAATCGCGACGCCCAGGAATGATGCGAAGGTAGTCCTTAACTTCTTAAGGCACCATATATTTAGTCGATTTGGAATCCCGAGGGCAATCCTTAGTGATGGTGGCAGTCATTTCTGTAATAATCAGTTCACTGCATTACTAAACAAATTTGGGGTAACTCATAAAGTCGTCTTAGCATATCATCCCCAAACGAATGGGTTAGCGGAAGTATCCAATAGGGAGATTAAGAAAATTCTAGAAAAGACAGTGAGCGTGAACCGTAGAGACTGGTCACAAAAGCTAGTTGATGCATTATGGGCATATCGCACTGCCTTCAAAACTCTCATTGGGCTAACCCCGTACCGAATGGTCTATGGAAAGTCTTGTCATTTACCTCTAGAATTAGAACACCGGGCATTCTGGGCAATAAAGAAAATTAATTATGATTTCCGCGACGCCGGTAAGAAGAGGCTCTTACAATTGAATGAACTAGAGGAGATTAGAATGCAAGTGTGTGAGAACTCGAGAATTTATAAAGAGCGCACGAAACGATGGCATGATCGACGCATGAAGGAGAAAAACTTTGAGCCGGGACAGCTTGTTCTACTATTCAACTCTCGCTTGAAATTATTCCCCGGAAAGCTCAAGTCACGCTGGTCGGGCCCGTTCAAAGTTAAAATCGTGCACCCCTATGGAGCTGTGACTATTTTAAATGAGAATGATGGAACCGAGTTCAAGGTAAATGGAGAGAGATTGAAGTTATATCTGGGAGGCGACATTGACCGAGTAGTGTCGCGTTTGGAGCTTGTCTAATCGGGATGAACGTCCTGCCGGGACTTGAAATTAGGCGCTGGGTGGGAGGCAACCCATCGTTTAAAATATTTTATTTTATGTTTTTCATAGCAATATGTTTATCTATTATGTTATTTAGTAATGTGTGTAGTAGTATTTGTAGTTATATAAATTGTCTTAGGCTTGGTGATGCAGGAAAAAGTTATGAAAATAAAAAAATTTATTAGAAAATTTTTTTTTACAAGAGCAGGTCAGTGTTGCAACATAGCAAAATTGGTGTTGCAACTGGAATGTTGCTGTTTGCGCGTATAGGAGAAAAGGACGGCGGTTCAAGAGCGGTTCGGCTGAACCGGGCCGCAGAATTTGGGCCCAGAAGCTTGTTGCAACGCAGAAAAAAGGGTGTTGCAATTCTGATTTCTCTGCCTTGTTTTTCTTCATTTTTTCGGAAGAGCCGGCCGGTCCAATTGAACCGGTTCTCTTCTAAACCTAATGTATAACGTACCCTGGAACCCGGCCAACCCGTTTATCCCTCAAATCCCGCAACCCTTCAACTCCCGCGACCCCTCACTTCCCGCATTAGGTTTCGCGGAGCGCTGCAGGCGGCGAGCGTCGGGCAGCGAGCGGCGACCGTCGAGCGACAGAGCAGGCGGCGACCGGCAGCGAGCGTCGGGCGGCGAACGGAAACCGGAGCTTCAGGCAGCATCCGTCGAGCGGAAGACTGCACCAGTTGTTCGTTCCAAGCAAAACCCAGAACTCCAGGTATATCCATCTACCCTCCGTTCCTCCGTTTACGCAAGAATGAATCTTCTTAGGCATTTTGTTATAGAGATTATATGGATATTAGGAATGTCTTAGAAGAGAAAAAGTAAGAGAAAAGGGAAGGAAATAGCTTAGGAGGGCAGGAAATTTCACAATGACGCAGCATGGGAACAGTTTAAGCTTCTTAGACCGATTCCATTCATCTTTGAAAGGGGTTTCACAATGGAGAAGAAGGCCTGTAGCGTAGAGTACGTGGAACCGATTGCAGCCCTAAAATGGGAGGTCTTTTGTCACCCTCGGTCTGAGGCTAACCTCACCCTAGTCTACGAATTTTATGCGAATGCTAGAACTGCAGAGGGGGAGGCTGTGATAGTACGCGGGAAAACAGTGGAGTTTTTGCCGGCAAGGATTTCTTCCATGTTTGAGTTAGAGGATGAAGGAGAGGAGGATTACACCACCGTGTTAAATAGGGTAACAACTCAGGAAATGGCGGCGGTTGTTTGCCGTACATCGGAACCGGAATGGACTAATAAGAGGGCTAATGCAATGAAGGCCACATGTTTGAATCGGAAAGCGAAGGTGTGGCTGTTGTTTATCAATTCCACCATCATGCCAACTCGGCACCTGAATAGTGTGCCCCTTCACAAGATAGCCCTGATTTATTGTATTTTACAAGGAATAAAATTTGATTTGGGAACAATCATTGCAACACAATTGCGGCAGAAGCTCCAAGAGGAAAAGCCTAAGCAACTGTGGTTCCCTGCACTTGTGACCGAGCTGTGTCGGAATGTGGGAGTCAAGGAAGAGGAGGAGGATTTGGTGAAGAAATTGAAGCACCACATTACCGACACCGTAGTGGCGGTAAATATCAAAGTGGGACAGGAGAGCGAGGATACACTCCCACAGGATGGCAGGCCAGAGACGGTGAACGTCCCTAGCGGAGAAGGAGCGTCTTTGGCAGAGGTGATGGATAGCGTTGAGTATATAAAAACTTATCTCCGGTGGCAGCACTGTTATTTCCGTTCCAGGCTCGACTACATCCAAAGGAGGCAAGACACATTACTTCAGAAGGCTAAGCTACCGATTGAGAAGCCGCAGCTCAAGTACCAGTGGCAGTTTGATGAGCTCGGGAACCTTGTAAACGCTGACCGAAGCCTCCTGGACCCCACAGAGCTCGTTGACTCAGATCAGGAGAAGGAGACGGGGGAGGATCAAGAGAAAGAGCAAGAGCAGGATGACGGAGAAGGAGGCGAGTAGAAGTTCATCAAATTCACACTTCTTTTGGGCTAGTCTGAACATTTATAAGAACTATCCTCTTGATATGATATGATACGATTTATGGTGCTGTGTTGATGATATATTTTTGTTTATTCTGGAATAGTATATTACTTTTGGTTGCACCAGCCCATCTTTTAGCACTGCAATTATATTGTGTTTGATCTGACTTTATTTGGGCTGGCATATTTTGATATGTTGTATGTGCTGATCTACTTTTCCCTCATTACTATCATATACTGCATATTTGGTATTAACTCTAGATGAGTACTCATACATCAATATGTTTTATGCTGCCAAAATAGCATTTTCTCTTGAATTATAAATTGCGCAGTTGATAAAAAAAATGGCATAGTACAAGTTGTTTGCAGGTGCTGAAGGAATTCTAACAATAGAACCAGCCAAAGAAAGGGGTGGAATAAAACCATTAAGGAGGTACAATCATGGTGAAAATACATCGCCGACACAGTCGATTTCAGGGGAGTAATTTGAACTTCCAAGTTTCTCCTACTTTATTTTGCACTTGTTCTGTCGTAAAAATTTATAAAGGGCTTCTAATGATTCAAGGCGTAGAATTGCTAGGGTCTAGCAACGACTCAAGTGTGGGGGTGGTATAGCCCTTGCATACTGGGTGAGGATACTTTGATCGATCACGGATTTAATGGTCTTAATGTCTGAAATACTTAATCAAAACTTTATTCTGATTTTTCAATGACAATCGATTGGTATTGCTGAACATCCTAGGAGTTCAATCAATGAATCTGAAGCATTAGCATATATACTATAAAGCTTATTTAAGTCAATATTTTATGCACAAAATTTTTGGTTGATTTACTTCCATTACAATTCTTGGTTATTGACCTCTAAAAGTAAAGGGAGGGGTGAGCGAGAGTGGAGTGAAAGATATAAGCTAAGCATGAGTTCAGTTAGTCTCACCATTTCGATCGTCCACTCAATCTTTTGAGCTTGAACCTTTTCAGTCACATCATTACAAGTTCAACATTCCCGATATTCCCATTAGTTTGATCTTAATAAGTTAGCCGGTTATGGGTGTTTCATTATAAAAGAATAGATGAAATTCATAGTGATATGCGGCCTAGATATATGTCTACATACTTTGAATGATCCCTACTGTGATCAACAAAAAAAAAGGGAAAGCAAAACAAAACAATGAAAAGAAGAATGTTTAAAGATCACAGTGATATGTGGCCGAGGTATGCGCACTTATATTTGGAATGATCCCAACTATGATATATAAAAAAAAAAAGTTGTGCGATGTTGAACCCCATAACTGAGTGAATTATTATGATTACTAATTAGGGAATAAAAATATGCTATCAACGTCGATCCACAATTCTTAACAAAGCTTGTTCCTATCCTACTTTCAATTGCACTACTATCTCTTGCGATGGCCAAATCAGAAACTTAGCTTACTCTCATCTTTTCCTGAACTTGTAGGGGACCAATAAGAGGTATTGCTTGGAAGTAAATTACCTATTTTCGAGAAAACCATACACTACACTGAGTGACCTACTTGAGCTTTATTTTCCATCTAACTAATGAATTTGTGCATGATTGAACTCGTGCTGATTGGTAGGCATATCAGTTGAGTAAAGCGAAATTCTTGAGTAAACTTTGCTTATGGTACCTAAGACAGGAGAACCACTTGGATTCGTATCGTGTTGCGATCTCTCCATCCATATGAGGGTCAAGAATTATCGTTGCTAGGGACTAGCAACAGCTCAAGTGTGGGGGTGATCCTCCCCCGTCTCCTTCTCCTCCAAGATGGCATATCAGTTGAGCAAAAACTTGATACGCCCGAAACATAAATATAAAATAACGCAAGTGTACGTGTCGGTTCAAGTAATATAAAGTGAGAAAAGAATCGTTCCCTCGAGGAGATGATGGATTCAGCGCTTGCAAGTATTAGCTATGCCTTTTCTTTAAATCCAAGTAAATTAAAATGATGGTTTTAGAGTACTAAAATCTTAAAACACAATTTCTAATTAACGAAAATAAGCTAAAGATCCGGAAGGAGAATATTTTGTGTTCGTGATTGAAGATAATCTCGTATCGTGATTTCCTAAGTCTAGTGTGACAACCTTTTGAATATAGTTTTTGTGAGGACGAGTGGTGAAACGTCTTGCAACGGTTTTAGGCTAAAAATTCGTACCTCTCGATATCGAAAGTTCCTAGTTCTCTATTACCCCGTAGGTGAAATAAGAACCGCTTAAAGATTGAAAACCCTAGTTGCTAACACCAAGGGGAAATCTCTTTCTCCCTTCAAATGCTATACCGAATCTACGATATACTTACGCAACTCCTCTCTCGATTTATGAAGCACAGTAAAAAGTTGAGATCTTGGCCAAAAACCTCGAATTAAAGATCATAAATTCAGTACAAACATTCACTAAACGTTCACAAATTAAGAAAAGTTAATAAATTGTCATCACAAGAGACGAAGTATTCTCACAATACGAGATTAAAGCAAATTAGTTCATCACGATGGATGAAGCACGCCAACAAACAAGAAAAATCTTACAGTGCATGATGAAGGAAAAGCAAAATAACGCAGGAATTCATTCTCCGAAGTGTGATGAACCGCTCCGTCTTCAAGATCCAATGTGCCCTAGTCCTTCTTCCTCCAAGATGATTTCTCCTTTCTCCCAAGATCCCTCTCCTTTTTCTTCTATTCCTTCCTTTTCTATTTCCCTTATTCTGGCCGAAAATCCCCCTCTTAAAGAGGTGTAACCGTCCTTCCTTTAAGAGGTGTAACCGTCCATATTTGAATTTAAAATTCTGAATTTTCGGAACAGACAATGTTGCAACATCGAAAACAGGTTGTTGCAACAACTTCTTCAGGAAATGAGAATTTCATCTTTTTCTTTGTCCAAATCAATTTTCTTGGTGTCACCTGCATGGAAACTATGGAATATGATCAAATAAGTAGAGTAATTCCTAAATATAAATTTTAATCATATTTTTTATCCATTAACTTCGATTTGTTCTCCTTTTTAATAAATATTAGTAAAAATAATGGGCTTAGATAACTTCTATTAAGAAGTTATCAATTACCTTAAGAATTGTTTGGGTTGCCCTGTCACTGTCTAAGTGAGTTGGCTCATCCACATGATGAGGCTCTCCCTGGAGTGGATCCAGGTGAATGGGGCTAGCAGATGGTTGCTCCCCCTACCTCTGGGCATCATCAGTCCTTACTGGTGACCTTCCAGTAACAACATCTGCTTCCTTATCAGCTTCATCCTCATTAGAACTGAAAACTACTTGCTCATTTGAGCTACTTGAGGATTCAGGACCCATAATGGCTTTCTTTTTTTTCTTATGAGGTGTTTCCTTCTCTGGTGTAGGCATTTCTTTAGTTAACACTCTATCCCATCTTGAGATTATTCTGATGTTCATTTTCCTCATGTGATTTATCTTCGATCCAGCAGCTTGGTTCATCACTTCTGGAATAGTTCCAGCCAAGAACAAACTCATAATCCTACCCAGATTGGGCTTCTTTAGACTTTCCTTAATTTTGTCAAACATTACTGCTGACCAATCAGTTTTCAGTTGGAAAATGATCCTTGCCATTAAATTGAACATGTGAGCTGATATTCTATCATGCCCACCTGGCTTGCTCAGAATTACTTTACCTACTATTTCAGACAAGAACTTGTCTTGCATGTTCATGCCTTTCCTATTAAAAACTGATCCAATTTTCATCCTTGAATCAAGTCCACACCATTGCAGTGCCTCCCTTATCTTTGATGCAGGGACATCTTCCTCTTCTTTAGTTCTAGGGAGATATAGAACTTTTCTAAGGTTTTTCTGGGTGACTTTCACCTTAACTCCATGAACTTTGGATTTAATCTTAAGACCTGTTTCATCAAGGGTAGCTGCACTAAAGAATTCGAGGACCTCCTTCTTCCAAATCTTGATTGGCTCTGAAACTAGATACTCTAACCAGTCTCTACAACTAGTGTTACAACACCGTGAATTTCTGGTTCTGCGTCGTCAAAAGCATGTCGCACGAGCTCATAACCTTCATTGATGTTCTCTTCTAGCTTGGGCGCCATTAGGGTTTGGAGAAATTTTGAATTTAGAGAAGAGAGATGTCGACACATAAGTTTGGTCTCAAAACTATGGTGAGCGTGTCGACAAACAATGTGGAAGACCTATTTATATCTTTCTAAAATTGAAGGTGAAAAGGCGCGACGAAATACTTGAAATGTGTCGACACTGTTGAAAAGTGTCGACACTGACTTCTAATGTCTCGACAACTATGTGTCGACACAAATATAGTCGATAGAGTATATGTGTCGACACCTATACATCTCAGCTCGATGATTAGTTGAAACTCTACTCGACAAAATTAGTGTTAAAACTAAGTGTCGACACCACCTGGATGTGTCGACACCTACTCGGGATGTGTCGACACCATTTCTCTGAAGTGTCGACACAGACTTCCTAGATGTGTCGACACCATTTCTCTGGAATGTCGACACCACTTCTATGTGTCGACACAGACAACTTCATGTGTCGACACCACTTTACTTAGCCAATTTTTTAAACTATTCTAAATTTAACATTCCTAATTCAATTTTAAACTTATTGAATTTGGTTTCATCTAGGGGCTTAGTAAACATATCAGCTATCTGATTATCTGTTTTAACATATTCTAGTGAAATGTCTTCTTTTTCTACATGTTCTCTAAGAAAATGGTATTTAATTTCTATGTGCTTAGTCCTACTATGTGAAACAGGATTATTTGCAATAGAAATGGCACTTGTAGAATCACAAAATAAAGGTGTTCTACTTACCTGGATACTATAGTCTTCTAGCTGATGTTGTATCCACAAAAGTTGTGCACAACAACTTCCTGCTGCCACATACTCTGACTCAGCTGTGGAGATTGCCACACTGGTCTACTTCTTACTACTCCATGACACCAGCTTTCCTCCAAGAAATTGACAGGTTCCTGTAGTACTCTTTCTATCTTCCTTATAACCTACAAAATCTTCTTCCTGTCTATATCCCTTTGCAACAAGTCTAGCTTTATTCTTTGTGATGATTTCATTCTCATCCAATTTGTTCCTAAAGATCCACTTTGTTCCAATAATATTGTGGTCTTTGGGTTTAGGAACAAGCTTCCAGACCTTGCACCTCCTGAACTGATTCAGCTTCTCTTGCATGGCCTCAATCCAATGAGGGTCTAGAACTGCTTCTTCAAACTTCTTCGGTACCACTTGTGATAGGAAACTGTATTAAAGAACTGTACTCAGATTCATGCTCCTTGTTTGCACTCCTTGTCTAGGATCACCAATTATCTGATTGGCTGGATGATCCTTTAAGTGTCTATTAGCTGGAGGTAGTCTTTATTCAGGCTGAACACCTTCAGCCACTTCATTGAGCTGCACCTCTTGGTCTTCTTCAGCATCTAGAGAGTCTTGTACTCCCCCTGGACAGCAACCACCATTTTCAACTTGCTGAGTTGCAGTAGAATCTCCTGCAATGGTAAGCTTGTCCATCCTCTCATTTAAACCTGTAGAACTGCAAACACTACTTGGCAATTCACTGTTAATGAGCCTTGCTTCATCAAAAATTACATGTACAGACTCTTCTACAACTTGAGTAATCAAGTTGTAGACCCTATAAGCCTTACTATTGTTGTTGTACCCAACAAAGATCCCCTCTTGGGATTTGGCAGCAAACTTGGTTAGATAAGACTTGTCATTGTTAAGTATATAGCACTTGCAACCAAAGATCCTGAAATAGGATAAATTTGGTTTTCTGCCATTCACAATCTCATAGAGGGTCTTCTTGTGGCTCTTGGTGATAGTAGCCATATTGATCATATGACAAGCAATGTTTACTGCCTCAGCCCAGAAATATTCTAGGAGAGATGTGTCACTCAATAGGGTTCTACCAGCCTCTATCAAGGTTCTATTTTTTCTTTCAGCAATATCATTTTGCTGAGGTGTTCTTGGTGAGGAAAATTCCTGAAAAATTTCAAATTCTTCACACAGTTTTGTCATACTGTAAGACTGAAGTTCAGTACCATGGTCACTCCTGATTTTGACTACTGTACTGTCCAATTCATTCTGAATTTGTTTAACAAAACTATATAATATACTTGGGGCTTCAGATTTTTGTCTAAGGAAGAACACCCAGGAATACCTTGAATAGTCATCTACAACAACAAATGTGTAGACCTTCCTACCTAGGCTGTGAACTGGCATAGGACCAAAAAGATCCATATGCAAGAGGTATAAACACCTCACAGAATCCTTGTTCTCAAGGCTATGAAAGGTGGATTTGGTCTGCTTGCCTTTTTGACAAGCTGAGCATATCTCATCCTTTATACACTTAACTTGAGGACCATTCCTCACTAACTCTTTGCTAAAGAGTTGGCCAATTGTCTTATAGTTAAGATGAGCTAGCATCTTGTGCCATTTAACCCAATGTGAGACTATCTCATCAGCTACAAGACAAATAGGAGAACCATTGTTCTCACACACAAAGTCAAGACAATAAACATTTCTCTTCCTATATCCTGTCAGAATGATCTTTTGATCACTTGACCTTTTGATATGACAACCATTCTTGACAAATGAGATGTCATATCCTAAATCACTCAGCTGACTTATACTAATGAGGTTGTGCTTCAAACCCTTTACATAAGCCACTTGAGTAATTGTAATTTGGTTACTAGAAATGTTACCAAAGCCTTTGATGATTCCTTTTTCTGAACCACCAAAGGTAACTTTAGGGCCATCCTTGATAGGTGTATAGTCCTTCAGCAACCCCCTTGTTCCAGTCATGTGTCTGGAACATCCACTGTCCAAGTACCATATAGGGGCATGGCCACTTGGATTCACCTGCAAAATAGATTACTTAACCTTAGAACCCAAATAACTCTTGGGTCCTTGGTGCATGTTAGTCTGACCTTTAACAAAACTACATGTAGCTCTTCTAGCAGGCAGTTTGCTACTCTCTTTGACACTAGAATTGTGCCAACAATCTAAGGCAAAGTGGCATATCTTGCCACAACACCAGCACTCAAACATGTTGTACCTTTGTTTAGGTACAACCCTGTCTAAAGTATCTACAACAGGCTTTATGTTTTGTGCTGGGGTTTTGCCTTTAGATTTGGACCTTGCAGTCCAGGCAGTTTTCTTAAATCCTAATCCAACCTTACTCTTTTGAGGTACAAACTCATCTATCAAGGGTAAAATAGATTTAGGTTTAGAAAAAGCTGGCTACTATCTCTCTCTCTTTCTGAAGTCTAATCTCCAGATTTCTAATCTGATCATTCTTGAATGTGATTGTGCACATTTGAATAACAGTTATGTTCTTCAATCTGACAATCTCATTCAGTTTTTGATCTAACAATTTCTCTGAATCTACTACAGCCAACTTAAGACTAGCAATCTCCTTTGCCTGAGTTTTGGCCAAGGTTTTACTTTTCTTCAAGGCCTGCAACAAGACTCTATATTCATCAATTAACTGATAAATATCTACTTCAGATTCAGACCCACCCACATCACTTGATGCAGATGTATCTGATTCTAACTCAGTACTATAAATTGAACTAGAAGAACAACTTTGTACCTTACTTGGTTCAGGCTGATCCTAGTTCTTGTCTCCTTCAGATAAAGTCATCAGTCCCTTGCACTGATGGTCCTCATGCTCATAAATTGAGTTCATTAGCTGCATGAACTCATCTTTTTCCTCTTCAGTAAATAACTCAATGTAGGCTTCAGCTTCTGATTCTGTTTTTGAAGATGACTGGTCTGTCAGACTCTTATCTTTCTTAGCAACAAAGGACTTTTCCTTTTTGCTCTTAAACTGTGTCTTCTTTTTGTCAGCTAACTCCTTCCTCTTTTCAGGACAGTCAGCCACTATATGTCTCTGTCTATTGCAGCAATAGCACACAATCTTTGAAGATGTAGCTTTGCTTGGCTTGGACCTGCTTCTGTCATTCCTTGATGACTTTCTTTTCTGATAGTAGTCATCTTTTGGCTGAGAAGTGGAAGGCTTAGACATCCACTACTTCTTCTTCAGAAATTTTTGAAAATGCCTAGTAAAAGCAGCAAAGTATTCATCACTTTCACTACTATCTGAATTCTTGCTATCTGAATTATCTGTTACAGCCTCAGCAATTATTTGAGGTGGAGATGGAGACTTGCTTCTATACTTCTTAGTGGCTTCAGTCTTGAAGGCCATAGTCTTTTCCTTGTGCTCCACTCTAGTATTCTTCTCTTCCTCCTTTCTAGCCATTAACTGCATCTCATAAGATAGCAATTTTCCAAACAAAGTTGGAGGAGATATATCAGCTAGTTTGACCACTTCCCTAATGACACAAATCTTGGTGTCTCAGTCCTTAGTCAGAGATCTTAAGAACTTGTCATTCAGCTCATAGTTGCTGAAATCTCTTCCATAGGACATCAACTCATTAACAATCCTATAGAACTTCTTGTAACATTCTGTAATGCTATTAGACTTTCCTTATCTGAAGCTTTCATATTCCTGATTTAACAAGGACTTCCTATCTTGTCTTACTTCTTCTGATCCCTCCATATAAACTATTAATGTGTCTCACATTTCTATAAAGGTTTTACAATGAATTAAGTTCTGAAATGTTGCATCATCAATGGTACTAATAATTATATTCTGGGCTCTCTTGTCCATAGTGGCCAGAATGATTTCATCTTTAGTCATTTCAGAGAAGTCCTTGGGAGTTTTCTGATTTGCATCCGGAATGGATATCTTCATTGGTACATATGGGCCTTCTTTAACTGTAATATATATCCTTGGGTCAGAAGCTTCCATAAAGAGTCTAACCCTCTCTTTCCATATGCCAAATATCTCTTTTCTACATATTGGCAATTTCATGGACCCCAGCTCTTTGCGATTCTCACTAGAACTCATTTTCTTGATTCTTGTTTATTCTGAATCTGCCTACAGGATCTTACTCAGACTGTTAAGTCCCTTTTTGAGTAACCTCGTTTTGATACCACTTGAAAGAAATAGTGTCTAACCACCTAGAGGGGGGGTGAATAGGTGTCCTTTTTCTTTTTAATTTTAAGGCAGAAACTCTGTACAATTAAACCTGTATTTGCAATATTCTACAACAATTCAGCACAGCTAGCTCAGCAATCACAGAAATAAACATACACAGAGTGCACACAGATTTTTATAGTGGTTCCCCAAGGTCTGGGTACATCCACTTTCCCCCTTCGCCTATCTAGTAGTGTACTAGATTCGGCATAACTTCTGCACTTCTCCTCAGATCCTCAGATCCTACAGCTCAAAACCCCAAACTAGGTTCCTACAACTCAGAGTGGCCCCACTCCTACAACTCAGGCACAAAGTCCTACCACTCAGTCTTCAACAAGACCTACACTCAGCCTAAACAGCCCTACCTCAGCCTTCAACAAGGCCTACACTCAGAGAATTGATTCTCCTACACTCATGCTCAAAAGCCCTACCTCAGCCTTTATAAATTTAGACTTACAACTCAGATCTCTTAGGATCCTACAAAAATATAATAGAAAAGTTTTTAGATCACCACTCAGTTTTTGAGAGAATGAAGAGGGCAATCTTCTTGATCAGTTCTTGATAGCACTGATTCCTGAGATCAACTTTGTCTTTGCTTTCTTCAAGACTTCTTGAATCAGAACTCAGTAAAGATGATCTTCTTGAATTAGACCGGTTGACAACTTCCTTCTTAGGATGAAGAATTAAATCTGGATCCTACTTTGCAGTCTGGTTCAGAACCTGCTTCTTAAGAGATTTGATTAACAAGTCTCTTTCTTGATTTCAGATACTGGAGTTCTCTCTCTCCAAGTAAATCTGAAATTTCTTCAAAATACTAATTTATAGTTTTCTCTGGATCTGTATTGATCTTCTTAATCTTCTGATTGATTGATTCTATTAATTCAAAGATGTTCTATGTTGAAGGAGAAAGGCTTTTATATAGTCTTCCTCCAAGGTAACCGGCTGGCCCGGTTTCTAACGAACTTCTGACAGCTCTGACAGTTGCAGTAGACCGGCTGAAATGGCATCTGTCAAGTTATCCAGTCACTTCTTGAAAATACTTTCTCTGTCTGAAAGTGTCGAGACTGTTCTTTATTATGTGTCGACACAAATAGACCAAGTGTCGACATAAGTGAACTAAGTGTCGACACTAGCCTTGATGGTGTCGGCACAACTACTTGTGTTGTTGTAACAGCTTCTCGACACTGCTTCTTCAGAATGTGTCGACACTGATTCTGAGTGTCGACACAAGCCTTCTGTTGAATGTGTCGACACTGATTTTGTGTGTCGACACAAGTACTTCTTCTTTAAAACTTAGTTGAATTCTGCTGTGTGTCGACACAACTCCTTTGTGTCGACACATGCCTTCTTGTGTTGAACCTTGTTGAGTGTCGACACATCTCCTTTGTGTCGACACAACTTCTTTTGTTGTTGATACCTGCTGTGTGTCGACACAAGTCCTGTGTTTCGACACATTTGATGTCGACAATGCCTTCAGTGTGTTGACACAGCTTCCTGGTGTCGACACATTGGATGTCGACTTAGCTTCTCTAGGTGCCGACACTACCTCTAAGTGTCGACATGATATATGTTGAGTATTCTTCATAGTGGGTCGACACTACCTGTATGTGTCGACACTTTTCTTCTTGCAAATACTTAACCTGCACATATAAACTCAAAGCACATCAAATACACCTTGATGTATATCATTGAGTAGGGTGAGGCTTTTTCAAATCTGGTAAACATTTTCCAATGTACCCAACATTTTCCCCTCCCCCGAGCTTTTTGCTTCCCCCAAAACACCAGTTCACCAAAAAAACATTTCATGAAGTAATTCTCGCGGGTCCAACATCAGATTTTTGACCCTAAAATGTTTCATGAAGTAATTCTCGCGAGTCCAACATCAGATTTTTGGCCAAAAAATATCTAAAAAGGTAGCTGCGCTGCATTCTGCCAATGAAATCACAATCAGGGGTGCATTCCGCCATAGTAATTTCGGTCAAATGAAGTCAAAACATAAGTGCAAGACCAAAATACCCCTAAAAAGAACTGGGGGTGCATTTCACCAATAAACAAATATTCAGCGGTGTATTCAGCCAAATTTAAATATTTCGGGATGCACTTGGGTATATTATTTCCCCTATTCTTAGAAATAGCAAGATCTGTCAATGTCCCTATTGAAAGCCTTTGTGATTCTCCCATACGGAGTTCAAACAAAAATTGATTTGAACCGCTTGCACGGATAATTATTGTGTAATTGGAGCTTATGCAAATACTACTCATGTCATTCATACTGGATTATATGATTTAAACTTTCCAAATCTTATCAATTCACCCCGAAAATGGTCTATATGAATTGTATATTGCTTACAGGTTTAGGTTCCTTGATCAAGTGGATGTCCATCTCTTCTCTGCTTAGCTTCTCCGATTATCTCCTTCTCATTTCATACTTCATGTAACTTCTTTAATTCTTTCTTCAAAAAGAGATTTTAATTTTAACGACCTGAATTTTTACCGCCATATCAGGAATTCATAGTTTACTATGTCTCCTCCCTTCTTTCCATCCTCTGCTTCTCAAACTATGCAAATAGGTAGGTTCATAAGTCACACTACATTCATGCTTCATGATCCTTCTCTGCTCTTCGATTAGGGTTCCCATTATTGCAGACTCATGGAACATCAAATTCCTCATACACCAGATTTGGGTTTGTATCCTTTTGAGTTTATTTTTCATTACATCTCTTCCAATTTTCATTTCTTCCTCTCACATCTCAAATGAGCAAATGATTTATATAGCGGATCTGCTCACAAATGATCAAATCTCCTAGTAAAATGAGGCCTTTAGACTTTTTGACAAGGATTGACATGGTGATGCATCCTCCATCTTCACATTTTTTTTATTTCATCTGGACTTGGATTTGTATCCTTTTGAGTTATATTTTGCATTGGATTCAAATAATTGTATTTGATTAAGAGGAGACGAAAGTACAAACCCAAATCTGGTACAAGTACACCACAGATGAGACATATTAGATTAATCTGTCGGTGGACAATGATCTTGGACTGCAATCCTTAGCATGACGTACAAGGTTCGCTCCAGCAAACCTCCGTCGTCGTCAGACGACCAATCACCACCGCTGCCACCGGTGAAGACAATGCGGAATAATGCCCATCTCGGGTGTAAGCCCGCTGCTTACTATGCTCTTGGCCCACTACAGCCTTGCTACAAACACCGCAGCCTTGCCACACTCACCGCAGCTCGTCGCAGCCTCACCTTCTTGTTCTCCGTGAATCCACCTTCAAAGACCTCTTTCTCCACGATGAGAACCTGTGATGTGTCCATCCAAAGCATAAATCAACCCTTTATATAGTCATTTAATTTGCTTTGGCCACTTTCCTATACGATTTCTAGCATGTGAAACACGTGGACATCTTGGAGAGTTAACATTAATGGTCGGTAGGTGGAAACATGATACACATAAGTTTGGAAGATAAAACCAACTCAGTAGAAATCAGGTGCAAAGAGCCCCCAAATTTTTGTTATAAGAAGAAAAGAATTGCCAGCTCGAGAGAAAATAGGGCTTCGTTTGGCGTGGTGGTGGTGGTCGTCAGTGCGGTGGCCATGAACAGCCATTCTTGAACGCCCTATCTTACATAAAAAAATTCATGTATTTTATGCTCAAAACCAGCATTTTCATAACCGGACCGGACCGGCCAGTCCGACCGTGAACCAGCCCCGTGTCTGATCCGGTCAGGCCTCTAAAACCGGCCCCGCTCAGAACCGGGTAAAACCCGGAAAATCGGCCGGTTGAACCACCCAACCGTAAACCGGGCCAGTTTTCCTATGACTGGGTGGGCCATGGAGCCCAAAAATTAATACCGAAAATGAAGGGGCGGCAAGTTTTGAACCCATACCAATTCAAAATCAAGCAAGGAAACAAACCACTCAACCACTTAATCGTTGATGATTATTTTTAAAATATATTATATACATATAAATTAATACATATTTATAAAATGGCAGAAGTCTTGCAAGGTGTGCAGCGCGCGCGTGAAAGGAATTTGCGATTAAAAGGTTTTGCGGCTTATCTTCTGCGAACAAAAGAGTAGCGACAAGACCCTCGTGCTCCATATTTCTTACGAACAGTAAAGGGGGCGCACTGCTGGCATCATAAGTGAGTAGGCGGACAGAACTTGTGAACAACTCCTGTGAATACTTTCTTGTGGACAGGATTTGAGGACAGCCACCTTGTAATCAGCAACACATTGCGGATAGAAGCTTCAGCAGCCACCTCTGCAGTTAGAAACATTTAGGAGAGTTGTAAAACCCAAGTGTGGGTAGTGTGTTGTGTGGAGTTGTAATACTAGAGGCAAGTTGTCTTAGTTGTCCTTGTAATCTCTTATTATTAATAGTGAAGTTGTTTTCCCAACCCTTGTGTTGTGTCCCGTTAAACGCTTCCAACAGATTGTTGGCGGCAATGACGTCTTTGACCAAAGACATAGGCAAAGTTTATATATTTATATTTATATAAATATAATAAAATATGAAATGTTGTAGCAGTGATTTATGGCGTGAAGAAAGGGGGCTCACGTGATGTGCATGCAGGAGGCTTTAAATAGATCGCCGCGTGGAGTGATTTCATTTGTTGGAAATGACTATAAATAGGGGTGAGTACATGACATAAAGAGACGAAAAAAAAGCCGGGCAACCTTCGGAAATAAGCAGGGCTGCGGCTTTATATTGGCGAACAGAAACTCCTTTTAAAGTTGGCGGACAGCAGCGGCTATATTGAACAGCTTTTGCGACTGTTTTGAGGACTGCTATTGCGTACAACTTGCCAACTCCAAAGCTGCGACGAGCTTGCGGACAGCTTTTGCAAACTGCATCTTTGCGGACAACAGCTCTGGCGGTTTGCGATTAGAAGTGTGTAGTTTGTAATATATACCCAAGTTTGTGTTTAAGTTGAGTTGTAATTGTGGTTGAAAACAAGCAGTTGGCATTTGTGTTTTGTAACATTTTGTTTGATATATAAGAAGTTATTTGCTTCTTTTATCTTGTGGTGTCCAAAATATAAACGCTTTCAACACAAAGAAGGTGCGTCGAAGGTTCAATTTCTCTTAAGTAACTACTCAGCAGACAATATTTTGTGCCATTAAGAGTAAACTGCCATGTTTTGTGCCTTTAAGAGTAAATTTCCATGTTTTGTACCTTTAAGAGTAAAACTTAGATCTAGAGCATGGACATGTAGGTGATTTTCACAAATGTCCATCCATTTTTTTGACAGATTCACAACATGATTAGTTGTAGGTGCCTCTTATTTATTTAGGCCCTGTTTAGCAGAATGGTGACGGATATGAACGCTGTTTTGAAACATATATAGGCTCCGTTTGGGAGGACTTCTTTCCACCGGTCAAGCGGTCACGACCGCATGAATCAGGACTTAATTAAGGTCCGATTCATGCGGTCATGACCGCTTGACCGATAAAAATAAGTCCCCCCAAACATAGCCATAGTGTTTGACTAGGTGCGGTCACAAATGCGTTTTTTTCAAAACGATGTTGTGGGCCAAACATCACTACTATGCAGCTGAGGTCAAGCTTTAGCAGCCATGAACGATCATTACCCAGAAAGTGGAATTTGAGATAAAAAAATTGCTTTGGAAGTTACAAACATTTGTAACCCTCCACCATTGCTTTTACTATCACTGTATCACAATTTCACACCATCATTGCTCAAATGTCACAACTCTTCCAAATAGATCCTTAAGCACTCAAATCATACTTCCACCCTTATTGCTCAGGTGGAGATGACTTGACATATTATCTGATGATTTTTTTATTGCAGTTCTCGTAATTCTGTCAAATCAGTGGATGGTTAATGGTTTCAGGAGTATGCTAGAACATGGCTAGTTATTTGATGGGACAGGGCTTGGTGCATATACCACATTGTGTTTTTCTTGCGGTTACTTTGCCTATGATCAGCTGGACATGCTCAGGCATCGGCTGTACAGTGGTTGGTTTCCCTCGATACTTGCACACCATCTGGTCCTGCTGACCTGTTTTACACTGGCCCTTTATCGGCACGTGACAATCAATTATCTTATTCTAACTCTTGCCTGCGAGGTATGTGGAGTCTCTCTGAAATTTCCTCTTACCATTTCTCTTCTTTTCTGTGACAGTCAGAATTTGTGCCATGACTTTCAACCATCTTAAGGTCTATGCACTGATATTTTAGGACGTTTCACATGTTGACGGCGCGTCCTGACCGACGCGCGTATATTCCCGCAGGAGGTGGTGATCTGCTGCCCGGACGGGCGATCAGATCCCGTGGTCGCGTCCGGATGATCGTTTCTAGTCATTTTCGTATTTTATGTTTTTTTCAGAGATGTATTTAACCCTCGATCGGCCCAAACAATCATAGTCATCCGATCGTGGTGGTTTTATTTGAGTTTCACCGTTCAGACAGCGGTTCGCATAATAGGCGGTGGTTCTGATATCGGGCTATTTATTTTTGGCGGTTTGGAGAGGAGTTATCGCGGGTTTTGCAGAGTTGAAACCGTTTGGTCCTGTGCTATCCGGTGCGACGCCGGAGAAGACGCGATACCTGGTGCGACGCCAGACAAGGTCATCGTCCACGCGTCCCTCCCCCCAACGCCTTCAACCCCGCCGGGCAACCCCTTCCTCATCCCTGTCCAAGCCCGTAACCCTAGCCGTCTACTTCATCCCTGTCCAAGCCCGCAGCATACGCCAACCCCTTCCTCCCTGTCCAGGCCCGCAACCCACGCCGACAATTTCCCTCTTCCCGGCCAGCCACTACAACACCAGCCCGAACCGACCAACTCCCTCTCCCCAATTTCCGACAGCACACCACTGCCCCTTTCGCTTCCCGTCGCCGAGCCACCTTAATACCCCAGCCCGTACGTCCCTCCTCCGCATTCCTCCCCGTGCCCAACAATACACCATCGCCCCTCCTCTTCCTGTCGGACAGCCAGGGTTCTTTTGTTTAAATTTCTTTTTACTGTTCACCCATTAATCATACTATTCACCCGTTCAATTCTACCAATAAGTTACCTTCGCCAAGCCCGTTGTCCTGTCCAGCCCACCCTCCTGTCGTGGACCCACTTCAGATCAGCCCCCCCCCCCCACCCCAACATCGCCGCAACTTTGGATGCTCGTCAACAACCGCCGCCGCCGCCTACGTATGCAACCCGTGGTATAAAGTTCTTATCTTTTACTGTTGGGTACTTTGACACCTATATTGTGTAGTGGATGTTCTTTCTTTTAATGCTATTAATATTATTTGTGGTGTCATTTGCTGGGTTTCTTCTGCGCTTGCTTGAAAGTAATTGCGCCTATTTCGTTTGTGAAATTATTACTTTTCTCTCCGTTAATTAATTGTTTGCAACTGTATGTACACATGTTGTTAATTCATAATAATTAATTACTTGTTTGCAATTTTTAGCGGACTACTTGTGCACTTTTATTTCATATCACCGCATATAGGCCTGCATTTGGAGATCCCTTTTGAATCGACCTGTCACTGCATCAAATTGGTATCAGAGGGTAGGTTAGGGTCAGTGCATGCTTCGTAGTGGTAGGGATTATCGTCAGTCCATGTCGAGTCAAAATCACCCTAACGATAGGACCGCTAGCTCTCAGACGGACATGATGCCCGCGGAATTCCAAAGGCTTGTCCTCGATCGATTTAATCAAATGAGCGTCCAATTCGACACACTTAGGCTTCATTTGGTTCGGCGTTTTGCCGCTCCGTTTGGGGCAAACACCGCCGGAAGGCGGGTAAACAAATGAACCTCTGGCGGCGTTTGCTCCGTTTCCACCCGCCCGCCTTGAGAAACGCCCCAAAAAGCTCTGTTTGGAGAAGCCACCTCCCCCCTCCGATTCGAACACTCTGTTTCCATCCGTCGGATCGATCCGCCACCGCCGAATCAAACGAAGCCTTGGAGGTGATATCGTGAGGGTTAGCACGAGAGTAGACCAGCTAGAGACACCCAGAGATCGAGCGAACCCTATACCTAATGAGGAACCTCTCGAGGACCATCGAGATGCCACACCCCCTCCCGGGAGGCGTGGTAGAGACGGCCCTCACCGAGATCTCCCACCTCCACCAAGAGCGAATTATCGTCATGGTTACGAATTTTGACGAGATCGTCATATGGATGAACCACGTACTCCACCACCTCGTCGTAGAGATAGACCCTGATATGACTATGACGACAATGACGAATACGGTGACTTCCGAGACCCCCGTCGAGGAATGACTCCAGAGGAGGATGACATCACCCGACGGATCCGTATTGATGCTCCCACCTTCGATGGTCACCTGGACCCGAAGGCATTCAGTGATTGGCTCATGTACGTGGACCACTACTTTGACTGGTTCGAGATGAGGGACGAGAGGCGAGTACGGTTCGCGAAGATGAAACTAATTGGCCAAGCAAAGATTTATTGGTCGAGTCTGGAGAGATCCTTGAAGCGTGATGGCTATTACCCCATTACCCGATGGGATGAGATGAAGCAGCGCTTACAAGATAAGTATCTTCCTGCCTCCTATCGAGATCGGCTGTTAGATCAGTTATACGCGCTACGTCAGGGTACTCTTTCTATTGCTGATTACATGTCTCGATTTGACGAAATTGTAGTTCGTAGCGACATTATGGAGGAGCTCATTGCTACTGCCTCGCGTTTTCGTTTGGGCCTTAGATCAGACATCCGAAGGGAACTAATCCCCCATAGGATGGAGTCAGTTGAGCAGGTATTTCATCTGGCACTCAAATACGAGCAGTATTTGCGTTCAGCCGGCCCGAGACAGGCCTCCACTAGACCCGATGCTTCCACATTTAGTAAGCCCGTCCCTGCCACGACTTCTGCCACCCCTCGCCCTCCTACAGATGCGACAGGGAAAGCTATTGTTCCAGGAGGCCCCAAACCTGAGGGCGTCCAATGTTGTCGTTGTTCCGGCAGAGGGCATTTCGCAGCCAAATGCCCTACCAGGAACTTGCTGATTGAGGATTCTGGCCAGCCCAGCGTTGAGGCTGAGGGTGACACCACTGGGGAGGTTACTGTTGTTGTTGAGGATGGTTGGGAGAGCGATGCTGAGAGATCGCTAGAGGTAGGAGTCCTCCGTCGCATCCTCCACACCCCACGTGCTGAAGAGGATTGACGTCGCACCACTATCTTTTGCACTTACTTCCCGAGCGCAGGAGGACCCTGCAAGCTCGCAATCGATAGTGGTAGCTGCGTAAATATTATTGCTAAGAAAGGGTTGGAGATGATGCAACTTACTGCTGAGCCCCATCCTCATCCGTATCGTGTCCTTTGGGTGGACAAGTGCACCATTCAAGTTACACGACGGTGTCTGGTGTCGATCGGATTAGCGTCTACAGAGGATCATTTTTGGTGCAACGTCATCCATATGGATGTTGCTCACGTCCTTTTAGGGATACCCTGGGTTTACGATCGTGACGCCACATGTTATGGTCGTTCCAACACGTGCGTATTTTTCGACAAGGGTCGAAAGATTACTCTCACCCCGACCCAGCCCAGGGACCCTCCCAAGGGCAAGGTTGACTCGTCAGTTAGTGCGGGATCGTCGAGACCCCTGCATATCTTGAGAAGGGGTGATTTCTTTAGAGAGAGTCTAGAAACTGAGATCATGTTTATTGTAGCAGCTACGTTGGCGGCCGAGACCCCTAGCGAGGCCGAGATTATCGATCCGGATGTTCGGCAGTTGATGGATGACTTTACAAACATTATGCCCGAGGAGCTCCCTGATGAGCTTCCCCCGCTGAGGGACATCCAACATGCGATTGACTTGATTCCCGGGGCATCTTTACCCAATCTGCCACACTATCGTTTAAATCCAACTAAGCATGCCGAACTAAAGCGGCAAATTGATGAGCTTTTGCAAAAAGGGTTTATATGAGAGAGTCCGAGCCCGTGCGCCGTGCCAGCCCTTCTGACTCCGAAGAAGGACGGTAGTTGGCGCATGTGCATTGATAGGCGTGCCATAAATAAATCACGGTGAAGTATCGTTTTCCGATTCCCCGCCTCGATGACCTCCTGGATTCGATGACTGGTGCCCATATCTTTTCGAAGATCGACCTTTGTAGTGGGTACCACCAGTTTAGAGTTAGAGAGGGGGATGAGTGGAAGACGGTCTTCAAGACGAAGGACAGCCTGTACGAGTGGATGGTGATGTCGTTCGGGTTATCGAACGCACCCATCACATTCATGAGGGTGATGACTCAGGTTCTGCGACCCTATATGGGCAAATTCTTGGTCGTATATTTCGATGATTTCTTGATATACAGCCAGATTCACACCGAGCATTTACGCCACATTCGTCTGGTGTTCGATCTCCTCCGAAAGGAGCATCTATACATGAACTTGAAGAAGTGCTCGTTCCTATCTACGTCCGTTCATTTCTTGGGTTATGTTGTATCGGAATATGGTATTTCTGTCGATTCTGACAAGGTCAGGGCGATTCAAGAACGACCGATCCCTACGAACATTCATGAGGCCCGTAGCTTTCATGGACTTGTCACCTTTTATAGGAGGTTTGTCTGAGACTTCAGTTCGATCATGACCCCCATTACGAGCTGTCTTCGTAAGGGTGACCTCGTTTGGATAAATGTTGTCACTCGAGCTTTTGAGGAGATCAAGGAGAAACTATGTACTGCTCCTGTTTTACGCTTACCAGACTTCTCCAAAACCTTTGAGGTTGCTTGTGATGCGTCGGGAGTTGGTATCAGTACAGTCCTTAGTCAGGAAGACCACCCAATAACCTATTTTAGTGAAAGGTTGAACTAAGCCCAACAAAAATACTCAAACTATGATCGGGAGTTATATGCCATTGTGCAGGCACTGCGATATTGGCGACATTATCTTTTGCACAAAGAATTCATTTTATATTTTGACCATCAGGCCCTGAGATATCTCGATTCCCAAAAGAAATTGGGTCACCGTCACGCCAAGTGGGTGGAGTATATGCAGGAGTTCCACTATGTTCTTAAGCACCATGCAGGTGTTGAGAAGAAACCGGCGGACGCATTGAGTCGCCGAGTTAGCATCCTCCACACTATGAGCACCCGAGTAGTGGGGTTTGAGCAGCTAGTTCACGCTTACCCAGAGTGCCCTAATTTTAGGCATATTTATTTCGCGCTTTCGAAGGATTCGCCCGACCTTTGGGTGGGTTATTTGATATCTAATGACTATTTATTTATGGGTTTTCGCCTCTGCATTCCTCAGTCATCCCTCCGAGATTTCCTTATATGGGAGTTACACGCAGGCGGAGCTGCGAGGCACTTTGGAAGAGACAAAATGATTGCGATAGTTGAGGACCGTTTCTTTTGGCCCGGCCTGAAGAAACATGTCACCAGAGTAGTGAGGCATTGTAGGGTTTGCCAGACGGCAAAGGGGACTCGACAGCCCACGGGGCTTTACACTCCACTTCCCGTCCCTGAGAGACCCTGGTCGGATATTAGTATGGATTTTCTTCTCGGGCTCCCTCGCACCTTGAGGAAGCTCGACTCGATATTTGTTGTAGTTGATCGATTCTCCAAGATGGCGCATTTCATTCCTTGTCGAAAGACCGCTGACGCCTCCCACGTGACAACATTATTCTTTAAAGAAGTCTTTAAGTACCATGGTCTCCCCGCCTCCATAGTTTCTGATCGTGACGTGCGATTCATGAGTTATTTTTGGAAGACTTTGTGGAAAAAGACGGGTACAACCCTGAAGTTTTCCTCCGCCTACCACCCGCAGACGGACGGACAAACTGAAGTGGTTAACCGTAGCCTTGGCACCCTTCTTCGTTGCCTAGTTGGAGATAGTCCGACA
The DNA here is from genome assembly GCA_039583875.1 of Platanthera guangdongensis. Classification (NCBI taxonomy): domain Eukaryota; kingdom Viridiplantae; phylum Streptophyta; class Magnoliopsida; order Asparagales; family Orchidaceae; genus Platanthera; species Platanthera guangdongensis. Next base: position 175,586,124 of record CM077156.1, read on the forward strand.
ACCTGGGATTTTGTCCTTCCGATAGCCGAATTTGCATACGATAGCTCGGTCAACAGGACTATGGGCTTGAGTCCATTTTATATCATATTAGGATACGAGCCTAGGAAACTAGTTGATTTGATTGATATTCTCTTAGAGTCCAGACCTAGTGAGTCAGCCGAGTCTTTCATTCAACATATACATGCACTGCACGAATTGGTCTGTAAGAAGATTGCAGCTAGTAATGATTATTATAAAGATCAAGCAGACCACCACAAGCGAGAACAAATCTTTGAGGTATGAGAACATGTATTAATTCGCATTCGATCTGAGAAGGTCCCACATGGACCAATAAAAAAAATTAAGCGCACGTAGAATGAGCCCCTATACAGTCGTGCGACGAATTGGTACAAACACATATGAAATAGACATCTCTCATGGTATGATAATTAACCGAGTATTCAACGCAGAGGATTTGACTCCTTACTACGACGAGCATGTGTACGTGGATCCCCTCACCACACCTCTACCCGAGCCTTCATCTATCACAACCCCATCACCCGAGCCTTCTCCTCATATTGCCTCCATCAGTCCCTCTTTGTTATCACCAGCGGCGTCGCGACATGCTGACCGAGTTGCACCATCGACGGTTCCACCGACATCATTGCCAGACGGAGACACATCATTGCCAGACGGAGATACACCTGTGCCAGACAGAGATACATTGGTCCCACCTGCTTCTACATACGACATGCTTCAGATCGTTGGTCACGACTTATACGCCGCGAGTGGGCAAGATACTCTACGCAATCTTGTCCGCTGGAGCGGCCGACCCTTGCATGATGCTACTTGGATTTCTTTGGAGGAGCTTCAGAGGCTCGCACCCCGGCTGCTTAGCGAGTACCGCCACTTGCACACATCGGAGTTGAGTGCCTTTAAGTCGGGGGGAGTTGACGGCGCGCCCCGACCGAGGCACGTATATTCCCGTAGGAGGCGGTGATCCGCTACCCGGACGGAAAATCGGAGCCCGTGGACGCGTCCAGATGATCGTTTCTAGTCATTTTCGTATTTTATGTTTTTTATTTTGAGATGTATTGAACCCCCGATCGGCCCAAACAATCATAGTCATCCGATCGGGGTGGTTTTATTTTAGTTTCACTGTGCAGACAGCGGTTCGCATAATAGGCGGCAGTTTTGATATCGAGCTATTTATTTTCGGCAGTTTGGAGAGGAGTTATCGAGGGTTTTGCAGAGTTGAAACCGGTCGGTCCTATGCTATCCGGTGCGACGCTAGAGAAGACGCGATACCTGGTGCGACTCCAGGCAAGGTTATCGTCCATGCCTCCCCCCTCCCCATGCGCCTTCAACCCCGTCGGCAACCCCTTCCTCATCCCTGTCCAAGCCCGTAACCCTAGTCGTCTACTTCATCCCTGTCCAAGCCCGCAACATACGCCAGCCCCTTCCTGTCCAAGCTCGCAACCCACGCCAGCAATTTCCCTCTTCCCGGCCAGCCACTATAACACCAGCCCGACCCGGCCAACTCCCTCTCCCCAGTTTCCGACAACACATCACCGCCCTTTCGCTTCCCGTCGTCGAGCCACCTTAATACCCCAGCCCGTACATCCCTCCTCCGCATTCCTCCCCGTGCCCGGCAATACACCACCGCCCCTCCTCTTCCTGTCGGACAGCCAGGGTTCTTTTGTTTTAATTTCCTTTTACTGTTCACCCATTAATCATACTATTCACCCGCTCAATTCTACCAATAAGTTACCTTCGCCAAGCCCATTTCCCTGTCCAGCCCACCCTCCTGTCGTAGACCCACTTCAGATCACCCCCCCCCCCCCCCCAACATCGCCGCAACTTTGGATGCTCGTCAACAACCGCCACGCCTACACATGCAACACGTGGTATAAGGTTCTTATCTTTTACTGTTGGGTATTTTGGCACCTATATTGTGTAGTGGATGTTCTTTCTTTTAATGCTATTAATATTATTTGTCGTGTGATTTGCTGAGTTTCTTCTGCGCTTGTTTGAAAGTAATTGCTCCTCTTTCATTTGCGGAATTATTACTTTCCCTCCGTTAATTAATTGTTTGCAACTGTATGTGCACATGTTGTTAATTCATAATAATTAATTACTTGTTTGCAATTTTTAGCGGAGCACTTGTGCACTTTTATTTCATATCACCGCATATAGGCCTGCATTTGGAGATCCCTTTTGAGTCGACCTGCCACTGCATCACATGTTTTTTTCTATATATTGTTCTTAGTTATTCTCATGCATAGCTAAATGCTTATAATTATTAGTAATGCTGAACCCTCACTTGAAACCTAAAATTCCCTATATAGTCAAGTACAAGTTCTTACACAGAATCAATCAGAAAGTCATTTAGGGGACAAGATGGACCTTTGAAGATGTTGTTTTCAGTCTTTAAAAATATTCTGCTTGTTTCTAAAAAAATACATACCTTTATAACACAAGTTATTTTTGAAAACAAGAAAATAAAAAGAACAAAAAATATAGAATAGAAACAAAAAATACAGCCAAATAAGTCCTTAGATTTTTTATGGTTAAACAATCATGTTTTATACTTTTGTCTAAATCCTTAAGGTGTCATGAAAATATGTAAATTAGTTTTATTTTATAATTTACATTTTATATTTTGAGTAGGGTTAATTCGTTTTTTGGTTTTAAGACTTGGGTGCAAAATTATAACCTTAGCCTCCTATTATCATATATGTAAGAACTAAGAGATCCATTTTAAGGATATGATGAATTATGAAAATTACTAGCCCACTCCTGCAATCATCAATTTAAGCCTTTTATCCTTTTCATCAATAATCTTTGTAAATTGATTGAGGAGATGCATGCTTAGGATTGCGAGCGAGTGCACTGTCGTGAGAGGGACAAGTCTCAGAGGGGATCCTCTTGGCCCTTCCTTGACCTTGCCTTCCTATAGAAATAGTTTTTAAGGTTTTTTTAGTATTGCATTTTATAATACCAAAAACCCTTAAAATTATTTCTTGCAATTATAGTGGGATAAAGGCTTGAGTATTGTTGTTGTATATCCTTGCAACTCATTCTTTAGAGAATGAACAGAGAAAACCTAGTTATTTTAATGGCATCAGAGCTAGACGGTGGGATTGTGTGAATTTTGTTCTAAGCACTCGACTCCTCCTGTTTCCTCCTGTTATTTTGATGCCCCCCAACTGGACCGGTCCAGTCGGACCGGTTCTGTTTGGTTTTTTGCCTTTTTTTTATATACATATATAAGCTTGCACAGGAGGGTAAGAATCCCGATCCAGAGATTTTCATTCCTAACCTAACGGGAGAAAACGAAAGAACGGCGGAGAGGCGAGCTGCATCGGGCGATCGGAAGAGGGCGGCTGCGTCGGGACCCGATCAAGCGCGACAGCAGGGATCGAGCGGCGGCGGCGGCAGCTTCTTCTTCGGCGAGGATCAGCGGCGGATTCGGGAGGAGATCCGGAGCGGCATCGGGCGTTCGTCGGCGGGTTTTCTTCTCCGGCGACAGCGGCGGCTTCGGGACGCGATCTTGCGATCGGGTTCGGCTTCGGGAGAAGATCCGGCAGCGACATCGGGAGGGAGAAGTGGTGGCGTCGGGCATCGGACGCTTCTTCTCCGGCGATGATCGGCTTCGGGTGGTTCTTCTCCGGCGACGGCCGGCGGTTTCTAGGGCTTCTTCTCCGGCGACAGCGGTGCAGCGGAGATTCCGATCTAGGGCTACGTAGGTCCGGCGATCCTTGGGATCCGGCAGTGGCAAGATCGGGCAGAGCCGGCTTCTTCTCCGGCATTCTTGGTCTGGCGGTTCTTCTCATGCAGCAGCGGCGACAGATCTTGCAGGCGAGCGGTGGTTGACGGAGGCGGCGAAAGATTGATCGGAGTTCCGATCTAGTGCACGGTAGCGGCATCGGCTCCATCTCCGGTGAAGGAGAGGGGAGATCCACGGCAGCGGCGGGTGCAGGTTTCCATCTCTGACGGCTCCGGCGATCCAGCGGCGGCGGCAACTCCGACGGTGAAAGAGGGCATAAGGCTGCGGTTCCTTCATCTTGAAGAGGGCAGCGACTTTCTTGGCCGGAGGGCAGCGACGCGTGGCAGAGGCGAAGATCAGATTCAGATCCAGGCTGCGGATATGAGAGTTTTTCTTTGTTCTCCTGTTGTTCTTTATTTCATATTTTAGGTTAGTGTCGATCCGCTGAGGATCGTTGAGTGGCTGTGTTGTAATCAGATATTTTTTCGATTAGTGGATCCGGCACGCTCTCCCCGTGGATGTAGGAGCTTAACTCCGAACCACGTATATCTCTTGTCGTCTGTGTTTTTTTTTTCTGTGTTTTGGAAACTCGAACTGTGTTTGGTGCGCGCCATTATTTGCTCAAAGCTTCCGTTGCTATTGTCCGCGACGAGTTCCGTACTCGCGGGCAGGTGCCTATTGCACAACATCCTCCTGCATCCGAGCAATATTCTCTTCACCATTCCTGCAATCAAATGTTGATCTTGTTTCATCCTGCTCGTACTCCGCCAGCAACCGAGTTGCTACTTTCTGGAGTCATGCTCCTCGATTCCATGGATTGAGGCCATCAGTCTTCTCCACCCGACACTATTGCACAGAGTTCTGCTCCTTGCCACTCCCATCTCCATCGATTCTACAAATCGGTCTTCTTCCGCTAATTCAGTTGTTCCTTGCTTCCATGAGTTCTATTCCAATTTTTTTGAGGATTCTCTCTCCGCCATGCCGTCATGGAATCTTCCTTTGAAGCCTTGTCTATCATTACTCCATAGAGCACGTTTACTCATGAGATCCAAGTGGTAGTTTGGATTGTTATACTCACTTTAACTGGCGGGGGTAATTACCCACAGTGGGCGAACTCCTTTCAACGCCCACTTCAAATGCGTGGTCATCTTCATCACGTAACACACACTATCCCTACTTTTGCCTCTGAACATTAGCTTCATAATGCTGGTCCTATTCATTCTTGGATGCTAAACTCGATTGACAAAATTCCGTATGATTTTGTCATGGGAAACGAATCTATTAACTCAATGTGTGACGAACTTCACTTATTCTATTATGGACAAGACTATTTGCAACATTATATGGTCTCCCCAACGATCTCTCCTGCCTCACACCCGACCCTGGTGGTAACATTGACTTTGTCGCAGCCAAGGTCAAACAACTCTTCGACGCTTGGCTTGGCCATCATCCTTTGATTATTGATATTAATGTCCAAAGGACTCAATAGGAGGCTGTCATTTTTGTTATGCTGATGACCCGTCTACCATCCCATCTCCATATTGTTTGCTCAAATGTTCTCTCTGCTACCACAATCCTATCACTATATGGTGTTTGTTTTATCCTTCTTAAGGTCACTCCTACGACATCCAACCTACCTCCTCAAGTACTTCAACATGCATTTCCAACCTGTGTTATTAAAGGCGCGCCTTAGGCTCAAGATTTACCAGACTCAAAGGTTTGTGTGCCCTTTTTGCGCCTTTTGAGCATAAAAGCTGTGATTTCTGCTTTTTTTCAAAATAAAGAAAAAAATAATGTAAGAACTCAATAATTTTTTGCTTGATTTAGTATTTGTGAAACATAATCGAGTGTTAAGACTTTAGATATGATGCAAGTGACAACATTAATTTTATTTGTAAGAGATATAAATGATAGTAATGAATGATTAATGTGTAGAATAGCTGAAGAATCAGATCAAGAAGATGAAGTGATGTTTGATGATGATTATTTAAATGAATATGGTTGCACACTTGCGCCTAGGCCCGTCTTGCGCCTTGGTGCGTCTTACGCCTTTAATAACTTAGTTTCCAGCACCTTGTCTTCCAATTAACTATGGACGTGGTCTCCCCACAATCACTTTGATGGACAAAATGTGGGTCATAACACTTAGATCATCCCCTGGAGCATTTGTTCATTTTGTGGTAAACCTAATCATATCTAAGTAGTGTATTTCCAGAAGCATGACTATCCTAACCAGCGAGCATCACCGTCTAGATTCATGTTTCTACTTGTTGGAACCGAGATTTTGGCCCTTTGAGGACTGATACCTCGGCTCGCAAAGTTCGGACCAAAAAGATGATTGGTGGTTACTAGTACCCTGAATTAGCATATATAGACATGAAGCGAACAAGTGAGAAGTCACAACTATTTTTCTATTAGACGAGACCTTCGTTTTACATTATGGAGGCCCCACCACATACCCACAAGTGTATAGCAACTCCCCCTCCCGATCCAAGTGTTGTGTTAGTTCGGGAGAAGGCAGACGAGGTCGCCAAATCTTCAAATGGTCGACTCTTTGTGGGGTGTGAACTATCTTCCACTAATACAATCTCGAAGAGGAATCCAGTAAGAGAGGGAGCTGACGGCTAGGGGAGAGAAAAAAGAGGGTGAAGGGAAAATGAGAGAAACTTAGGGAGCAACCCTAAAACACATTCATCCAGAAGATATCCCTAATGAAAACATACAACACCCCTTATAACATCGGGGTGCGAAAAACGATAGTACATTGTGCAAATAGTAAAAAACTGGAATCTCAACTGACTTCAACATGGTATAAAAATATATATTTTAATATTATTAAAATAATGAAATTCACTGAAATGTCAACTGACTTCGACATCTGCAATAGATAATGCATACCCTAACCTACCTTAATGAGTTAATGCACTCAACATTTTTTCTCTATCAAATTACCTACACCTTGTGGTTCCCTCTACTACTAAGAGTAAACTACCCATGATTGGTTTTATTTAGATGATTTCTTTCTTAAAAATTATTCTAACATATGTATGCGCTAATGACTATTTTTATACAATAGGGAGAAGGGGATGTTGAAATTTGTGAAGTGGAAGTGGGTGACGGGACAGGCCGCGCGGCCTGTGGCGGACAGCTTTGGCGGACTGGGCGGACTGGGCGGACTGAGGTTTGCGGCCTGGTGAGAAGTCTAGTGGAAGCCGGCTGTGTTCTGAGCAGGTTGTTGCATGGAGTCCGCGGTTTGGTGCGGCCTGGTATCTGCGGATAGAGAGGCTTGCGGACTGGTGCTTTGCTCAGTGGTCGCGGGTGCAAGCTTGCGCTGTTGGCGGGTTGGTTCGAGTTCGCGGGAAGCCTTGCGGACTGGTGTGTCCGCGGTTTGGGCTGTTGCGGACTGGGCCTTGAGCTTGGCTGAGGCCTTGTCGAGCTCAGGTGTTACAGCAGGTCTTGCTGTGGAGACCGGTTGACGGACTGGTGTTTGGAGTCCGGCAGGAAGCTGCTGTGTTGGACAAGTGCGAGGAGCTCGCGGACTGGTTGCGGTCTGTGCTAGGGTGTTTGGCGGACGGGACTTTGTATCCGCCATGCTCGCACTGGCCCTTGATGGTTTTGGACTTGGTCACACTTTGTGTCAAGTTCATGGTGTCCGCCGTATCCGCGAAGTCCGCTGTGACCGGGCGGACTGTTGCTGTCTGCCTTTGGTCGTGGACTTGTGGCGGATTGAGGTGTGAGTCTTGCGGACTGCCTCGGGTTGGTGCAGACAGCCATTGAAGAGGGTGCTGTCCTGCAGCAGTTGGAGCTTTGCGGGCTGGTGCCTTGTCCGCTTAGCTTAGGTGGACTGGAGAGGGTTCGTCAATGGTTGCCTTGCTCCTGGCGGTTTCCCTTGGTGTCCGGCTAAGTCCATGCGGACTCGGCGGACGGTGGTTGTATTCGCGCGGACTGAGGGTGGTGTCGCTATCTCTTGGGCGGTGACCACACTCCTCACCTGGCCTATAAATAGGACCCCCCTGGCACATCTACAGTAACCTAAGTAACGTGAGTGAACAGTAAATTGGGTTGGGCGAGTGCTGCGGTCTGTGTTTTCCAGTCCGCGCGGATTGTTTCAGGCTGACGGTTTGCTGTGTGCAGGTCGCGCGGATAACTTCAAGGAGCCAGGAGTTTGGTTGTGACTTCGGTCAGTGCTTGGAAGTGTGCGGTCTCTGCGGACTCAGCAGGAGGTCGCTCTGCGGCTTGTCAGTTCTGTTTCAACTTTCCCAGCTTCAATAACCTGTCCGCCGGCTTCAGGCGGGTAGGGGAGTTCCTCTGTTCGGGTTCAGCAGGAGGCGAATAACGGTGTGTCCGCGCGGCCTCGCGGTCTCGGCGGACTCCGTGGTATTCGGCGGATTGCAGCATAGCTTGGGCGAGCTCAGCGGTCTCGGCGGTCTCGGCGACCTCGCGGTCTCGGCGGACTGGAGTGCTGTCCGCCCGGCTTGTTTTTGGGTTCTTTCTGTTTACAGCTGTAATACTAGCAAAATCATGTCTCGCTATGTATGCCTCGGATTGTAAAGAAGTGAATGCATAATAAGACCTTCTTGTGCTTCCATTGTTTTGTTGGGTGCAACCTCTAGTCCTTGGGTTTCCGCAGGTTCAGCGTGCGAACTGGGTAGTTCCGAAGATATTAATTTGGCGTTTGGGCTATCTTGCTGACCACGTTGAGAAAATTTTAACAGTGGACTCAGTCCAGGCATCTTGAATGATCAGGTTATTCTCTTACTCTGTTGGAACACCCTATTACTAATTTGGGTCAGGATCACTATGTCTCTAGGAATTTATGTTTTGACCTTCTGTATAGATTATAGGTCAATTAGTATTGAGTCTAAGGGTTAGAAGGCTAGGATTGGGAGCTGCCCTGAAGACCCAAGTTTTTCTGGAGACTAAGTCCAAATCGTCGAGCTCAGCACGACGTTTCGTCGAACTCCGGTCGACGATCGTCTAGCTCAACTTCTGCAGATCGTCGAGCTCCATTCGACGATCGCTGAGCTCAACCTCATAATATCGTCGAGCTCCACTCGACGATCGCTGAGCTCAACTTCGCAATATCGTCGAACTCCATTCGACGATCGCTGAGCTCAGGTCGACGATTTTGACTCTGCATTAGATCCTTATCTCTGAGCTCAGTTCGACGATCTTTGAGCTCAGATCGACGATTTCTTTGCTGCTTGGATTTTCCAGTTCGCTGAGCTCAGCTCGACGATAGCAGAGCTCAGTTCGACGATTTCAGTTATCTTTCAGAATTCAAATTCAAATCAGATAGAAGTTATTCTGCATTTAATTCAGAAGATCTGCCAGCCGTTTTCATTTACTTCTGGAGCAAGTTTCAAGGAATTTTTCAAGGAACAATTCAGTGGACTTTCCTTCAGAACAGATTATGCAATTAAGGCTGTAATCAATGCAGACCAACGACTATCTTTGACAGAGTAATATCCTATTCAGACACAGAGAATAATTGATAGAATGTTTTTGAATGAAATAGAGAGAAAATACAGAGATTGACAAGTAGAGCACACACAACTCAATACATAGAGACTCTCTCAATCTTCTGTCAACAAGAATTCTGAAGAACACTCATCAGAGAGATCAAGCTTTCAAACAATCTTCAGATCTCTTCAGCTCTCAAGTGTTCAAGGCCAACATCATCTCAAGACTCCAGACACTCAACATTTCAGCTTGCTGAAATCATCTTTTGCTGGAGATCTATCTTTGAAGGCCTATCACCCTCAGCAAAGCTCATCTTCTTGAAGATTTCAAGGACTCAGGGGGAGCTTTGACAACATCACTGAATCCACATATTCTTCTCAGTTGCTTGAGAAAGAGAAGACTGCCATCACTCTCTCACCCCCATTCTGTAAAGGGTTTTTCAAACTCCCTTCAAAAGTTTGAATCTGGTTTTTGAGCACCTTGTCAAAAGCTCATTGGTGGCAAGACACCTGATCAAAAAATCTGATTTGGTTTTTGAGCACCTTATCAAAAGCTCATTGGTGCCCAGGACACCTGATCAACTCATCCTGCAGTGGATTCCTACCTAGGGTGGTAGAAGAGTGGATGTACCCAAGTTGGGGAACCACTATAATTCCTTGTGTCATCTGGTTTTGCATGTTTTCTTTTTATTTCTAGCCTAGATTTTCTTGTGCTTAGTTTCTGCATAGCTTAGTTGTGTGATTAGTTTTATTTCTGCTTCCCTGCTTACACTCATTACAACAATTGTTGTAAAGCTTTGCAAAAGTTTTTCTTTGTGTTTTAAAAAGCACCATATACTCTATTCACCCCCCCTCTAGAGTATATCAGATCTAGTTTCCCCTTTCAATTGGTATCAAAGCTAGGTTGGTTAAACATACCATATCTGTTTGGTTGTACAGGCTAACACCTGAACCCCAAGATCCCAATCTAGATCCTTCTTTTATATTTCATTATTAGTTTTAGCTTGCACAAGTCATGGCCCAAAACAAAGATTATGCAAGCACCAGACCTCCAGTGTGCAATCTGTCAAAGTTTGCACTTTGGAAAGCAAGGATTAAACTCTACATGAATTCCATTGACGAGGACATTTTTAATTCTGTTTTGACAGTGTGTCCCAGACCCCCAGAAAGTACAAACACAAATGCTGTTCCACCTCCATCAGGAACAGATGCTGACATCAAAAGGTGGAAGGTAGCTGATGACAAGGCAATGAACATTTTAGCTCAGACAATGTCAGATGACATTTTTCAAAAAGTAGCTGAATGTAACTCAGCCAAGGAGATTTGGGACAAGCTCTCAGAAATTGTCTCTGGCTCAGCTGATGAGAGAAAGGACAGAAGATCCCATCTTATCTCCCAATATGAGAACTTCAAGAAGGGAGAAACAGAGTCAGTGGGAGACATGTACAACAGACTGAGTCTAATTGTCAGTGAACTGAGGACATTAGACAAAGAGATCTCACTAACAGAACTTAATGACAAGATCCTAATGTGCTTCCCCAGCACTTGGGATTCAAGAATCTGGCCAATCAAAGATGCCAGAAGTCTAAATGAGATCACCACTGAAGCCTTGTTGGGTAAGCTCAAATCTTATGAGCTACTCATCAAGAACAGAGAGGAAGAACAGAAGGCTGCTTCACCAGCCACAAGAAAGGAGAAGACTATAGCATTCAAGGCAACTGAAGATCTGCCTGAAGAAAAAGGAACAGGCAATGATGAACTTCTCAGCTTGCTGGCCAAAAGATTCTATAAGATGGCCAGAAAGGACTTCAGAAGAAGATCATACAAGGAGCAGGATAAGCCAAGGTATGACAAGTCCATTGGCAATAACAAAGACATTATTTGCTTTGGTTGCAGGAAACCAGGGCATATGGTTCCTGACTGTCCAGAAAACAAGAACAAGGACAGAAGGGACAGAAAAGAAAGAAGAAAGGAGAAGGACTCCAAAAGGAATGGAAGTAGCAAACCCTCCTCCAGCAGAAATAAGCACACAAGGAAAGGATTTGTTGCTGAATCCTGGAGTGAGACTGAAGAGGAGTCAGAAGCCTCCTTCAGCTCAAGTGATGATGAGGATGATGCAGAAGAAAAGGAATTCTGCATGATGGTAATTAATGCCTCACAGCACAACTCAGAGGAAGAAGAGTCAGATTCAGACTCAGAGATTCAACCTGAAGAAGATCAGGTAATCAGTTCTTTTGATTTTACTTCAGAAGATTTTAAATCTGAATTTAAAACATTGTGTTTAGATCTGTTAAAGTCTGAGAAAGAGATTATCTCTCTCAGAAATCAATTATCTGAACACAATGGCTTAAAGTCAGAAAACCTCAAACTCTCTCAGGAGTTGGAGAACTATAGAGAACAGATAGCTACACTGAAAAGTGAGCTCTCTGAGGCCAAGAAGCTTGAAGAATCCCTTAATGGGAGAAGCATCAAGCTGATGGACATCACAAGCACAGTGAACTCTAGACTTAACAGCACACTGGGCTTGGGTGCTTCATCCAGCCAACCTATAGTCCTAACAACTCCCATCAAGTTCATTTCTAGCAAGGGAAAGGAAGTTGTAGAGGTTGCCAGGAAAAATTCTGATCTGCCTCAGAAAACTAAAGTCCAGCACAAATCGTCGAACGGAGATCGACGATCGCCGAATGAAGATTGACGATCGCCGAACGCAGCTCGACGATCTCAGGACAAATCGTCGAACGCTGATCGACGATCTCAGCCAAGATCGTCGAACGCTGGTCGACGATCTCATATACCTGACCTCAGCCATAGTCGACCGTCGAACGGAGCTCGACGATCTGACCTAAGATCGTCGAACTCAGCTCCAAGATCGTCGAACAGAGGTCAGAGCTCTGGAAATTTTTTCAAAGGCAAGTCAAAATTGAATCCTGAGGGTTCTTCATCCCAAACCTTCAACCCTTATACTGAATAGATTTTACCTCCAAGGAGATATCATCCTGAAGGATATAAGAGTCAGCCAGGGATGTCTTTCATTTCTGAATTTAAATGTTATCAACCTAGGCCCAAGGTAAACTGGGTCAAAAACAAGTGAATTGCTTTATGTGCAGGTGAAGACCTATCCAACATCTAACCAGCAATGATATTTGGATAGTGGGTGCTCTAAGCACATGACAGGGAACAAGGACAACCTAAATTCCTTTAGAGCCAAGCTTGGACCCAAAGTTATCTTTGGTGACTCCAACTTTGGACAAACTAAAGGATACAGTGCAGTCCAGATTGGTTCTGTAACCTTCAAGAAGGTAGCATATGTGGAAGGACTGAAGCACAACCTAATCAGCATCAGTCAGCTATGTGATGAAGGCTACCAGGTGACCTTCAGCAAAACCTTATGCAAAATCAAGTCAGAGGACAACACAACTGTGTTGACAGGTAAAAGGAAAGGTAACATCTACCTAGTAGATTTTCTTTCAACTACTATAGATATCTGTTTATTCAATTCAGTTTGTAGACCAAATGTTTTATGGCATAAGAGACTAGGACACCTAAACCTTAGAACTATTGCTAGGCTGTCCAAGGACAACCTTGTTAGAGGACTACCTTCTGGGCCCTACAAGAAGGAAGGACTATGCAAGACTTGTCAATTAGGCAAGCAAACTAAAAACAGTTTTAAGTCACTTAATAAGAGTGATTCACCTAGGATACTGTATCTGTTACACATGGATCTATTTGGACCCATCACAGTACAAAGCCTAGGAGGGAAATCCTACACTTTGGTGATTGTAGATGACTTCTCTAGATTCACTTGGGTGTTCTTTCTAAGGAAGAAGTCTGATAACTTTAAGTGTCTGACAGAGTTTCTCAAATGTGTAAAGATTGAGTTCAATACTCACATTGCCCTGATCAGAAGTGATCATGGGACAGAGTTTGATTCTCTTCTTATGCAAGAGTTCTGCCAGAGTGAAGGGATCAGGCATACTTTCTCAGCTCCTAGAACTCCTCAACAAAATGGGGTAGCTGAAAGGAAAAATAGAACCCTTATTGAATCTGCCACTACATTGTTGTCAGATGCTCATCTACCTCTATCCTTTTGGGCAGAGGCAGTGAACACCTCCAACTATGTGCTGAACAGGAGTCTGATACATAAACTGAAGGGAAAGACTCCCTATGAATTACTCAAAGGGAAGAAACCTAAAGTTGACTATTTCAGAATTTTTGGCTGCATTTGCTATATTCACAATAATGATAAGAAATATTTAGCAAAATTTCAAGCCAAAGCTGATGAAGGAGTGTTTCTGGGATACTCCATGATCAGCAAGGCCTATAGGGTATATAATAAATCATCATTGAAAATTGAGGAATCTGTTCATGTTTCTTTTGATGAAACTAACATGTCTTTCAAGGAGAAGATTTCTTCTACCATATAACCTTTGCAGGAACACTCTCTAGTTGAAGATATGAACAAGCTACAGGTTGCTCAAGAAGAAGAAAGCAGTGAAGATGAAAGCAATGCTCAACACATTGAAGCTCCATTTGAAGAGCCAGTTGTTGTACCACAAGAGGAAACAACAACACAGGTTGGTGAACAATCAACACCCCCTGTTGATTTAGTAACATCAAGAGACCATCCAATTACCCAAATAATTGGAGAACTCTCAGCTGGTGTGCAAACCAGAAATCAGGTCAACCAAAACCTGTTGCACACCTGCTTCCTTTCTCAAATTGAACCTCAGTCCATTCAAGATGCAGAGCAAGATCCACACTGGATCATTGTCATGCAAGAGGAGTTGCATCAATTTGAGAGGAACAAAGTATGGGAACTAGTGCCAAAGCCAAAGGATCATTCCATTGTTGGAACAAAATGGGTATTCAGGAACAAACTGGATGATCAAGGAGTAATAATAAGGAACAAGACAAGGCTAGTTGCCCAAGGATATTCTCAAGAAGAAGGAATTGACTACGACCAGACCTTTGCACCTGTTGCAAGATTGGAAGCCGTCAGGATATTTTTAGCTTATGCAGCTCACAAAGGCTTCAAGGTTTATCAAATGGATGTCAAGAGTGCCTTCTTAAATGGAGACATCAAAGAGGAAGTCTATGTCAGACAACCTCCAGGTTTTATCTCTCCAACTCATCCTGATTTTGTTTTTAGATTAAATAAAGCATTATATGGTCTCAAGCAAGCTCCTAGAGCATGGTATGAGACCCTAGCATGCTTTCTTTTGGAAAATGGTTTTATAAGGGGTAGAGTAGACCAAACTCTTTTTATTAGAACTCATAAGTCCCATACCCTACTAGTACAAATTTATGTAGACGATATCATTTTTGGCTCTACTGACTCAAAATTGTGCAGAAGGTTTTCTAACCTAATGCATTCTAAATTTGAGATGAGTAGCATGGGTGAGCTATCCTTCTTCCTATGATTGCAAGTCAAACAACATGCTGAAGGCATCTTTATTTCTCAAACCAAATATGCTCATGAGCTGGTTAAGAAATTTGGCATGTCTGAGGCATCTTGTATGAAAACACCCATGCCTACCAATGCTGTATTGGATGCTGATGAACATGGGAAACCTGTTGATCAGACAACATATAGAGCAATGATTGGCTCTTTACTGTATCTTACATCTAGCAGACCAGATATAATGTTTGCTACATGTATATGTGCTAGGTTCCAAGTTAGCCCTAGAGAGTCACACCTCACATTAGTAAAGAGGATTCTTAGGTATGTTAAAAGTTGTCCAAATCTAGGTCTCTGGTATCCAAAAGATTCAGCATTTGAGTTAACTGGATTCTCTGATGCTGATTATGCTGGATGCAGAATTGACAGGAAAAGCACCAGTGGAACTTGTCAGTTCCTTGGTGATAGACTTGTCTCTTGGTTTTGCAAGAAACAAACATCTGTGTCAACTTCAACTGCTGAAGCTGAATATATGGCTGCAGGCAGTTGTTGTTCACAAATATTGTGGATTCAAAATCAACTCCTAGACTATGGTTACAACTTAGACAAGTCAAAAATCTTTTGTGACAATACAAGTGCTATCTCCATAGCTCAAAATTCAGTCCTCCATAGTAGGACAAAACATATAGAGATTAGACATCATTTCTTAAGGGACAATGTTGAAAAGAATAAAATTGAATTGCAGTATATCCCAACTGATTTACAAAGGGGAGATATTTTCACCAAGCCTTTGGATGAAAAGAAACATACTTTCTTCCTAAATCAGTTAGGAATGTTAGATGGAGGAAGTCTTAAATAATATCCAAGATTTTGAAAGCTAAAAATTGACCAAGACTAGGCAAAATTTCTGATTTTCCTTAGTGACTAAATTTCTCTGATCTCTGAACTGCGCTCGACGATTTTCCCAAAGATCGTCGAACGGAGTTCGACGATTTCCTGAATCGTCGAACTGAGTTCAGCGCTCCTTTGATAGTATAGACTATCTCTTCTGGTCTACGATCGTCGAACGGCGCTCGACGATTTTGTTCACTGAACGATCGTCGAACGGAGCTCGACGCCTTTCCAGATCGTCGAACGGAGATCGACGATTTTGGAGTCTCTTCAGATTCCTTTAGAAGCCTCGATCGTCGAACTGAGTTCAACGATCTTTCCTTTTCTGCGTCGAACCCTAATATAAAACTCATTTTTCGCCGTCGTTCTCTCTTGCGCTTTCAATTTCTCTGCAAGAATTTTCTTCCCTCCAAACAGTTCTACACTTGGTCGTTTTGTCTGTTGATTTTTGCAGGTACAATGGCCGTTTCAGTTGCTGTGCTAGCTGCCATGAAATTTGATGCGGGTTTCGACATTGATCTAGACTCCTTCAACACCACTGATCAAGTCTTCCAGGACATTCTCAATTTATTCAAAGATCAGCAACTATCTGCCCTCATGACAACCAGAATCAAACTTGCCTCTGATGAAATCAAAGAATGGGTATATACTGCACACAACCTTGACAACAACACCATTGTTGGCTCTATTGGTGGCACCCAGGTACCTCTGACCCCAACAGTCCTCACAGAGGTTTTTGGATTAAGAAATGGTGAAGACTCTGCTGAACTCTCTGGAGAAGAATTCTCTGATATTCTTGCCAGGATGGGTCATCCTGAGGGGAACCCTAGCAAATTGTTTAAGAGAAACCTGTCACTGGAATACAGATTTCTGGCAGATGTTGTAGGCAAGGTTCTGTTGGCCAAACATTCTGCCCATGACACCATCTCCAGATATCAGCTCTGCCTCATGGGAGCTCTGGTGGATAGGAAAAGCTTGAACTGGGGAGAAGTCTTTTTTGATCTGGTGAAGAAAAAGATAAACAAAATCTTTGTGAATTATGGAAGAATTCTGGGAGTCTTCCTTCAGGCTAAGTGCCCTACCCTGCTAGTCTCCTCTGGAGTGCACATCAATGCCTCCAAGAGACTCACCTGTGCCCTATTTGGGAAATGGGACAGGCAAATCATCAAGCCCAGCAGGCCCTCTCCATCTGCCCCTTCAGGCACCAGGACTCTAAGAGTCACTCCCCCCAGGTCTCTGCACCTGCAGAAGACCTGCCTACTGCTAGTGCTGCTTCTCCTCCTCCAAGCTCCACCCTACCTCCAGCTCCATCCACCATTCCAGCCTCATCCCCCATTACAATCTCCAGCCCATCTCCAACTTCTATTCCATCTCCAGCAACCATCTCATCTCCACCAGCAGACCACTTCCATCCCCTATTCTCTTATCCCCCACCAGATGTCACATCATCCCCATCCCTTCCATCCTTCACACTTCTGGATGAATCCTACATGGATGATTCCCCCTCCTCTCCTCCAGATTTACCATCATCTTCCACCTCTCTCCAAGACCTTCTCCACCACATTATTGCCCAACCCACATTCACTCCATCCATATCCATCCCATTATCCTCCATCTCCACCATCCCCTCTGCTGAGCCATTCATTCCACCCTTCAGCCCTCCTCCTCCAGCATCCTTAGCCATCCCAATTCCCTCTACCTCTGCTCCTGCTATTGAGCATGTAGATCTCCCAGCCTTAGCTGACCAGTTGTATGAGCTCCTTGCACCCAGGCTCTCTCTTCTCATGGAGGCCTCTTTAGCTCCTCTACAACAGTCAGTGGCAGCTCTCTCTGCCAGGCTTTCCTCCTTCCTTACTCCTCAAGCAGCACCCCCAGCAGGTTGCCTTGATCCAGAGGTATCTGCATCCAGGCAGGGGGAGATGCCCTATGAAGCCAGCCTTCATGCTGCTGTTGCTGCTGCTTCTGCTGCTACTGATGCTATTTCTGTGTCTGCTTCTGCTACTGCTGCTGCTCCTACATCTGTTGCCTCTACTACTCCAGTCCTAGCAATAGACCTAAGGTCTTTGCTGTTTGCTTTTGATCCTGCATTCTACAGCTGCCTCCCAGAGCCATATGCTGTCCAGCCCCCAGAGGTTCTTGCTGCCCAGCCCTCAGAAGATCTGTCCAAGGCTCTGGTGCCCTTCTCATGCTGTGACCCCAGTATCATTTCTACTTTTATTCATTCAGTGACTGCTGCTTCTGATGATGTTGTTGCTGCTGCTGCTGCTGAAGACAAGGCTGTATTTGCCTCTGAAATTATTCTTGCTGCTGAAGAAGACATTGTTCCAACTGCTGCTGATGAGCACATTCCCCAGGATTTTCTGATGACAGAGGCTGTTGATTTTGAGCCTGCTGAAGTTGTTGTATCTGAGCCTGCTGCTGCCAAAATTCCTGAAATAATCACTGTTGCTACTACTGCTGCTCCAGTACCTATTGTTATATCTGCTGATGCTTCTGTATCTGTTGCCCCATCTGTTGCTATTCCTGTTGCTGCCCCTTCTGCTTCTGCCCCATCAGCTGCTGTTCAACTGAAAGAATCATTGATGAAGAAGATTGATGCTTTATATGATGCACAGAGTTCTGAATCTGAGGATTACAACACTGCTTCTGATGATTCATCTGCCACCATTGCAAAGAAAAGGAAAGCAAGAAGTAAGGCCTTGAAGAGAGTTCCTCCTGCCAAAGTTAGAGATGACAATGATGTCCCTTACTATATTCTGCACAACTGCCCAATCTCTGAGCATTGGATGCAGTTCTCTAAGAACCAGCTAAAGACTATGAAGAAGAAGAGGAAGTATGAGAAAGATTCCACTCAGTTCAAGCACCCTCATCCTCCTCCACCACCTCCACCTGATGCAGGTGCAGGTGGCAGCTCTGCAAGTTCAGGCCCTGCTAGAAGCCAGGCTCCCTACCAACCTCATGCTAGAACTTATCAAAGGGAAAGCCAGTCTAGGGGCTCTTACTCTAGAAGGGGAGGATATAGGGGAAACCAAAGAGAGACTCAGGTTTACTCCAAAGGACATTCCAGGCAGCATCCTTACTCTAGGGGGGGACATGTTCCTTCTGACACATCTTCTGGTCTTTTTGTAACGCCCCGAAACTTAAAAGAGCAGAGGGGAATAATTTGGGCCAGTTTGAGTTCTGGCTGCAGGCACACGGCCTGGGACACGGGCGTGTCCCAGGGCGTGTCAAGCCTGTGTCGACACTAAGGCGTGAAGTCGACACTTTGGTCTCGACATTGTGTCGAGACTGGGCACACGGCCTGCGACACGGGCGTGTCGCAGGGCGTGTCGACCCGTGTCGACACTTAGCCGTGAAGTCGACACAGTGCTTCGACGTTGTGTCGAGACACGGCACACGGCCTGCGACACGGGCGTGTCGCAGGGCGTGTCAACCCGTGTCGACACTCGTCCCGCGAAGTCGACACTTTGGTGTCGACAGTGTGTCGAGACATGGCACACGGCCTGCGACACGGGCGTGTCGCAGGGCGTGTCGACCCGTGTCGACACTTAGCCGCGAAGTGCCGAGACCTTGTACACGGCCTGGAGCCCAGGCGTGTCAAGGTGACACGGGCAAGGACACGGGCGTGTCCTAGAACCCGTGCAGTGCTCGGGTTGAAAACGGGAGAAAATCATGGGGTACACGGCCAGCTACACGGCCGTGTCAGGTGGAACACGGGCGTGTCAGCTCGAACACGGGCGTGTTCGAGACCCGTGTGAGGTTCCAGGTGATTCGATTTTGACGGCGAATGAGGCACACGGCCCTGGACACGGGCGTGTGCCAGGCCGTGTTCGGCCCAGATTGGGCATTTCAGTCCCGAATCGAAGCCGTTCATTTCTTTGACTGAGGATCCAATGGCTGGGGGTTGTTCCTGAAGGGATATACCCGGGTTTTGACTTAGAAAACCCTCACTTTTTCCACTTGTTATCTCTCCAAACCCTTGGAGAAAGAAAAGCTAAGGCAAGAAGAAGAGGAGCTAGATCCGCCATTGGAGGAGCTTCGGAGCTCCGAATCGCAAGCCGACTCCGGATCCACGGAGGCAACGCAAGTGCGGTGATTTCCATCCGATTACTTTTCGATGGCGCCAAAGAGGACCGCAAGGGTAACGATCCTCACTTTTGAGCATGATAGCTCTCTTTCTTAGCATAGGAAGCCCTCTCTCGCGAGTTGGCGAAGAGTTGGAGGCGTTCCTTCGGGTAGATATGTAAAGTCCTCGTTGTTTAGCGTCCGTATGCGAGAACGGACATAGGCATTTTGGTTGAAGCCTACCCGGACATGTAGTTCGGATCGGTGATGTTGCATTGCATAAGGCCGGAGAAGACTCCGTGCTATTTGGTGTTTTTCGGGTTTTCTACGCGGTAGATTGCAGCAGGGAGCCTTGGGGACTAACCCAAAGGTGCACCCGGAAAACTGGGCGGACACGAGGTCCTGCCAACTTGGTGGCCTGAGAGCCAACTTGAACATAACGGGGTTATGTGACTTGTGTTAGAATGGGACTCGGTGAAAGTTTGACCCGCGCATATGGATTAAATTGCCGTTGCGATGTGAGCACGGGTTAGATGGAGCCGTACCCGCTCTATGTCGTTCGGGTTAGAGAGACCTAAAGTACATGGTACTCGCCGTTGGCATAGATGTGAGTCTTCGGTGGTCGATGGCTTAAATTGACGTGACCAATACCATGAAGACGAATTGCTCATAGGAATGGCCGTCTAAGTGGCGGTGGTGAGTCCGGAATGTTAATGGCTTCAATTGACGTAACATCGACCGGTTCACCGAGAATGTGCCCTGAGTGCACGAGACGTGTGGCCGTACGAGCCAACGTCTGTGATGAAATGGCTATGGTTATATGCATTGCTCGCTTGTGCTAATGAAATGCAGGGAAGGAGCATCGCCGCCCCGAGTTGGGGGCGGGATCGTTATAATTTGGTCAGCATTGCTGACCGTTGCTTTGTTTGCCACCGTGCGGTGGTTTGTTTGCTTGCAGGTGCAGCTGGACCAAGCGGTCAATAGCGGGCTAAAGCCCTTTTTGCGAAGCTGGCCCTCGAAGGCCCAAGTGGAAATGTTTTCTATTTTATTCATGTATGGCCGGCCTGCGTGCCGAGGTTGGTAAATCGTGTAATAGACAAATGAAACATCTTGTAAGGCCTTAAGGCCGACTTTTGAGTATTTTGTAATGACATTCCTTTGGTTTTAGTGGACATTCATGCTTGTGCTGGGTTCTTGATTTGTAACTCTTATAAATTGCTTCCGCTAGAATGCTCTGTGTAGGACGTTGACATTGGTTGGATGGTTTCCATACGTAACCACCCGGTCTGTCTGTGGTATATGGCGTCGGGCCCCGGCCGGACCTACTGCTATATGCTATGCGACGGATAGGGGGTGTTACAATTTGGTATCAGCCTACTGGTTTTGGTCGGGCTTAACGTGAATTCGTGGGCGAATTCTTTTTAAGGGGTGGTGAGCACATTGTGTGCGTCATCGTTATAACAGTAAAAAGAACCCATGAATGTCCACTTAGGAATGAAAATACTCGTGTTTGCGGAACCTGCGTGTTCCTATAATTGCTGTTTGCAATTTATTTGGTCGCTTAACGGTGTTTTGTACCACTATAGGTGACCCGAAGTGGTGTTGGGCCGTCAGAACGCCGAGGTTCTGAGGCTAGTAGTGCACCAGAAGTTGCTCCCGCAACACCTTTGTCGGCTGAAAATATACGATTGGTGGCTGAAGCGGTGCTAGCCGTGATAAATGCGCAGCCTGGGAGGCAAGCGCAGCAGCCAGCTCCTGTGATGGAGCAAGTACCTCTTCAAGAGGCCGAGCCGAGGAGGATGGAGCAAGTGGTTGTAGAACCAATAGTGCCCAGGAGGGCGACTGAGAGGCAGTTGAAGCATGTAATGAGCTTTAACCCTCCGTTATTCTCGGGGTTGGGAACCCCATCTCAGGCTGAAGACTGGCTCTCTAGGGTGAAGAGAGTCATGACAGCGACGGAGACGGAGGAGTGGCAGATGACCACCATCGCTACGTTCCTTCTAGACGGGGAAGCGAGGATGTGGTGGGAAGGCTTGGAGCTGCATCATCTGAGAGGAAGACAATTGATAGACGTTCCGATGGAAGAGTTCTCGGAATTGTTCTTAGCAAGATACCTCCCTTCTACTCAGAGGATTTCAATGGAGAATGAGTTCCTGAGGTTGGTGCAGGGTGAGCGAAGCGTGGATGAATATCTCCACGAGTTTACGCGGTTGAGTCGTTATGCTAGCTCTACCATCATGGATGAGGAGCGCAAGACTAATCGTTTTTATGAAGGCTTGAGGGATGAGCTGAGACTTTTACTGTCGGGGCCGATGACGCAGGGTTTCTTAACCTTGGTCAATACTGCCCGATCCTTGGAGAAGGACATGAAGAACGTGCAGGCGAAGAAAGGCTTGGTTGATAGAAAATCTGAGTTTAAAGTGCCGACTACCTCAAAGTCCGGCTATCGGAAGTCTTTCAAGAAGCCTAGGACTTCGGGTCCAGCTCCTTCTGGCGCTTCTGGGGCGACTACGAGTCGGACCCCGGGCGCGTGCTTTACTTGTGGCAAGACGGGGCATTTCGCCCGTGATTGTTGGAGCGGACGTCCTAAGTCCGAGAGGAGGCCGGGAGCCACTTATGAAGAGAAGGGAAAGGCGGTGGAATCGACCGCATCCCACTATGCTCCGGCCCAACCCAGGGTTTACAATCTTGGCCAACAGGAGGCCATTAAACAAGCTGACGTGGTGACAGGTACGGTTTAATTTATAGCAAGTCAATTCCTTTATATGCTTGTTATGTATATGTTACCTTACCACTGCTTGTTAGGATTCGTGTTGATTTGTGAAAACCCGGCACGAGCACTCTTTGATACGGGAGCTTCACACTCCTTCTTGTCCGAAGGATTTATATCACGCATCGGAGTCCCTTCTTCGATGGCGAAGGATAAGTTGGATGTGTTGTTGCCCAATGGGTGTTCGATGCGAGCGGTTAGGATCTGCGACGTTAAAGTTCGTATTGGGGAGCAGGAGTTCGACCTGCAGGCGTCTTTACTTCCGTTGGCGGAGTTCGACGTCATATTTGGCATGGACTGGCTCTCGGAGCAGCAGGCCCATATAGATTGCGGTAGCAAGGAAGTAAAGCTGGGAGCAAGTCGTGAGACGACGTTTACGGGCTTAAAGGGGTCGAGCAAGACGTTGATGTCTGCTCTTCAGGTGGTGAAGGCGGTTCGTGCTGGAGCAGAACTGTTCTTTACACTAGTGGAGGTTGCAAAGCCGAAGCCCGCGATGGATTGTATTTCAGTGGTATCGGAATACCCTGATGTGTTCCCCGCAGATCTTCCTGGAGCCCCGCCTCAGCGGGAGATCGATTTTACGATCGAGCTAGTGCCAGGTGCAAAGCCTGTGTCACGATCTCCGTATCGGCTAGCGCCTAAGGAAATGGCGGAGCTGAAAGTTCAACTACAAGAGTTGTTGGAGCAAGGGTATGTGCGCCCGAGTTCTTCGCCTTGGAGCGCACCGGTCCTCTTTATTAAGAAGAAGGACGGAAGCTTGAGGTTGTGTATTGATTATCGGGAGCTAAACAAGCTGACTGAGAAGAACAAGTACCCGATCCCCCGGATTGATGATCTCTTTGATCAGTTAGTCGGGTCGACGGTGTACTCGAAGTTAGATCTCAAGTCTGGGTACTATCAGCTGCGGATAAGGGAGAGTGATATCCCAAAGACAGCGTTTAGTACGAGATACGGGCATTATGAGTTTACGGTCATGCCGTTTGGGCTGACTAATGCGCCGTCAGTATTTATGGATTTGATGAACAGGACGTTCAGGGAGTACCTAGACCATTTCGTGATCGTCTTCATCGACGATATTTTGGTGTACTCGCAAAGTGAGAAAGATCACTTCAAGCATCTCCATTTGGTGTTGGAGACACTCAGGAGAAACCAGTTGTATGCCAAGTTCTCGAAGTGCGAGTTTTGGCTATCCTCAGTGGCGTTTCTTGGGCATATAGTGAGTGGAGAGGGTATTGCGGTGGATCCGGCGAAGATTGTTGCGATACGGGAGTGGCCTGAGCTTGCTACGGTAGCAGAAGTCCGGAGCTTTTTGGGGCTTGCCGGTTATTATAGGCGCTTCGTAGAGAACTTCTCGCGGATAGCGCTACCTCTCACTACTTTGACGAGGAAGGAGCATAAGTTCGTTTGGACGCCGGAGTGCGCGCGAGCTTTTGAGGAATTGAAGTGTCGGTTGACCACGGCGCCTGTGCTGAGTTCGCCGGTTGGAACCGAAGGCTATGAGATATATAGCGATGCTTCAGGCAGCGGTTTGGGTTGTGTGCTACTGCAGCACGGAAGCGTGATAGCTTATGGCTCGAGACAGCTAAAAGTGCACGAGAGGAATTATCCGGTCCATGACTTGGAGTTAGCGGCCGTGATTTTTGCCTTGAAGCTGTGGAGACACTATTTGTACGGTGTGAAGATTGATATCTACACCGATCACAAGAGCCTAAAGTACCTGATTGATCAGAAAGATCTGAATATGCGGCAGCGTAGGTGGATGGAGTTCCTGGGGGACTATACTTTTAAGATCCACTACGTGCCTGGCAAAGGGAATGCGGTTGCGGACGCGTTGAGTCGCCGAGCCCCAGCTCAAGCGAATTGGCTATCAGTGCATGATGAGCGGTTGGTGCAGGAGCTGGAGGCGTTGGAGATTGTTTGTGTGGATAGACAATCTAGTGCTGAAGCAGTGCTGAATTGGACTGAAGTCCAATATGACCTGACTGATCGGATTCGGCAGGCTTTGGATATGGATGCTCATATGAAGCAGTTCATGATAGAGGCTCTGGTTGGGTCAAATTCCCAATTCGTTGTGGAGGACGGATTGTTGTGGAAAGACGGTCGTTTGTGCGTCCCAAGTGTGGGCAGTTTACGGGCGGAGTTGTTGTACGAGGCGCACCATACCAAGTACTCGATTCACCCGGGGAGCACGAAGATGTACCGTGATGTTAAGAAACTATTTTGGTGGCCGGGTTTGAAAAAGGATGTGGCGCCATATGTAGCGAAGTGCCAAACTTGCGCCTTGGTAAAGGCGGAGTGCCAAAAGCCGGGAGGATTTCTTAAGTCCTTGCCTATTCCGGAGTGGAAATTCGACGACATCTCTATGGACTTTGTGCATGGTTTGCCAAGGTCGCAGAAGGGGAACGACGCCATTTGGGTGGTGGTCGATCGATTAACAAAGGTGTCGCATTTTATTCCGCATAGGAAGGATGATCCGGTGGAGAAGCTGGCAAAGCTTTATGTGGACAACATAGTGCGGCTTCATGGTGTGCCCCGCAGCATCGTGAGTGACCGAGATGGGACGGTTCACGTCCAATGATTGGAGGCTGGTGCAGCAAATGTTGGGAACAAAGCTGAAGTTTAGCACAGCCTTCCATCCGCAAACGGATGGGCAGACCGAGAGGGTCAATAGAACTATGGAAGACATGCTTCGCATGTGTGTCTTGGACTTTGGAAAGCAATGGGAGGACCACCTTTATTTGGTGGAGTTCGCATACAACAATAGCTACCAAGCAAGTATTCAGATGGCGCCTTTCGAGGCCCTTTATGGTAGACGATGTCGCACGCCGTTGTCTTGGTTAGAAACGGGCGAGTCGAAGTTGTATAAGCGATCGGAAGTGGAGGATGCTACTTCGTTGGTGAGAACCATTCGGGAGAGGTTGCTTATCGCTCAGGACCGACAAGCAAAGTACTATAATGCCAAGCACAGGAACGTGGAGTTCGCTGTGGGCGATTATGTATACTTGAAGATCAAGCCGTTCAAGGGTGTCTCGCGGGTGCGGCGATTGAAAAAGCTAAGCCCGAGGTACCTTGGACTGTTCGAGGTTCTGGAGCGAGTAGGAGAAGCGGCCTATCGGCTGAAGCTTTCAGTGGAGCTAAGTGGTTTACATGATGTATTCCATATTTCGGTGCTTCGGAAGGCGGTGCAAGAGCCAACGCAAGTGATCGCGGCCAATCAAGTGCCGGTGGATAGTGGGCTAACGACAAAAGTCAAGCCCGTGTGGATTGAGGACTCGGAGGTCAAGCGGCTACGCAATAAAGAGATCAGGATGGTCAAAGTCCGGTGGGACAATTGCGGTCGTGAGGAGCTCTCTTGGGAGCGAGAGCAGACAATGCTTGACGAATATCCGGAGTTGTTCCGCTCAGGTACAAATTTAAGTTTGTACATGTTTTTCCCTTTATGTAATTTCGTGGGCGAAATTCTTTTAAGAGGGGTAGAGTTGTAACGCCCCGAAACTCAAAGGAGCAGAGGGGAATAATTTGGGCCAGTTTGAGTTCTGCCTGCAGGCACACGGCCTGGGACACGGGCGTGTCCCAGGGCGTGTCAAGCCTGTGTCGACACTAAGGCGTGAAGTCGACACTTTGGTCTCGACATTGTGTCGAGACTGGGCACACGGCCTGCGACACGGGCGTGTCGCAGGGCGTGTCGACCCGTGTCGACACTTAGCCGTGAAGTCGACACAGTGCTTCGACGTTGTGTCGAGACACGGCACACGGCCTGCGACACGGGCGTGTCGCAGGGCGTGTCAACCCGTGTCGACACTCGTCCCGCGAAGTCGACACTTTGGTGTCGACAGTGTGTCGAGACATGGCACACGGCCTGCGACACGGGCGTGTCGCAGGGCGTGTCGACCCGTGTCGACACTTAGCCGCGAAGTGCCGAGACCTTGTACACGGCCTGGAGCCCAGGCGTGTCAAGGTGACACGGGCAAGGACACGGGCGTGTCCTAGAACCCGTGCAGTGCTCGGGTTGAAAACGGGAGAAAATCATGGGGTACACGGCCAGCTACACGGTCGTGTCAGGTGGAACACGGGCGTGTCAGCTCGAACACGGGCGTGTTCGAGACCCGTGTGAGGTTCCAGGTGATTCGATTTTGACGGCGAATGAGGCACACGGCCCTGGACACGGGCGTGTGCCAGGCCGTGTTCGGCCCAGATTGGGCATTTCAGTCCCGAATCGAAGCCGTTCATTTCTTTGACTGAGGATCCAATGGCTGGGGGTTGTTCCTGAAGGGATATACCCGGGTTTTGACTTAGAAAACCCTCACTTTTTCCACTTGTTATCTCTCCAAACCCTTGGAGAAAGAAAAGCTAAGGCAAGAAGAAGAGGAGCTAGATCCGCCATTGGAGGAGCTTCGGAGCTCCGAATCGCAAGCCGACTCCGGATCCACGGAGGCAACGCAAGTGCGGTGATTTCCATCCGATTACTTTTCGATGGCGCCAAAGAGGACCGCAAGGGTAACGATCCTCACTTTTGAGCATGATAGCTCTCTTTCTTAGCATAGGAAGCCCTCTCTCGCGAGTTGGCGAAGAGTTGGAGGCGTTCCTTCGGGTAGATATGTAAAGTCCCCGTTGTTTAGCGTCCGTATGCGAGAACGGACATAGGCATTTTGGTTGAAGCCTACCCGGACATGTAGTTCGGATCGGTGATGTTGCATTGCATAAGGCCGGAGAAGACTCCGTGCTATTTGGTGTTTTTCGGGTTTTCTACGCGGTAGATTGCAGCAGGGAGCCTTGGGGACTAACCCAAAGGTGCACCCGGAAAACTGGGCGGACACGAGGTCCTGCCAACTTGGTGGCCTGAGAGCCAACTTGAACATAACGGGGTTATGTGACTTGTGTTAGAATGGGACTCGGTGAAAGTTTGACCCGCGCATATGGCTTAAATTGCCGTTGCGATGTGAGCACGGGTTAGATGGAGCCGTACCCGCTCTATGTCGTTCGGGTTAGAGAGACCTAAAGTACATGGCACTCGCCGTTGGCATAGATGTGAGTCTTCGGTGGTCGATGACTTAAATTGACGTGACCAATACCATGAAGACGAATTGCTCATAGGAATGGCCGTCTAAGTGGCGGTGGTGAGTCCGGAATGTTAATGGCTTCAATTGACGTAACATCGACCGGTTCACCGAGAATGTGCCCTGAGTGCACGGGACGTGTGGCCGTACGAGCCAACGTCTGTGATGAAATGGCTATGGTTATATGCATTGCTCGCTTGTGCTAATGAAATGCAGGGAAGGAGCATCGCCGCCCCGAGTTGGGGGCGGGATCGTTATAATTTGGTCAGCATTGCTGACCGTTGCTTTGTTTGCCACCGTGCGGTGGTTTGTTTGCTTGCAGGTGCAGCTGGACCAAGCGGTCAATAGCGGGCTAAAGCCCTTTTTGCGAAGCTGGCCCTCGAAGGCCCAAGTGGAAATGTTTTCTATTTTATTCATGTATGGCCGGCCTGCGTGCCGAGGTTGGTAAATCGTGTAATAGACAAATGAAACATCTTGTAAGGCCTTAAGGCCGACTTTTGAGTATTTTGTAATGACATTCCTTTGGTTTTAGTGGACATTCATGCTTGTGCTGGGTTCTTGATTTGTAACTCTTATAAATTGCTTCCGCTAGAATGCTCTGTGTAGGACGTTGACATTGGTTGGATGGTTTCCATACGTAACCACCCGGTCTGTCTGTGGTATATGGCGTCGGGCCCCGGCCGGACCTACTGCTATATGCTATGCGACGGATAGGGGGTGTTACACTTTTCCCCTATAAGCTCAAAGATACTGTGACTGCCAGGACTCCTCAAGATACTTCTTCCAACAGGTATGAGCCACCTGTTCCATTTGAGGACCCTGAGAAGAATCCTATGGCTTGGACTGCTAGAATGAAAGAGCTGGCTGCTTTATATCAAATCAAGAAAGCCAAAGAGAAAGGCCTAGACACTTCCAACATCTCTACAATGTCAGAACAAAGACAGAAAGAACTAGAAAGATATGCTTCCAGCAAATTTTTTGATGCAGACAGGTACATTGAATTGCATCCAGCTGCAGTGGTTCCCAGGACATCAAAGCAAATTTATTTGGGTGCAGTTGATGATACCAGATCCAAACAACAGGCTTTAGATCCTAACAGGGAAATTAAAATGGTAAAAGGCAAAGAAAAGGAATAACTCTGTAAGGTGATAACTCTTGGTTTTTCTGACTGCCCTCTGGATATCATGTTTATATATATCTCTGTGATGGTTCTGTGATGTCTAGCTACTGCTGTCTTTATGTTTTTGTGACTGTATGATGTTGTTTGTTTTTCCTATGTCTGTAAATAGTTTTCCTAACCCAAATAGGGGGAGATTGTTGGAACACCCTATTACTAATTTGGGTCAGGATCACTATGTCTCTAGGAATTTATGTTTTGACCTTCTGTATAGATTATAGGTCAATTAGTATTGAGTCTAAGGGTTAGAAGGCTAGGATTGGGAGCTGCCCTGAAGACCCAAGTTTTTCTGGAGACTAAGTCCAAATCGTCAAGCTCAGCACGACGTTTCGTCGAACTCCGGTCGACGATCGTCTAGCTCAACTTCTGCAGATCGTCGAGCTCCATTCGACGATCGCTGAGCTCAACCTCATAATATCGTCGAGCTCCACTCGACGATCGCTGAGCTCAACTTCGCAATATCGTCGAACTCCATTCGACGATCGCTGAGCTCAGGTCGACGATTTTGACTCTGCATTAGATCCTTATCTCTGAGCTCAGTTCGACGATCTTTGAGCTCAGATCGACGATTTCTTTGCTGCTTGGATTTTCCAGTTCGCTGAGCTCAGCTCGACGATAGCAGAGCTCAGTTCGACAATTTCAGTTATCTTTCAGAATTCAAATTCAAATCAGATAGAAGTTATTCTGCATTTAATTCAGAAGATCTGCCAGCCGTTTTCATTTACTTCTAGAGCAAGTTTCAAGGAATTTTTCAAGGAACAATTCAGTGGACTTTCCTTCAGAACAGATTATGCAATTAAGGCTGTAATCAATGCAGACTAACGGCTATCTTTGACAGAGTAATATCCTATTCAGACACAGAGAATAATTGATAGAATGTTTTTGAATGAAATAGAGAGAAAATACAGAGATTGATAAGTAGAGCACACACAACTCAATACATAGAGACTCTCTCAATCTTCTGTCAACAAGAATTCTGAAGAACACTCATCAGAGAGATCAAGCTTTCAAACAATCTTCAGATCTCTTCAGCTCTCAAGTGTTCAAGGCCAACATCATCTCAAGACTCCAGACACTCAACATTTCAGCTTGCTGAAATCATCTTTTGCTGGAGATCTATCTTTGAAGGCCTATCACCCTCAGCAAAGCTCATCTTCTTGAAGATTTCAAGGACTCAGGGGGAGCTTTGACAACATCACTGAATCCACATAGTCTTCTCAGTTGCTTGAGAAAGAGAAGACTGTCATCACTCTCTCACCCCCATTCTGTAAAGGGTTTTTCAAACTCCCTTCAAAAGTTTGAATCTGGTTTTTGAGCATCTTGTCAAAAGCTCATTGGTGGCAAGACACCTGATCAAAAAATCTGATTTGGTTTTTGAGCATCTTATCAAAAGCTCATTGGTGCCCAGGACACCTGATCAACTCATCCTGCAGTGGATTCCTACCTAGGGTGGTAGAAGAGTGGATGTACCCAAGTTGGGGAACCACTATAATTCCTTGTGTCATCTGGTTTTGCATGTTTTCTTTTTGTTTCTGGCCTAGATTTTCTTGTGCTTAGTTTCTGCATAGCTTAGTTGTGTGATTAGTTTTATTTCTGCTTCCCTGCTTACACTCATTACAACAATTGTTGTAAAGCTTTGCAAAAGTTTTTCTTTGTGTTTTAAAAAGCATCATATACTCTATTCACCCCCCCTCTAGAGTATAACAGATCTAGTTTCCCCTTTCATACTCATATATGCAAGGGCTCCTTCATACATTTTGGTTTGATTGGCAGACAAATGATCTAAAATATACCATAGTTGATAGAAAATCTAAGATATATATTTATAGAACTAGTATGCTTTATATTCGCACATTCCTTTGTATATCTTATCAAACAAATGCTTGAATTTGAAAAACAATAAACCAGTTGTGTCATGGTTTAGCTTTTGTATGTGGTTTATTTGTGTTGATAATGCATGAAAATTGGTTTCTGTTTTTCTAATAGGGGTATACGCGGTGCTGTTTGGTGTGGTTTTGGCCCAACCCACAACCGCACCGCAAGGGCGCGGTTTAGGCCTGAGCAAAATCACACCGCACCAAAATTACGCGGTGCAGTTTCGGTTTGGTGCTGTTTCGGTTTGGTGTGGTTTCAGATTAGTGAGGTTTCGGATTGGTGCGGTTCTGGTTTGGTGCGGTTTCGGATTGGTGCGATTTCGGTTTGGTGTGATTTTTTGCGGTGCGGTTGTGGTTTTAGTTCGATTTTTAGCATACATTTTGCATAGACTACATTAGGAGTCAAAAAAAAGAAAAAGAAACACTCGAAAAGATACATCAGAGATTTGATTAAGCTTCTTAAGGATTCTCCTTTTATCTCTTTTATTCTTCATAAGCCTTTTACCAACATTTATTGGGGTTGAGACTGGATTACTTTACATTTGATATTTAGTCACTAAATCGACAACATGCCTTTGCTGTGAGATAAATATGGTGATGAGCTTTTGGAATACTTGCCCGCCCACCAAATATTTCATAATCCCTAAATCTGACATTTCATATTTTCTCTCATATCTTCTTTCACTTCTTTTATCGGCTGTTCACTGGTTCTGGTGATTATTTAGGCTTCATTTGGTTAGGCGTTTTAAACCCAACACGTTTTGGTAAATATGGTGATGGGCTTTTGGAATACTTGCCTGCCCACCAAATATTTCATAATCCCTAAATCTGACATTTCATATTTTCTCTCATACCTTCTTTCACTTCTTTTATCGGTTCTTCACTGGTTCTGGTGATTATTTAGGCTTCATTTGGTTAGGCGTTTTAAGCCCAGCGCGTTTTGGTAAATCTCAACCCCCGACTGTTTCCCATTTGTTTTTTCGCCTACAGTTGGAATCGCCGGCGTTTTCGATCAGCGCAAAAAGCTGCGGGACGAAAACCTACGGGAGAGCTCCAGTTCGTCGCGTTTAGGGAGGAGTAAAAGATCGCGCCAGATATCACGTCGCAACTCCTCCGCCGTCTCTCCCGCCGCCACGAGGA
Source organism: Platanthera guangdongensis (assembly GCA_039583875.1). Classification (NCBI taxonomy): domain Eukaryota; kingdom Viridiplantae; phylum Streptophyta; class Magnoliopsida; order Asparagales; family Orchidaceae; genus Platanthera; species Platanthera guangdongensis. The sequence goes on from CM077156.1 coordinate 175,617,706, forward strand.
GGCATCTCGCCGCATCAAGGGTTCGCAACTCTCTGCGGCACACAGATCTCCGGCGCAGGTTCTCTTTGGCGCAGCTCGCTCAAGTCGCCGGATTTTAGGGAGGAGGAAGAAATCCCGCTGCTAGAGAAATCTTGCTGCGGCCGCTAGAGAAATCCTCGCCACCGCTGTTTTGTCAACAATATATAAAAACTGTGAAATTGTATTAAAAACAATTAAAAATATATATATTATTTTCAACAATATATATATATATATTATAAGAAATAATTTTAAAAAATTTTATAATAAAAAATATTTATAAAACGTCACCGCTGTTTTGTCAAACGATTCTCTGTTCTGAACAGCTCTGCAAACACAGACTAATCATACAGATCTCAATTTTCAGCAATCAGTTTCCAACTGCTCCATTTACAAATCTACATTTACAACAACTCTTTTTACAATCGCAACCGTTCTCCCAAATAAAGCTTTACTCATCCACATAGAGGCAAAGAATCACATAAGCAGAGTCATCTCTTTTTTCACATAATTTTTGATCATAGTATTCCAGGCTTTTGGTGCATCTTTCAAACCATGAAGAGCCTTTTAAGTCTATAGATTGTCTTCTTGATTCCTTTTTTTTTCCAAATCCTTGAGAACGACTCATACACTTCTTTTAGATTTCCATTAAGAAAGACAGATTTCTTGAAGAGAGATATTTCTGACCCGGACATGATGATTCACCTTGTTGATCTTCATACTGAAAAGAATTCAATTGCTCAAGATAGGATGGCTGTATGTCCTCTGCAAGGGCTTCATCGGCAACCTCCATTAGTGGAAAAATTTGATCCTCCTTACTTTCGTCCCATCTCCACCCCCTTCTTCGTCAAATATGGCATCGCAAGTTATCAAGAGTTGGCCTGAGGTTGGATTGTAGAGACGATATGCTTTTTGAGGTTCCGTTGTAGCCAAGAAAAATGCATTTTCTCCGCTTTCTTCTAATTTGTTCGCTTCTCCTTGGAAATATTAAGTTTGAGTTTTCTTTTATTCCATAATTCGTATGGAGTGCTATGGTGCAATGCCTTCGCATGTGACTGGTTCAGAATGTAAACTGAGGAATTCACAGGCCACAGCTTCTACTAGAATATTATGGGCAATTGCTTTCCTTGAAGCTTGCACCTGTTCATTTAAATTGTTTTTTTCCTTTTCCCATTCTGTTGGGGAGTATAGCTTGTGATTAACTGTCTTCTTATTCCAAGTTTTTATACAAAATGGGAGAAACAATGCCCTGTTAATTCTGTTGGAGTTTGACTTGGTTGACCAGGTCAACATGTCAAAAGTTTTTTTTGAGAGTTTATTTAATATGTATAGTTGTATTCATTTAATGAAGAGAGAGAGTGGTTGCATTTATGGGGTAGTTGGAGAGTTTTCTTTTTGCCTATATAAAGGCCCCCCTTTGTACATGTTTGTGGTTGTTGAAAAAAGTGAAAATCCTCCCAACTTTAGACTTTGTAAGGGTGTGAGAGCGCTGCAGCGCTAGGAGTGTCTTGTGAGGACAAACCGGGCGGTTAGGACGAGAGGCCGGGCGGCTTGTTTGATCTCGCCGCGAGAAGGTGGTCTCGCGGCTTGTGTGCTCGCAGGGGTGTACTCGCCGACGGTGGACTCGCGGTTTGGCGGCCTCGCTGCGAGTGGTGTGTTTGGGTTTTTGAGCGCCCGCGTGTGGAGGTCTCGCCAGGTTGGTCTCGCAGTGCCGGACTCTCCTGGGTGTAGCTCGCGCGTGGAGTTAGGAGCTCGCCGTGTGGGTGGTAAACCGCGCGGGTAGGAGGTTGGTGTGGTAGTCTCGCTGGAGGTCGGTCTCGCGAGTAGGCTACTCGCCTGAAGGGGGGACAGACCGCGCGAACTGTGGCGGTTTAGAAGTGGCCTGGTGGTGTTAAGTTGAACTGGGCCTGTTTCACGTTTCCAACAAGTGGTATCAGAGCCAGGTTCGAGACCCTCGGAAGGTTTGAAGTTGAGGAGAGATGGAGTTTGGAGGTGCCGTGCCGGGGCAAGTCCCCAAGTTGACGAAGACAAACTATGGGAACTGGAGCATCCAGATGAGGGTACTACTAGCCTCCAAGGAGTTGTGGGAGGTAGTAGAGGATGGTGTGGAGGTGCTGACTGCCGAAGCAGAAGCCGCGTTAACGAACGCACAGAGGACAACATTGAGAGAAGCTAAGAAGAGGGACAAGAAGGCGTTGTTCATTTTGTCTCAAGGTATAGATGAAGCTACGTTCGAAAAGATCTCGGACGCCGAGACTTCGAAGGAGGCATGGGAGATCTTGCAGCGCTCCATGTAGGGAGTAGACAAGGCCAAGAAAGTTAAGTTGCAATCCCTCCGAGGCCAGTATGAGATGATAAGGATGCAAGGGTCGGAGAAGGTTGGAGACTATGTGACCCGTCTACGGACGCTCACAAATGAGATGAAGAGAAATGGGGAGACCATAGACGAGGTTAGCTTCATGGAGAAGCTCCTACGCTCTATGACAAAAAAGTTCCGACACGTGGTGGTGGCCATCGAAGAATCGAAGGACCTCACGGTGATGACGGCGGATGAATTGATAGGCTCACTGCAAGCCCATGAGTACAGAATGGCGCAAGATAATGAAGAAGTGAGTGGCTTGGGAAAAGCACTCCAGACTCAGCTAAACTTCGGAGAGAGCTCAGGAAGAGGTGGTGGCCAGCGTGGTCGTGGCTACCAAGGAAGAGTTAGAGGAGGAAGAGGTGGTAGAGACCAAGGGAGAAGTCAACCACACCAGAAGGAGTTCGAGCAGAACCAAGGTTGGAACGCCAGAGGTAGAGGAAGAGGCCAAGGCAGAGGCCAAGGCAGAGGAAGAAAAGACCAAGGCAGAGGTCAAGGAAGAGGAGGTAGAGGAGACATGTCCCAGACTCAATGCTACAACTGTGGCAAGTTCGGGCACATGAGCTATGATTGTTGGGCTCCTCGGAAGGGAGGAGAGGCCCACCACTATGCGGAGACAAGCAACACGGGAGGCGACCCGATGATGTTCCTTACTATCCAAGGTGCTGGAGGCGGAAGGAATGGAGTGTGGTACTTAGACACCGGAGCCAGCAACCACATGTGCGGTGAGAGGGAGATGTTTACGAGCCTTGAATCAAATGGTGGTGAGGTGAGTTTCGGCGACGCCTCAAAGATAGCAGTGGAAGGAAGAGGAGTTGTGGCGGTTGTGTTGAGTGGAAAGGAGGTTCTCATCAACGACGTCTTTTATGTGCCGGGCTTGAGGAGTAACATCCTAAGTCTTGGGCAGCTGGTGGAGAAGGGCTACCGGGTCTTGTTGCGGGATGGCACCCTGGCCATGAAGGACGGTCATGGGAAAGAAGTAGTGAGGGTAAAGATGACGGCGAACCGTCTCTTCACTTTGAGCATGGATGTAAAGGAGACGGCATGTCTCGCGAGGAATGAAGAAGAGGAGGAAGCTTGGCTGTGGCACCACCGGATGGGGCATCTGGGGTTCACAGGCCTGAAGTTGTTGTCTGGATCAAAGATGGTGGAAGGACTGCCTATGATCACACCTCCTCATAGGGTCTGTGAGGCATGCACCAAGGGGAAGCAGAGAAGAGAGACATTTGAGGGTGACAAGTCCCGAAGGGCGACGAGGCCATTGGAGTTGGTTCACTCGGACATCGCTGGTCCATTTGAAACAACTTCAATCGGTGGAAGCAAGTACTACATCACATTCACCGACGACTTCAGCAGAAAGTGTTGGGTGTATTTTCTGAAGGAGAAGGCTGAGGCGCTGGAGAAGTTCAAGGAGTTCCGGGCGATGGCTGAGAAGGAGAGTAGTCAACCGCTGAAAGTACTTAGAACGGATAGAGGTGGGGAGTACACCTCTAGGCTGTTCGACGAGTACTGTAGGCAATGGGGAATCTCTCATCAACTAACGGCGGCTTACTTGCCTCAGCAGAATGGCGTGGCAGAAAGGAAGAATCTCACAATCATGAACATGACACGGAGCATGGTAAAGGGTAAGGGACTACCAAAGAAGTTCTGGGCGGAAGCAGTACAGATGGCTGTGTACGTGCTGAATCGGTGCCCTACCAAGAGTGTGAAGTTCAAGACACCGTTTGAGGCTTGGAGTGGTGGGAAACCAAGTGTGAAGCACCTAAGGGTCTTCGGGTGTGTGGCTTATGCCCACGTCCCGGACCAAAGGAGGAAGAAGCTGGACGATCGAAGCGAAAAGTGTATTTTTGTGGGCTACGCTCCTGCGAGCAAGGCTTACAAGTTATACAATCCTGAGATGGAGAAAGTCATCATCTCACGAGATGTGGTATTTGAAGAAGGAAGCTGCTGGAGCTGGGATGAGGCGGTGAAGAACATCAAGGGGATGTTTTTCGAGGATGATGAAGAAGGTGGAGGAGAGGCCGAAGCGGAGATGGGTGGAGCGGAGCCACCATCACCACCAAGCGGAAGTTCAGGGGGAGCTCTCACCCCTTACTCTAGTGGTGCGAGCACGAGTGGAAGCAGCCCTGGAGGAACAAGTACCAGTGGGAGCAAGGACTACCGTCCTCAGCCCAGGATGCGGAGGCTGGATGAGATATATGAGGAGACGACACCGACACTTAACAATTTTTTTTGTATTGTCTATTAGCAGATGTCGAGCCGTGCTCCTATGAGGAAGCTACCAAGGAGAAGAGTTGGAGGAAGGCGATGGATGCGGAGATCGCTTCCATAAAGAAGAACGAGACCTGGAAGTTGGTCGACTCTCCTGCAGGCCAAAAACCCCTCGGGGTGAAGTGGGTGTACAAAGTGAAGAAGAACAAGGATGGCGGAGTGGAGAAGCACAAGGCCAGGCTAGTGGTGAAGGGCTATCGACAAGTCCAAGGCGTGAACTATGATGAAGTGTTTGCCCCTGTAGCGCGTGTTGACACCATCCGGTTGATCATAGCGCTAGTAGCTCACCATGGTTGGAGGATCATGCAGATGGACGTGGTCTCTGCTTATTTGGACGGCTACCTGGAAGAAGATGTGTACATCGAGCAGCCTCCAGGGTACGTTGTGAAGGGGCAGGAGAGAAAAGTCTGCAAGTTAGATAAAGCACTCTACGGACTGAAGAAAGGGGCAAGAGCGTGGAACAGAAGGATAGATGCTTACTTGCAAAAGCACGGCTATCAGAAGAGCCCGCATGAGTACGCCCTCTACACCAAGGTGGACCAGGAGGGCAACATGATGATTGTGTGCCTCTACGTGGACGACATGATTTTCACGGGAAACAATGCTGCTATGTATGAGGAGTTCCGGGGCATGATGAAGAAGGAATTTGAAATGACAGACTTGGGAGAGTTGAGCTACTTCCTGGGAGTGGAAGTGAAGCAGGGAGAAGATGGGATCTTCATATCCCAGAAGAAGTACGCAGAGGAGATCTTGAAGAAGTTCAGGATGGAGGATAGCAAGCCTATCTCCACTCCTGCTGACCCAGGGTTGAAGCTGAAGAAAGATTCTAAGGAAGGAGTGGTGGATTCTACCCTATTCAAGAGTTTGATGGGCAGTCTACGCTACCTTACCTTCACCCGACCGGACATCATGTATGCGGTCGGATTGGTGAGCAGGCATATGAAGGAGCCAAAGGAAGACCACTTCACGGCAGCGAAGAGGATCCTGAGGTACATCAACGGGACCAGAGGTCATGTGCTGAAATATGCTACTGGAGAAGAGCTGACACTGGTAGGATACTCGGATAGTGACTACGGCGGGGATGTGAACGATCGGAAGAGCACATCCGGATATGCCTTCAGCATGGGAACGGGGGTGTTCTCTTGGAGCTCGAAGAAGCAGGCAACGATAGCTCTATCGTCCTGCGAGGCTGAGTATATTGCAGCAGCAGCTGGCACCTGCCAAGCCATCTGGCTAAGGAATCTGTTGGAGAGTTTGCAGCATGGAGTGGATGGGCCAACGACTATGATGGTGGACAACATGTCGGCCATTCAGCTCGCGAAGAATCCCGTGCTACATGGACGTAGCAAACATATCGAGACAAAGTACCATTTCCTAAAGGAGCAAGTAGAGTTGAAGACAGTGGAAGTGAAGTACTGCCCGACCGAAGAGGAAGTTGCGGATATCTTCATCAAGGCTTTGAAGGTGGAGACGTTTGTGAAGATGAGGAGCAAACTTGGCATAGGCTGCCAAGTTTGAGGGGGAGTTTGTTGGAGTTTGACTTGGTTGACCAGGTCAACATGTCAAAAGTTTTTTTTGAGAGTTTATTTTAATATGTATAGTTGTATTCATTTAATGAAGAGAGAGAGAGTGGTTGCATTTATGGGATAGTTGGAGAGTTTTCTTTTTGCCTATATAAAGGCCCCCCCCCCCCCCCCCCCCCTTGTACATGTTTGTGGTTGTTGAAAAAAGTGAAAATCCTCCCAACTTTAGACTTTGTAAGGGTGTGAGAGCGCTGCAGCGCTAGGAGTGTCTTGTGAGGACAAACCGGGCGGTTAGGACGAGAGGCCGGGCGGCTTGTTTGATCTCGCCGCGAGAAGGTGGTCTCGCGGCTTGTGTGCTCGCAGGGGTGTACTCGCCGACGGTGGACTCGCGGTTTGGCGGCCTCGCTGCGAGTGGTGTGTTTGGGTTTTTGCGCGCCCGCGTGTGGAGGTCTCGCAGTGCCGGACTCTCCTGGGTGTAGCTCGCGCGTGGAGTTAGGAGCTCGCCGTGTGGGTGGTAAACCGCGCGGGTAGGAGGTTGGTGTGGTAGTCTCGCTGGAGGTCGGTCTCGCGAGTAGGCTACTCGCCTGAAGGGGGGACAGACCGCGCGAACTGTGGCGGTTTAGAAGTGGCCTGGTGGTGTTGAGTTGAACTGGGCCTGTTTCACGTTTCCAACAAATTCTCCTCCTCGATATGTTTTGACGGGTTTTAATTTATATCCCGACTGGTTCTCCACTAATTGTTTGAATATAACAAATGTAGTGAAGGCTTCTGATTTCTGATGTAAGAAGAAAACCCACATCATTCGTGATCCATGATACTGTTGCATTGGAGGCAAGTCCCCAGATGTCTGCAGCACGAGTTCTCAGGGTTGAGTTTTTCTTCAGTCTCCTTCTTTTAGAAACAACAGTCAGTGATGTTTCTAACGAAACAATGCTCATACAATGTTTGGATATCCTTGATCTTATCCAAGCCAAGAGCCGTATTTTCTTGATAATGGTTCTTAAAACCTAGAAGTTTAGGTGGCCAAATTTCTTGTGCCACAGGAATGTTGAGTTATTTCTTGTGGTGAACAAAGCTTGAGATGAAGAGGGATATAGTAAGAGTGGGAATACTCTGTTCTTTATCATTTCTATTTTAGTAATTTGATGTCTTAATGGTTCAGTAATGCAACACTCCTTCCTGAAATGAAGCTTATATCACACCTTTATCAGCTGTCCAATACTCAACAGGTTCTGTGCCAAGCCTGGAACATATTGAACATAATAAATTTGTTTTAGTCACTCGGCTTGTGTTGTGGCAGCGATTGTGCCTTTGCCTTCAATTTTGTGTTTTTCCATCTCTTAGGATAACTTCAGACTTGCTCAAGTGATCCAATGATTTGAAGCAGGATTTATTGTTTGTCATGTGATTCGAGCACCCATTATCAAGATACTTATTGATTGCTGTTTCTTCAATTTCTTCTGCCCTTAAACAGGAATTGAACACGCTCAAGTTTATTCTTTCGTGTGAAGTGTGCATCCTCCTGCTGAAACCAATAACCTTTGTCAAAGTGAGTAGATTTTTTTATACCTCTTACACTTATAGAAGCAATAATTTTCTTCATGATTAATTCTCTTGCAGAGATTGCACTGCCCAACATTTTTTTAAGCATTTTGAAATTTTTCGGTTTCTCCGGCATTGTCATTGTTCTGTTTCTCTCCATCTTCCTTGACCTCTTCCTCTTTGATTGGAGGGACACCAATTTCTTTTCTGATATGATATTCTTCCTTTCTTTTATCTTCCCTGAATTCGTTTAAATGGATTTTGATTTCGAAGGCTTGCTCCAGTGGCTGTTCAAATCTCTTCAGTTGATCTCGATCCTCGTGGGTATTAAGTGAATCCATGAGGTCAACAATGCAGAGATTGTAAATATCATCAGCCTCTTCAATTGCCGCAAGAACATGGTCGTATTTTGAATGTAGGCTTCACAATATTTACAATTTTGTTTTCCTCTATCACACTCACAAGACTTCTAATTTGATTTATAATCTTAGTGACTTGGTTGAGAAATGTTTGAATATGCCCACATTCTTTTAATTGATTTTCATCATTATTTTTCAAATCAACTATAATAGAGTTGACATGTCTAATAATAGCCTATCATAATAGATTAGTAGATGTAAGAGTTCTACTAAATTTTTTTGTTTTAAAGATTTTTATCATTACTTTTAATTTGAAAATAAGGTGTAATTAGTTAAATGACTGTTGTATTTTATTTTCTTAAAATAAATTATAATATATGATAACTCATTAGATAAAAACAATAAGACTCCGTTCGTTTGCAATGTTTTCATTGAAGGTTTTCGTTTTGCTCCAAAACGGAAAAAAATGTGTTTTCGTTTAGGGGTAAACTTAAAACTTATGTTCGTTTGCAATATGATTTTCAAGTCCGTTTTGAGGCAAAATAAAAAATTATTTTCGTTTGCATCGTAGTGTTCAGTTTGAGCATGAACCAACTTCTTAATTACTTGATATAGTGAGCTTGAAATTGTGCATTTGCTACTCTCGTGCCATTGCTATCCCCCGTTGAAATCTATCTCATCCATTGCTATCACAAGGACCAATTTGAAGTGCTTAGCTCCGGGGTTTAAGGGATAGTAAACCCTAGTTTTGCAGGCGCCATAGTAAACCCTAGTCCATCACTGTTATAAAACAAAGATCGGGACGTACAGTGGAGTGAAGAAGTCGAAACCCTAAAGGCGGGAGGAAGAAGGAAGCTCCGTCAAAATCAAAGCTGCACACAAGTAACGATGTCGGAGGGCAGAGCCGTCGAGGAAGAAGGAAGCCGATTTGCCGCTGCTGCGCTGCTGGGAGGAGATTTCGCGTGAGGCGGTGGGGTTTTGCGTGAAGCATAGGGAAGAAGAGACGACTTTTCCCAAAACCGCATGAAAATAGACCTCCCTATATATTTATATATATATACACACGAGCATCTTCGCACGGGCTACGCACGGGCTCGATGCTCTCGGGCGGCCTTCGGCCGCATTCAGGCGGGCTTCGCCCGCCTCCGCTCGGGCTTCGCCCTTGCTCGATGCGTCGTTGCGGGTTGCGCCCGCATCGAGGAGGCGGACTGCACCCGCATCAAGGCGGGTTGCGTCCGCATCAAGGCAGGCAGCGACCATAATATATACATATGAGTACTCAAAACGACCATAAAATTTTTTTAATCAATATTACAATTTTTATTTTGTAAAAATATTTACATTTTGACGTAAAAATATTAAGTTCTAGCTCTCTTTCTCTCCTTATTTCTCTCTCTCCCGCTCCTTTCACGCCATCTACTCTTCTTCCTCTGCCTTCCGCCATCTCTCTCCCTTTCTCTCTCTCCTCCCCCTCTCTCTCTCCTCCACCCTCTCTCTCATGTAGAGGTAGGATTTTAGTTTGAGGCAAATCCAATGGTCAAAAATTAAAGTATGGTGTGTCTCCAAATACCTATATTGCTTTATATAATAAAATATATATATATATATAAGAATTATAGGGAGAGAACTAATTTTCTATATAAGCTTAGAGAACGGACATCATGACCGCACATCCCATCCAGTGACGGAACTAGAATTTCGCCCGAACACAATAAATTTAGGCGATTGTTAACCGCAACCCGGTTTTGGCTATTCGCAACTCATTGTTAACCGCAACACAAAAATATAATCACACCCGCATTTTTTCCTGCCGCACCCGATATTTGTTTTTGACGCACCCGAAAATATCCCCTAGTGGTGTGCATGAGACAACCAATAGAGTAAGATGACGCGAGGAAGATGCCGGAGACGGGAGCAGCTCGACGAAGAGCAAGACAGGTGTGGCTTCCACGAAATGGGGGAGATGGGGTGCGAGTAAAATTTTAGAAAAAAGTTTTTAAAACAAAATGGGGTGTGAATAACCATATGAGAGGTGCAGTTAACAATCGCCTAAATTTAAACTAAAAATAATTGTTAAAATCTACTGTCATGACGTGCTACTTTGTCATCTTTATAGATTGCTAGTTTACATAAACATAGAGATAGTGAAGAAAGGCAGTTAATAATTTATGTAATCCATTGTAATTGTATTAAGGTAGTGAAAAAAATTATGAGCACATGCACCATACGGGGTCCGGGAGGGTAAAGTGCAGCGCCATCCAGCGGATGCGAGCAGCTGCACTTTACCGATCCGATGGATGCGAACACACGGAGATGCGTGCACATCTCAGCGCACACATCTCAAAGCAAGTTTAGATGTGCATGCATCTCCACGCGAGCTAAGATGAACTCGCAACCGTCGGATCGCCTGCATTTTACGGTGCAGTGCATTTGCTGCACTTTACCCTCCCCAAATATGGCAGAGAAGTCTTATATTGTTACTAATTTTGTTACTGCAATTTGGTTTAGTTTATTCAACCACAGGCACAGGAAGATCTTTAAGTCACATGGTTATTCTAATATGTGGGCTTAGCATTTGGTTCGTCTGTTTAACTATTCTAGTACCAGGCCTTTTTCTATGGTTGAAGCATAAACACCAACAACATATCTTTTTGGATCTAAATGGTGAGCTCAGATTCGAAAAATTTTGTATTCATTCGGATGTTTTCAAACAGATCAAAGAATCGAGCAAAACTAAAAGATTAACCTAGGAAACTTGAGAATGTTTCAACTTAGGGAGCTTCAGATTATCTCAAATAACTTCAATGTCAGAAACATTTTAGGAAAATGCGACTTAGGAAATGGTTTCAAAGGTCAAAATATGGAAATACTGTTGGTGGAGAGATTATGGCTCTGTTTGGGACAACTTATGATGATGAATAAACTGTTAATTGAAAATTGATGTTTGCATAGAATTTTTATAAAAACAATGACGAATAAACAGTCGAATGTTGGGATAGTTTGTTCATAAATGTTTATCTAAAATTTCATTTAGTTATAAGGGACCGTTTGTTTGGACACATTTTTTTGCACGGTTGCGATTTTTTAATCCGGGCGTAATTTTTTCGTCCGGGCGTGTTTTTTTCGCCTGATCATGATTATTTCCCCCGGTCTTGATTTTTTTTCGCTCGGGCAGCTTTTTTTTGCCCGGGAATGATTATTTCCGCCACGTCGTGGTTTTTCACCCGGGCTGTTTTTAATTTGTATTTTGAATCCTCTTTGTAAAAAAATATGTTCGTCTTTTAATTAACTTTTAATTGTTGGAGAGCAGTAAAACAAACACCAACTTAATAATTCAATACTTTAAATTAGTACTACAAACTAATACATTAAATCAATAGAGAGATAAATAAAAAAATTTGAGGATTTGTTTTTATTTTCTCTCTGTACAAATTCTAAATTATAAGTTTTTTCTTTAAAAAAATTATATAGTGGAAACTTAGTACCAACTACCAAGAATGAAGGGGGGACTCTTTATTAAATAAATACATTAAAATTTAAATATCTTTTTCTTTTTTGTAGTAATTAAAATATGAAAGGTGAATCCACTGCACCGTAAAGCGCGATCCGACGGTTGCGCTGAGACGCATGCACATCTCAACGCACTCATCTCAAAGCATGCACAAATCCCGGCGCAAAACTAAACTCGCGCGAGATCTTGGAGCAACCGTCCGCTGCACTGCACCACCCCCGGACCCGTCACTTTTTTGAACAGCTTGTACTGCTACATGGACAAGAGCAGGAAAATTAATGAGGAAGCTTCCTCTTTTTATTTTTCCGATGTTTTTTTTGGGCAATGTTATAAGTAATTTGAATTGCATTATTTGCACCCTGAAAGAACACCTAAAATATCTAATTTTAATAAATATAAACCGCGCCTCAAAAAAACACCTAAACTCTGGGCCTGTTTGACAAACCAGCGGGACCTCATTTCAGTCTAAACGGACTTGTACAGTAATTTTTGGAGCTGTTTGGTTCGCTACGTTTTAAATCGGTCGGCTGGTAAGGGTAAAATCCTCCCGTTTAGAAGCTGGAGCGCAGATGTCCAGCTCGCCCCATCCGCAACCCCCCGTTTTGCATTTCCTCTTCCAATTGATGATCAATGCTCCTCCGCCATTGTTTATTTTCTTCTTTATTTGTCAATCTCCGCCTTCTGCCCTTCGACAACAAGCTGTCTCGCGATGCCTCTTACCTAACCTGGCGGAGGCAAGGTTCGTCCCTTCCACTCATCATTTTTTTCTCGTTTTTTTACTTCTTTTCCGCTTTGAGACCTCCAGGACTTTTGGCTTTTGCGGAGTTTTCTTCTTCTTCTATCGCAAGCATGAAACGAGGTTATGGAAAAAGGTGCTCAGTTATATATATGCACGATCATTCTCGCTGTATTTGGTGAACTTGTTTCTTGTAATGTTTGACATTTTGGTGCCCTTTTAACATAGAAAAAAGGTGTTGAGATTTTTATGTAGATGGTTGTATTTGGAACAAGTACAATGGGGATTCATATAACAATTCTGGATCCTGGGTGGTTAGGGCAAATATTTCCGTTCAATTTGGCCTATTTCTTTGATGATTTTTGTCATCTACAGTTCTCTCCAATTTAGACCTTAATAAAAGAGGAGTGAGGTAGGGATTGAATGATTTGTAGTTAGGCTTGGTGTGTTTGAGTTCTGGTATTGACATCTCATCCAATAATCCCTACCTTTTTCTCCGGTGTGTCTTTAACCGCCACCGGAATGGTGTTTTTCCAAACAGAAAAATTATTACACAGTTTCGAACCTAACTGCAAACGGAGGTTACCCAAACACAAACACAGTTTTGAAAATACAGTTTAGAATCTCCCTTTTGAACTGCTCCCTTTTAAAACGGCACCGGTATCCCAAACAGACCCTCTGTCATGGAAAGCTTCGGCGGCGTCTGCTCCTACATTGGCGACTTCTGCATTAGCCTTACCACCAACCCATACCTAACTGTTGTCGTCGCTGTCGATCTCAACAGTGAAAATAAAGTTGTTTGCGAGGAGACGAATCCTCAAATGACCCTGTCATGGTTCTGCTAAGAGGATAAGTCACAACTTTAGTTGATCCCTGAAATCGACGGGGAGGAGATAAATCATGGAGATTATTAACCACACCTCTTATATGGCTATCCGCACCCCATTTTGTTTTAAAAAACATTTTTCTAAAGCTTTACTTGCATCCCATCTCCTCCATTTCGCAGAAGCCGCACCCCGTCTCCCTCTTCGTTGAGCTGCTCCCGTCTCTGACATCTTTCTCGTGTCATCTTCCTCTCCGGTCAACAAGTCAGCGCTCCTTCCGTCGGCGCCCGTGTCCCCCTCTTCGCCGAGTAGCTCCCATCTTCCCCAACAAGTCGACGCTCCTGAGAGAAATCACCGCCCAACATTACTCTATTAGCCGTCTCATGGACACCACTAGGGGATATTTTCGGGTGCGGAAAGAAATATTGTTGTGCGGTAAGAAAAATATCGGTGTGCGATTATATTGTCGGGTTGCGATTAACAATGAGCCGTGAATAGCCAAACCGAGTTGCAGTTAACAATCGTCTAAATCATCTATTGTTTCTTTTCTCGATTTCCTAGCATGTGAAAGTTTAGATGTTGGAATGCCTCGTCCACTTCATGTTCATCAACACGCCGCCTATGAGGAGGGGATGGATCATCGGCCTTTCTCTTAGACCCTTGTTAACGTGAGGTTCCAGAGAGCGGTTATCCAAACGGCCCCACCACTCGTGTGGAGCAGACAGGTCCACATTTTTATCCAGATCCAACATTCCCAATATCATGCTGATTATCTGGTTTTGAGATCCCGAATGGAGGTTTTAGAAGGCTTAGGGTTTCCTCTATTCTTCTTTTTCCAATCCTCGGGCTCCTTCGACGAAGATTACCTTGGGGTACTCCTTGAAAGTTAAAAGCTCTTTTTTGGAAGCCCCTCCTTACAAGTGTTTGACAATTGAAAAGTCATCGTAGCATTGGACTCGCTTGATAAACGTCCCTGAATAGACATAAACATCACCAATGCTCATTTTGTTTTAGGACAATTTCACACTTAGGCTCCGTTTGGGGGGGGACTTATTTTCACCGGTCAAACGGTTATGACCGCATGAATCAGATGTTAATCAAGGTCAGGTTCACCGGTTGCTTGACCGGTGAAAATAAATCCCCCAATCAAAGCATTAGTCTAATGAAATGCATTCATCTATCATCAACATATACAAGCAAATTGTATGATCAAATATTTTGCATCCAAAATCCCCACATAAAATATTATGATTCTGAGACCAGAAAATATTATCATATTTTTTTCTCAATCTTAAACTCACAACTCACACAGCTTACTCATTTCTGCAAACTTTATTGATATCATCTATTTATTTGATCACCTTTACACACATGCATTCAAGAGGCATGCCTCTATAAATAGTATCTCAAGTATCTTCTAAAAGCTTGCACGGTCCCCATCACCTTCTTCCGCATCGGCCGCTTCATTGTATTGATAATCCACCACCACAATCGTTGCAATAACTGTTACATTCACCGGCAGTCCAATTTTTTCCGACTTGACATCCTTGTACACGCAATAGAGCATCATTTGGAGGATGTCTAACACCAAAATATTTGGCACTGCGCATTCAATATTTCAATAGAAATTAATACCTTATTATTTCAATTAATTAATTATACAATATTTTTGTTTAATTGCACTGATTTTCTTAATATTTATTAATTAATTATTGAATAAAGACTTGATAACAACATAATTTAACATAACAGAACCTAATATTTACAATATTTTATTTAATGCTATTGATCTGCTACCATAACAAAGAATTTGCTTTAATACTATTTTCAAAAAAGAATTTTTTTTTGCAAAAGTTAAATAAATATTTTACTATAAAAGCAATAACAAAATCATTTATTGCATAAATAATCCTAAGCTAATAATAAATAACTTTGTTTAATAAATTTAACTAAGAGATTCCATACAATTACATGACATTCAATATACTATGGAAACAGAGTGTGTGCTCGGGTCCACTCGAGTATAATGGTGCGCCGATGGCCATGGGAGAGGAGCAGAGTGCGTGCTAGGGTCAACTCGAACATTGCAATGCTGAGGAAGGCAACTGCTCGAGCTGTTAATAACTGTCATTATAAGATTGATTATTTGCTCCCATATATATTAATATTATGGCAAGATATCAAAGGTCCTTAATTTAGATAAGTATACCTTCACACTCCTTGGGGCATAGATAAAGGGCATAGATAAGACACTGCCAATGGGGTTAATGGTGTGAACAAGAGTGTAGCATCACTCTTCACACAATCACTCTTTAAGCAAGCATAGTACACTCATAACATTGAACTAAAGAGTGCTACCATGCACATTTTATCTCAAAAGTCTTCTAAAATCCTGCACGATTCACACCACCTTCTTTTGCATCGGCAACTTCATTGCGTTGAGAGTCACAATCGTTGGAACAACGGTTACATTTATCGGCGATACAACCCTTTTCAGCTTGGCATCCTTGTACACACAATAGAGCACCATTTGGAGGATTTCTAGCACCAGGTCAAGAATATTTGGCAGCTGCGCAAACAGTAAAAATTAATACCTTATTATTTCGGTTAATTAGTTAAACAAACTTTTTACTTTTTCCCAAAATTAATATTATCAGGTAATTTATACGATCGCACTTATTTTCTTAATATTTATATATTAATTATTTAATAAATGCTTGATAACAACATCCATTAATGTAATAGAACCTCCTATTTACAATATTATTTACTATAAGGAAGGATTTGCTTTAATGCTATTTTCTAAAAAGATAATATTTTGCAAAAGTTAAATAATTATTTAACTCTAAAAGCAATAACAAAATCATTTATTAGATAAATAATACTGAGCTCATAATAAATAATTTTATTTAATAAATTTAACTAAAAGATTCCATAAAATTACATGACATTCAATATACTATGGAATCAAGTAATTTCAGGATATAAAAACATAAGTATCATGATTTTATTAATTTATGTTCCATAAGTGTTCATTAAATAATAGTTTTTAATTTATTTTGTTTAATTACCATGATGCTTAGAGGAGCCGCAAAAACATAAACATAGAAGCTGACACAAACATAATACATAAGGAGAGGAGCAGAGTGCATGCTACGACCAACCAGAACATTGCAATGTTGAGGAAGGAAACCGCTCTAACCGTTAATAACTGTCATTATATATTAATGTTACACAACATAGATATCAAATACATATATTAATGTTACAACAAGATAGATATCAAAGGTCATTAATTAAGATTAGATTATTATACCTTTGCTTTGCTGTCCTTGGAGCATAGATTAAGTACATAATGATGTATCCAATCTCAATGACACATCCAATGAAGTTAATGGTGAGCAAGAGAAGAGCATTGCTCTTCACACAAGCATAGTACACCCATAACATTGAACTAAAGAGTGTGATCACATATGGAGTGGATTGAAACCGTCGTAACCGTTTGACCGGTGAAAATAAGTCCCCCAAAAATTGGAGGTAGCCGAGAGATCGGAGATTAAAGGCCGGAGATCGGAGAGACAATTTAAGTAAGAATTCCTCTGTTAAGTTTGAAACCCCACTTATTATTGCAGCAGCAGCAGCTAAACAACCACTTATTACAAACCTGGATCGTCGGGTCGAGCCTGGACGGGAGAGAAAATATCGCCGGCGATAACGCTCCTCCTTGGAGAGATCGCCGAGGATCCTCGGGGAAGCTTCTGGAGACGGGGAAGGGGCGGGAGGGAGGAGTAACTGTGGTCGGCTGGGAATTGCGAAGAGCAGCAGAGCGTGACTGTTTCAGGAGAAGGGGCCGCCTATTTATAATAGTGATATAAATAGGGTTAAATATTAGGCCTGTTTTTTTATTAAATAATAAATAATAGAGTTTGACAGACACATTCTTTATTATATACATAAAAAAAGAAGGTGATTGTTAACCGTAGCCCGTTATTTTATTAGTCGCACCCCAAAATCTCTCAAGTTTTCGCGTCTTTTCGAAATACGCCGTGTACATGCAATATCAAGAAAAATGTTCAACACGAAAGCTGTAGATATCGACGAGATTTACAACTTTCGTGTTGATCACTTTTCCTAAAAATGTATGTACAAGGCGTACTTTGGAAATATGCTCAGGTTTTGCACCTTTTCGAAATACGCCTTGTACATGCAATTTCAGGAAAAGTGTTCAACACAAAAGTTGTAGATCTCTTCGATATCTACAACTTTAGTGTTGAACACTTTTCCTGAAATTGCATGTACAAAACGTATTTCAAAAAGTCACGAATAATTGAGAGATTTTGGGGTGTGAATAGCCAATTATGAGTTGCGGTTAACAATCACCAAAAAAAAACACACAAATTTTAAAAATTGAAATTATTTTAATAAAGAAAGAAAAAATCAAAAAATGAATATTTAATCAATAAATCTTTTTCTCTTTTAATATAGTACAGGTTAGTATTAATCATGTAATGCCATAATTAATATGCATGCTGGGCTTGAAAAAAATTAGGATTAAATTAGGGTTTCCTAAATGGGCAAGATAGGACACCCTCCTCAATTGTTAACGTTCTAATTCTCACGGTTCTAACTCTCATCTCCATCGCCGAAATAAATAGATCCTTAATTTACATACTACATCAAATCATATATTAACTCTCTATTAAAAAAATGTCATAATAGAAATTTCCAGAAGAACTGCAAAAAATCTTGTGGCATACGCTTTTTGGGTTCGAGAAACGCCCAAGTTGATCCATTCAACTTATTGTCACGACAACGATCCCCGAACGATATAAGGCTCCGTTTGGCACGTTGGTGGCGGTCGTAAACACATGGGTTAAACCGTCATTCATTAAGGATCACCTAACAAACATCATCGGTTTGAACATAAAAGGGGATGAAGTTCCTTAGGTGGGCGATAAAGAATGATGTTCATGAATTTAACCTTTGGGGGGACCATCAAGCGGTGACCGCATCATGACCGCCATCACCTGCCAAACGGAGCCTAAGTCTGTGTATTATATAGAAGAAATAGATCAATGGGAGCATGTCAGTGTTCTAAATATGATAACGGGTTTCTTCTTCTACAACGTACATATTCTCCTCTAAGTGTTTCATTATCACGCCAAACTGAGCCTAAATATATTAGCTTCATTTAATATGAAAATTGAGCGATGAATACATCAAGATCAATCCATATCAGCCCCATATATAGTCTTTTAATTTACTACGAGCGATGAGTGCAAGTAAAACTACCTCTCAAACACCCCAGAAATTATTGGATGGTCCAAGGCTCCAAGCACTCTTATCTTCAATTCTAGCACAAAATACAGTCATTTCATGCCAAACTAAGCCTAAATAAAATAGGACGCTTCTATCCGCACCGTAGATTTGGCTATTTGCACCGCACTTTCTCCTAATTTTTCACATCTTTTGGAAATACGTTTTGTACATGCATTTTTAGGAAAAATATTCAACACGAAAGTTGTAGATCTCGACGAGATCTACAACTTTTGTGCTGAACACTTTTTTAAAAAATGCATGTACAAGGCGTACTTTGGAAATACGCCCAAGTTTCGACATTTTTGAAATACGCTTTGTACATGCATTTTTGGGAAAAGTGTTCAACCCTAAAGTTGTAGATCTCATCGAGATCTAAAACGACGAGATCTACAACTATCGTGTTGAACACTTTTCCTAAAAATGCATGTACGAGACGTATTTCCAAAAAAAACACGAAAAATTAGGAGAAAGTGCGATGCAAGTAGCCAAAACTATGATGTGGATAGCAGCTCCCATAAAATAGGTGCACTTCAATACGAAAATTGAAAGGTGGATACATCAAAATCAGTCCATATCAACTCCCATATATAGCCTTTTAATTTATGACAAGGGATGAGTGCAAGTAAAGCGACTCCTAAAACGCCCCAAAAATCATTGGACCCCAGCACTCTTACAATCTTTTAGCACAAAATACAGTCATTTTGTGCATACAACTGATCATATTTTGCCCCCCAAAAAATGATCGCATTAACTCTGTATCTCAGACATAAAAGATGATCGCATTAACTATATATCCCAGACTCGAAAATGATCCTATTTTAATTGAAGGTGGCAATGATGCAATCATGCAAGGTAATTCGGTAGATAAATTCAAACGAACATTAATTAATTAATAATGACAGCATACCCGCATGCAGTTGGTCCATGTGCTAGCCATCTTGTGGTATAGTCTACACCCATTAATAGAAGTGAATCCAAAAGGCGATTGTTATTAGCAATACACTTTTGAATATTCGCAATACGTTTATTTTTAATTTTTCGCGTCTTTTGAAAATACTTTTTGTACATGCATTTGTAGGAAAATTGTTCAACATGAAAGTTGTAGATCTTGAACACTTTTTCTAAAAATGCATGTACAAGACGTACATTAGGAAATACGCCCATATTTCGTACCTTTTAGAAATACGTCTTATACATGCATTTTTAGGAAAAGTGCTCAACACGAAAGTTGTAGACACGAAAGTTGTAGATCTCGTCGAGATCTACAACTTTCGTGTTGAGCACTTTTGCTAAAAATGCATGTACAAGTAGTATTTTCAAAAGACGCGAAAAATTATAAGTAAATATAGTGTGAATATCCAAAATTATAGTGTCAATAACACTCGCCATCCAAAAAACTAAACTTGCTTAAACTATATATATCTTTCACTATTATATAAGAAAACTTGTTTTTGGAGCAACATTCAAAAATATCAAGTATATCCTCATTTTAAAATTTTAATGACTTAGGCCTCATTTGTTTAGCCGTTTTGAGCGTTTCGTTTCCATCAAACGCATCTCCCGATCTTTTTTCACTTGTTTTTCCGCCATCCATTCCACCCGCAGCGCGTATCTGTTATGAAACTTAATGGTGTATGTATCGCTACGACAAAAAAAAAACAAAGAGGGTATTATCAATGTTTCAAATGAGTGCAGCGGCGCATATACCCAAGAGCATCGTTTTAACCAAACACTACTAGTCTCAAAATGAAGTTTATACCAAATATTGTTTTTCCTAATTTAGTCAATTGAATAAGAACACGCAAATATAACTAAAAACAAATGGATATACAAATGAAAAGCGGAATCTTAATGTATACCAGTTTTGGATTCTTGTTCATGCTTCATCATTGTTGAAATATGCAATAATTGTGATATGTTGTTCCTGATGAAATCTGTGACTTTAGCAGATCCTGTTAACATACACAGCTAACTGCAATCTGTGCACCTCTACAATCAGAAAAGTAATCAGCACAATATATATATAGATAAATCATCCTCTAGGTCAGACACTGGAGACTAAACAATGTGCTTGCTGTTACATATCCTAGATGCACATACATATGTTCAAGGTAGTTGATTCCATGCTTTGTGGATCATTCAGGTAAGTAAATGCATATATATATATATCATAATCACTGAGTATCCATTGTTCAACTAGCCATCAGATCTAGATTTTAGGTAATACAAAATAAGAGCAAAACCTGATAAACACATCGGATGTCAAGCGCATACCTCTGGAACTGAAATCGAACGGAATATAGAGTTGATGTGTGATCCAGGAGAATGAGGATGAAGGCCCGGGCTGGATCTGCTACCGGCGATGAAGATAGGGTGGAAACCAACTGTTATAGACCGGGCGGGGCTGAAAACGGTGTAGAGCACGAAATCGCCGGCGATCGCGAACTGCAGCGACTTGGCTCCGGCGAAGAGGATCTGTATGAAGGCGGTGCCGGCGATGCTCTCTTCCAAAAGCCGATCCTAGCCGGCGGTTCCGCAGAAGATTTATGCAGCAAGCTTTAGCCGCCGGCCGTTTTTGGGGATGAAGATGGAGAAGTACAGCCGGCGGTTTCGTGATGGAGAGGAGGAAAAAAGAATCGGGACCTTCACCCTTGTTCACGCCTAAAACTCAGTTATCATGAAACCTAATTTTGGATATTAATAGGCAATACCCAAAATAGGAGTTACAAAATTTGGCTTTAATGGATGAAATTAATTCCATTAAAACACAATATAAATTCTGTATAACCACATTCATGACTATGCCAAAATCGTGCCAAGAGCGAGACCGAGTCTGCGACTGAATTTACGAGATAGTCGGGCCCACCTATCACAGGCTTCGACCATTCGCGCGACTGAACTAACTCGCACTCGTAGGAGTCTGAATAGATCAAATATTCACGTACGATTTTAACGGGTCGTCTCGATGAATCGAGTCCACCGAACGGGAAATTTCCAACATTCTCCCACTTGGACTTGAATTCATCGTAACTTATGACATCCCGATAAAATCTCCACTAAACTTAAGGGTACCAATTAGCGGACGCGACATTAAATCCACTCTCACGTCAATCCGGTCCAATCTAATCTTTCACTCCGGATCATGGCGGCAACCGCATCATTGTGCGACACGGGACCTTCCATGGTCACAGTAGCTTACAGACTTAATTGACATGGACAAAGTGCGGTTAAATAAAATACAGAACAACATGTTGAAAATGTGCACATGAAGGTCGTTCTAACTTGGTGGTCAACCAAACTTCTCAGATGAATGCACTAAACCATGCTGCGAGAAGTTCTTAGGTGTTCAAAAGAACAAGTATGTCTAACCTTAAGGTTCCAAAATTAATGCGCCAAAAGACATACTACAGGCCATAATTCAAATGAAGTGCCCTAGGCCTTATGCTCCGACTGACACAAGTCATGAGACTTTGTATGAAGTGTGACGTGTCACATAAATTCAACAAATATTGAAACTTAATAATATTGTTGAATCAATATATTTAATGAATTAAATAAAGTGCAAACCAAACGACAGATAACTGAATTGGAGCTTCATGGAGCCTCCCACTAATCAAGCACATCGATTGACTCTTTAAGCTCCATATTAATAACATGTTTTTGAAACACGTTAGGGCGAAGTCCTTTAGTAAGTGGATTGGCCAACATGTCATCTGTCCCTAAATGCTCCACTAAAATGTCACCCTTCTTGACCAATTCCTTAACGGTCAAAAATTTAATTTCTATATGTTTGGATCCTGTGATACTTTTATTGTTCATCGAGAACATAATTGCAGAAATATTATCACAGTACATCCGGATGGGTCCAGCTATAGAATCGACAACCTTTAACTCTGTAATAAAATTCTTAAGCCACACTGCGTGAGTCGAAGCCCCAAAGAGAGCGACGAACTCAGCATGCATTGTGGATGAAGTGATGAGTGTCTGTTTGACACTCTTCCACGAAACGGCCCCACCAACAAACTTAAATATATAACCTGAGGTAGACTTTCTATCATCCTCACACCCGGCAAAATCAGAATCTGTATACCCCACTAACTCAAGGTTTTGAACTCTATGGTAGACTAACTTTACATCCTTAGTTCCCTTTAAATACCTTAGGACTTTCTTAGCAGCCACCCAATGATCAGGTCCTGGGTTCGACTGATATCTGCCTAAAAGTCCCACTGCGAAGGCAATGTCCGGTCTGGTACAGACTTGGGCATACATTAAGCTGCCTACCACACTAGCATAAGGTATATCCTTCATGCGCTCTCTCTCTATGTCGTTCCTGGGGCATTGTGATAAGCTGAGCTTATCACCTTTAAGCACAGGTACGTCACCAGGCTTACAACCGAGCATGCTAAATCTCTCAAGTACACGCTCGACGTAGGCTTTCTGCGAGAGTGCTAATGAATAGTGAGATCGGTCCCTAATGATCTCAATTCCTAGAACGAAGGATGCTTCTCCAAGATCTTTCATATCAAAATGTTTTGACAGAAATTGCTTAGATTCATGCAATAATGCCAAATCACTGCTTGCAAGCAAGATATCATCTACATAAAGAATTAAAAAGATGAATCTGCTCCCACTGATCTTGAGATATATGCAACGGTCTATCTTATTTTCTACAAAACCAAAAGAAGTAACTACCTCATCAAATTTCAAATACCACTGTCTAGAAGCTTGCTTCAGACCATATAGGGATTTGTTAAGCTTACATACAAGTTGGTCGGAATGACCAGACTTAAACCCCTCAGGCTGCACCATATAGACCTCCTCGGCAAGATCGCCATTCAGGAATGCGGTCTTTACATCCATCTGGTGTAGCTCCAAATCATAATGAGCTACTAATGCCATTATCACTCTGAAAGAGTCTTTAGAGGAAACGGGAGAAAAGGTCTCGTGGTAATCGATTCCTTCTCTCTGCGTAAATCCTTTGGCCACCAGTATGGCTTTAAACCGCTCGACCTTTCCTTTAGAGTCCTTCTTGGTCTTATACACCCATTTAGAACCAATGGGCTTACAGCCTTTGGGCAACTCAACCAAGTCCCAAACCTTATTCAGCTTCATAGACTCCATCTCGTCTTTCATCGCATCCCACCACAGATCAACTTGAGGTCCAGAAACAGCTTCATTAAATGTCACTGGGTCAACCACTTGACTAATGTCATAATCACTCTCTCCTAAATAGACTTCATAGTCTGAGGAAATCGCAGGCCTTCTCTGCCTAATGGATCTCCTAGCGAGTGGATGAACCTCCTGGACATGAGGAGGAATCTCAACTGGAACCAGTGGTAAGACCGCTTCCACATCCTCCACTTGTTCCGTCACGGGTTCAGGCACCGCAGGATCTCTTATCAAGGGCACAGATAAATTAATGGGCACAACTTCCTCGACCTCACTAATAGGACGAGAGCAACTAGGTTCATCAGCGACATCCCATTCTAAAAATTTAGCTGTTTGTGACTCCACAATTCTGGGTCCTCCTAAAGGGGAATAGAACTTAAATCCCTTGGAGTGATCTGGGTAGCCAATGAAATAACAACGACAAGACCTAGGGGAAATCTTACTTTCTGATGGGTTGTACAAACGGACTTCTGCAGGACAACCCCAAACACGCAAATGATTAAGGCTGGGTCGTCTACCGGTCCACAACTCAAAAGGGGTTTTAGGTACTGACTTAGACGGGACTCTATTAAGGATGTACACTGCAGTCTTAAGCGCCTCACCCCATAAAAATTCAGGAAGATTTGTCCTACTCATCATGCTCCTCATCATTTCCTTAAGGGTGCGATTGCGCCTTTCAGCCACACCATTCTGCTCAGGACTACCCGGCATGGAGTACTGGGCAACAATGCCACAGCTCTCCAAGTATCTGGCAAACGGACCTTTATGCTGCCCGGAAGCATCATGTCTACCAAAATACTCGCCACCTCTGTCAGACCTAACAATCTTGATATCTTTCCCTATTTGTTTTTCAACTTCAGTCTTGTAAATCTTGAACTTTTCAAGGGATTCAGACTTCTCCTTAATTAAGTATAAATAGCCAAAACGGGAGTAGTCATCAATGAATGTAATAAAATAGGTGTTCCTACAGAGGGTAGTGGAATAAGGACCACTGATGTCCGTATGAATAACCTCTAACACACTTGAACTACGAGTTGAGCCCTTCTTCTTAATCTTGGTCATCTTACCTCTACAGCAGTCCACGCATGTCTCTAGGTCACTGAAGTCTAGAGTAGGGAGAATGTTTTCCTTAATTAATCTTTCTACTCTTTCTCTAGAGACGTGACCTAACCTTTTATGCCACAGCATGGAAAACTGCTCCTTAATGAGAGGTCTTTTATTGCCAACGCGTTCTACATTATAGGTGGCCGCATATATGTTCGTAGGAGCAAGACATAAACTATATAATCCGTTAGATAATGAGCAATGGCCTATAACTTGCGATTCATAAGAAATATCAATAGAACCACCACAAATGTTAAAACCATAATGAAGTTTATCTAAAACAGATACTGAAATCAAGTTCCTTCTAAACGAAGGAATATAGAAAATGTCTCTTAAAATAAGTTCATATCCAGAAGAAAGAACTAGGCTAATATCTCCAATAAACTCTACTTCCACCTCAGCGTTGTTCCCAACTGTGAGTCTGCACTCACCCTTGCTTGGCCTCCTCCTTTTGATGAATCCCTGCAGTGTGTAAGCAACATGATTAGTTGCTCTACTATCGAGCCACCAAGAACTAGATGGGGCTTCAATTAAATTGGATTCACAAAGGACAAAAGCTAAAGAGTTACCTTTAGGCGCAAATCCACGTTTATCCATCCAAGCTTTGAATTTCAGGCACTCGTGCTTCACGTGCCCCTTCTTCTTACAAAAGAAGCAGGTAAGAGGCTTCTTTCCGCCAGTGTCCTTGCTCCCTGAAGCTTGTCCATCCTGAGTTTTAGAAGGAGCTTTGAACTTCTTCTTCTTCTTAAACGAGGGTTTGACGACGAGTAACGCAGTGTTCGTCTTTTCCTTCTTCAGTTTCTCCTCCTCAGCAACGCAACGAGTGATGAGATCATTTATCTTCCACGCCTCATCCTGGGAACTGTAGGTAGTCTTCAAAATGCTGAACTCCGCAGGAAGTGTATTTAGTGCTTGATGCACTATCAAGGCTTCAGGGAGAGTAATCTCCATCTCCTGTAGTTTTGTCTGATAGTAGACCATCTTCAGAATGTAATCACGAACTCCGCCTCCTCCCGAATACCTCATGGAGAAGAGGTCCTGAATTAGAGCTCCAATCTCAGCATTGGAAGACACCTTATATCTCTGCCCAACTGCAGTCAGAAATTCCCGGGCGACGGTCGTGTCTGGAAGACCACTCAGCAGGTGCTCCGGAATGGAACGCTTCATAGTCAACAAGCAGATTTTGTTTGACTTGTTCCATGCACCATAATGATCCTTTTCAGCTTGAGTGCTAGTCGCTGTGAGGGCAGCAGGCTGATTGGTATTCATGGCCATCTCTATGTCTGCCATCTCGAGAGCAAACATGATGTCGGACTTCCACTTCTTAAAGTTTGATCCAGTGAGTTTCTCAATGGTCGCCATATTGTTATGGACTGTAAAGGTGACTGTAAAGAGAGAAAATAATTATTAGTGACAAATAGAGCAACAGTGGCTATAAAACCCTAAATAGCACACTAGGCGGAGAATCCTGGCGCGTCAACACGCAACACCTTTGGGCAGACTACGTGCCACGCAATTAGTAATTCTCCACACAAGAACGAGCAATAGTTACGCTTGAGCTTTTCGTAGAACTACCACCTTTGGGTGAATAGCTTACTAGAGTCCTGCACTACCGTCCAAATGTCCTTGTGTAACCCTCTAAACCTATTGCGCAAGCACCACCTTTGGGTGAATGATTGCGCACTAGTCTCAGAGAACTCCCTAAAACGTGTGAAACCGTAATCTCACAAATCGACTCGAAAAGGCCACTTTGGCGGCTACAGTTCTTATCAATCCACGAGACCCTTTCACACCGGGATATCTGAATATTGCCCTAAAATTAATGTCGTGTTTCTTTCACTTAATGACGTATGTGCTCTTTAATAGTCTTAAAGAAAACACAACTCCTTTGTCGGGGTTTGATTTATGAAAAGCACTTTGAATTTGAATATCAATCCCAAATTTGTTTCTCTCAAAATACTTAACGGGTTTTGAAAATAGTGTTCTCTAATTGAATTAATCAGAAAAATAATTCACTCCAAATTATGAAGGAGACTAATAGGTTTAGGTTAACCTCGCTCTGATACCAACTGTTATGAAACTTAATGGTGTATGTATCGCTACGACAAAAAAAAACAAAGAGGGTATTATCAATGTTTCAAATGAGTGCAGCGGCGCATATACCCAAGAGCATCGTTTTAACCAAACACTACTAGTCTCAAAATGAAGTTTATACCAAATATTGTTTTTCCTAATTTAGTCAATTGAATAAGAACACGCAAATATAACTAAAAACAAATGGATATACAAATGAAAAGCGGAATCTTAATGTATACCAGTTTTGGATTCTTGTTCATGCTTCATCATTGTTGAAATATGCAATAATTGTGATATGTTGTTCCTGATGAAATCTGTGACTTTAGCAGATCCTGTTAACATACACAGCTAACTGCAATCTGTGCACCTCTACAATCAGAAAAGTAATCAGCACAATATATATATAGATAAATCATCCTCTAGGTCAGACACTGGAGACTAAACAATGTGCTTGCTGTTACATATCCTAGATGCACATACATATGTTCAAGGTAGTTGATTCCATGCTTTGTGGATCATTCAGGTAAGTAAATGCATATATATATATATATATATATATATATATATATATATATATATATATATATATATATATATATATATATATATATATATATATATATATATATATATCATAATCACTGAGTATCCATTGTTCAACTAGCCATCAGATCTAGATTTTAGGTAATACAAAATGAGAGCAAAACCTGATAAACACATCGGATGTCAAGCGCATACCTCTGGAACTGAAATCGAACGGAATATAGAGTTGATGTGTGATCCAGGAGAATGAGGATGAAGGCCCGGGCTGGATCTGCTACCGGCGATGAATATAGGGTGGAAACCAACTGTTATAGACCGGGCGGGGCTGAAAACGGTGTAGAGCACGAAATCGCCGGCGATCGCGAACTGCAGCAACTTGGCTCCGGCGAAGAGGATCTGTATGAAGGCGGTGCCGGCGATGCTCTCTTCCAAAAGCCGATCCTAGCCGGCGGTTCCGCAGAAGATTTATGCAGCAAGCTTTAGCCGCCGGCCGTTTTTGGGGATGAAGATCGAGAAGTACAGCTGACGGTTTCGTGATGGAGAGGAGGAAAAAAGAATCGGGACCTTCACCCTTGTTCACGCCTAAAACTCAGTTATCATGAAACCTAATTTTGGGTATTAATAGGCAATACCCAAAATAGGAGTTACAAAATTTGGCTTTAATGAATGAAATTAATTCCATTAAAACACAATATAAATTCTGTATAACCACATTCATGACTATGCCAAAATCGTGCCAAGAGCGAGACCGAGTCTGCGACTGAATTTACGAGATAGTCGGGCCCACCTATCACAGGCTTCGACCATTCGCGCGACTGAACTAACTCGCACTCGTAGGAGTCTGAATAGATCAAATATTCACGTACGATTTTAACGGGTCGTCTCGATGAATCGAGTCCACCGAACGGGAAATTTCCAACAGTATCTCCCTGGCTCAAAACATCGCGGAATGAAACCGGCGTGATGATCACCGGTTTATCGCATTTGGAGGAAGTGGAAAAATCGCGCGCTATGGCAGTCGTCTCTCCCGGTCCTCTGTCGTCTCTTCCGGTCGCCGCCTGATTCTCCCGGTTGCCGCCTCTCCCGGTGCTGCAGTTTCTTCTCCGACGGTGCGCAGTCTTCTGACGGCGCGCAGCCTCTCCTCGCGCTAGGGCAGTCGAGCCTGGTCCTCCGTCGTCTCTCCCGGTCGCCTCCTGATTCTCCCGGTCGTCGCCTCCCCTTCGCTGCTTCTCGTTCGCTTGTCTCGGTGCGGCATGTAACTTCTCTTCTCTGCCTGATGTCCACATTTCTTCTCTGCCATTCAACTCCGACTGAAGCTAAGAACTGATCCACATCTTCTTTGCCATTCAACTCCCGCATGTCGCAGGTGAGCCACCCCTCATCAATCTGCAGCAGAAGGGCCACCTCTGTTCTTCAATCTGCAGCAGATCCGCTTCTTCTCCGTTCAAAAATTTGCAGCAACACAGTGTTTAACATGAGGTATATCTTCATTCCACATCTATATGTTTGATAATTTCGTGTTGGATGTGATTGTATGTACATGTGATGATCTGTGTGGGCTTTGTCTAGGCTTTGGGTTTGATTACGAACTTATGTAATGTGTGTTTGTGTGTGTGTACATAATGTGTTTGATTTGAGGGTGTGCACGTAATGTGTTTGATTTGAGAGTGTGCGTATATGTGGTGTGTGTTGAGTGTATGTAATGTGTGTGTGTGTGTATGTATTGGGCTTGGTTTATGAGTGTGTATGTAATGTTGTGGAGTGTGGGTGAATGTGCTTTATGTGTATTGTGTGTATGTATGTTGTGAGTGTATATGCTGCGAGTGTGTGAGTATGTGCTTTGTGTGTAGTGTGTATGTGTGTATGATGTGAGTGTATGTGTTGTGAGTGTGTGTTTTTGTGTGTGTTGAGTGTATGTAGTGTGTGTGGTGTTGTGTGTTTTTGTAATGTGTGTTATATATGTGTGTTCCGATTTGCATTTGTGTTGGTGTTTGTTATGTGTGTGTGTGTGTGTGTTTGTGTGTTGAGTGTATGAAATGTGTGTGTGTGTGTGTGTGTGTGTGTGTGTGTGTGTGTGTGTGTGTTGTGTGCATTGTGTGTGTATACAAGTGTTTTTTTGTCATGAGTGCGAGTGTGTGTGTGTGTGTGTGTGTGTGTGTGTGTGTGTGTGTGTTGTGGGTGTATGAAAGTGTTTTCTGTAATGTGTGTGTGTGTTTGATTTTATGTTTGTGTGTGTTGAGTGTATGCAATGTGTGTGTGAATGTTTGAAGTGTGTGAGTGAGTGTATGTAATGTGTGTGTGGGGGTGAGTGTATGTAGTGTGTGTTGAGTGTATGTAATGTTTGTTTGATTTGTGATTTTGTATGTGTTTGATTGTGAGAATGTGTGAATATGTGTGTGTGTGTGTGTGTGTGTGTGTGTGTGTGTGTGTGCATGTTTGTGATGTGTGTGTGTGTTTATTTTTTATGTGAATATTTAGAAGAAGAAAAAAAATTCAGCCGCAGATCTCCATTTCCAAACACAGTAATGCCAAACAGTTTTCTGTTTTGAACAGCTCTGCAAACGCAGACTAGACAAACAAAACTCTGTTTCCAGCATCCAGTTTCCAACAGCTCCCTTTACAAGCATGCCTTTACAACAGCTCCTTTTACAATCGCCACCGCTAAAACAAATGAAGCCTTAATATATATTACAATCTATTTCAAAAAAAATAAAATATAATGTTTATTAAAGCAATTACATTATTCTCAAATTTAGATTAATGATGAAAATCCATTAAAATTCAAAAACTTTTTAGTAAAGCTCCTACACCATCTATGGTAGGCTATCATTAGACATGTCAACGGTCTATTCGAGGAAGGTTGTCTTTAGGCATATCATCGGTCTATTCGAAGAGCAATGTAAATTTTTTTAATTAATTCAATTTAATTTTTTTCATATTTCCAATTTAAATTTTTAATTAATTAATTTTTAATTTATTTTATTAATGTTTTCAATTTAAAAAAGCAGGTCGTTGGGGGTGGGCGAAGCCCGGCGAGGAGCGAGCAAAGCCCGCCGTCGCCGGTCGGGTACTATGGCGGGTGGCCATCGGGTCGTAGGCCCGTGCCTGTCACTCGGGCTGGCGGGCGTCGGCCGCCCCCCAGCCCGAAGCCTGCCCCAGCCTGCCCGGCCCAGCCGCATTTTTGATGGTATAAGAGTGAATCACCCTTTGGTGCGAAGGCAAAATTGGAAAGCTCAATGTTGCACCAAATGGTGTTTTTTCCTTATAGAATACTGTGTCGGCGTACAGGCGTACGGGCAAGGGGCAAGGAGGCTCCAAATCAAAAGGTGATCAACATGAAAGTTGTAGATCGCGGCGAGACGAACAACTTTCATGTTGATCTCTTTTTTATTTGAAGCCGTCTTGACCTTCTATTTGTGCCTTGAAATCTGAGGCCTTGAGAGTTCTACAGTAAAGCCTCTCGCCGCCCCCGATTTCGAGGTCCAAATCGGAAGCCAAGACGGCTCAAAATCAAAAAGTGATCATCATAAAAATTGTAGATCTCGGCGATACAAACACCTTTCATGTTGATTTTATTTGAAGCCGTCTTAACCTTCGATTTGGGCCTCAAAATATGGGGCGGCGAGAGTGCTACAGTAAAGTCTCTCGCCGCCCCCTATTTTGAGGCTCAAATAGGAAGTCAAGACGGCTCCAAATCAAAAATTGATCAACATGAAAGTTATTCGTATCGCTGAGATCTACAATTTTTAGGTTGATCACTTTTCATTTTGAGACCATCTTGACCCCCAAAAAGTCTTTCCCGTACTCACATACCGTATGTTTGTCGTCGTCAAACCTTCTTTTTAGTCCCATACCGCCCTTTCAATTAGAAATTTCAGGTATATATATTGATATTTCCGCAATTAGTGTTTGAAATAAGGTATCCTGGCAGGCTTGCGGGCTTGCAAATCGGCGCCTCCGGAGGCCCATGCCTGTCAGCACACGCATTCAGCCACCGTGTGGGCTGCATAGCTTTTATGAGCTAAATCTGGCGAGCCCAGCGGCTTACAAAGCGTCTATATTCTTAAAATAACTGTTTCGTTTAGTCCCACACCGGGGATAAAAATTGTAATTTTGAATATATTTCGAGAACCCGACGATCAATGTTTGAAATTAGACACTACAGGCGGGTTATGCAGGGCTATACAGGCGGGTAGGATTATATCAGGCGAGCTAGTTGTTGAGCTGACTGTATGTTGGGTGGGCGTGCCTGATTTACCCTTTAAAAATTGAAAGGGTAAAATGGTAATTTCACATAGATTTAAGCCACCCTACTATGTAGGTTTATGAGATCTATGAAAATTGATGGGGATGGAGCCCCATTTATATAAAAATGAGTGTGCACTTAGCCATCTATCCCATGATCCCTCCAATTGTGGAGATCATGAGTTTGACTAGTCAACCCACTCTCCCCATGATCTCCATCATAATAGGAGAGATCAGGATGACCTCCCATTCAACAACTATCGCCCCCCGCTGGCCGCCCGCCGCCGTCAACCGCCACCGCCACCGTGGCGGACCATCGCCGTGGACAACCTCCCCACCATCCGATCAAGGGGAGGCTCTCCTCACCGTCCGATCAAGAGAGTAACCACCCACTAGCCCACTACTTTAGTGGTGTGGCCCGCCATGATCCTCCCTGGAGGCTATAAAAAGGACCCCGGGGGCTCTTCATTCTGGACCTTTTCTCTTTTCCGGGTTGCCTTCTTCTTCCTCATGAGAGAGCTCGTCTGCCTCCTCCCCCAGATTTGGCCTCCTATCGCCGTGAACCACCAGCGGCCACTAGTGGCCACCAGCGCTCCAACAACACGCCACCAGCAGGAAAACGCAAAGTCCCCAAAAAGCACAAGGAAGAAGGCAACCGTCGCCGACAAGTATACGCGACCGCAAGCGCCAGAGCATCAGGATCATCCCACGCATTTCAACACCCAAGTGACTCCCGCGGCGCAGTCTGTTGCCCGTCGGGAGCCGTAGTCTCTCTCTCCCCCAAATTGTAATGGGAGAGGCCTGTCACCCCGATTCTCCAACACACTGTAATCACCGAAATCTAGTGGAATTTGATCGGCGCAGACCCGCTCACGCGGTTTTTTACCTATGTAAGGGATTTTTCCACGTCATCACATCTTGTGTCAACTCTCTACTTTCATTGACTGTGTGCACGCTCGACCGCCTCATGATTTAAGATGGTTCAAACAAATCCGGTCTGACCGGAGCATCGAGTTAGTCCGCAACAGTTTGACGTCGTCTATGGGAAGCAAGTTCCCAACATACTCAAAAGACAGTACCCTCAACACAACGGTACTCATAACTAAAGACCATGGCGTGAGAAGCTGCCCGCATGACAGAAGGGACAACACTCGGGGGGGGGGGGGGGCAGGTTGGTCCAAGTCCCCCTCACCGGCGTGTCGTCATACCGAAGGAGAACTCCCCATTACGGATTTCCACGGTCGTAGAGCCCATTTAGACAAAGGATCTGAAGTTCAGCATCACTACAATCACCTAAAAGCAACAAGCATCAGGCCAACAGAAGTTGAAGGGCTCACACGCGACGAGGTTCTCAACTTAATCACAGAAGAACGCGGGCGGGCCAAGCAATATGCCGCTCCCGTCAGCCGCCCTCTCCATCATTACTCGCCATTTGCACCCGAGGTTCGAGCACACCCAATCCCTCACGGTTTCAAGCTCCGAAAGATCGAGGCATATGATGACACAAGTGACCCGTTAGAGCATGTCAGACACTTCACAATCATGATACAACTTTGCAACGCCCCATATCAACTATTGTGCCAAGCTTTCCCAGCAACTTTGAAAGGGAAAGCTCGCACATGGTTCATGTCCCTGAAGGAAGTAGAAATCAAAGATTTCGTCGAACTAACACAACAATTCACGGATCAGTTTATCGTCAGCCGCCAGATATTCAACGATCCTTCCCACCTGTCTGGTATCCGTCAAAATGAAGGGGAAACCCTTAAAGATTTCTTCCGTCATTTCACCACTGAAGTACGACGAATCCCTGGAATAAAAGCGAAACTCCTATGCAGATTTCTTCTTGGAGGGCTCCATCCTAGTGGCTTCCACTCCGCACTAGTACAAGAAACTATACCGAGCTATTCTGATCTTGCTCAACGAATTGATGCCCAGATCGCCGCTGACAGTGCAATTGAAGCACACCGCCAACAATTCAAAAGCAATTCAAAGAGACAGCGAGAGCAGGGGTTGACACCACTGTCGGTTCCCAAAAAGGGCAACTCGCGCCATGTCAACTCTCGACGGGCTGGGGGGCATCACCAACATCAAGCCTTCACTCCCCACAACTCTTCACAAGCGGGAGTGTTGTTCGCCATACGCAACCATCTGTCTCTACAAAGGCCAATGACTCTTACTCCAAATTCAGGGGACCAATCTAAGTATTGCAATTTCCACCAAGGTCACAAGCATAAGACAGAAGATTGTTCAAGACTGAAGATAGAAATCGAACGATTCGTTCGTCTTGGGTACCTCGAGAGTTCTCTCCAAAATAAAGGCTCAGAATCTACATGTCAAGAATGATCCGGCACTGAGACGATCCCCAGGATGAACATCTCAAAGAAGAGTTTGCTTGCTGCCAAATGAGCATCCAGAGATCCATCATCATTGCTTGTATTTTGTATTTTTAACATTCGTGAGACGAACAAAATGTGTTATTTCCAAACTTATTGATGACTACATTACAGAGTGTTCAGTGCTCCCAACAAGTGATTCTGGCCTCTCCTCTTACAGAGTGTTCAGTGCTCCCAACAAGGGACTCTGGCCTCTACTCTTACAGAGTGTTCAATACTCCCAACAAGGGACTCTGGCCTCTCCTCTTACAGAGTGTTCAGTGCTCCCAACAAGGGACTCTGGCCTCTCCTCTTACAGAGTGTTCAGTGCTCCCAACAAGGGACTCTGGCCTCTCCTCTTACAGACTGTTCAGTGCTCCCAACAAGGGACTCTGGCCTCTCCTCTTACAGAGTGTTCAGTGCTCCCAACAAGAGACTCTGGCATCTCCTCTTACAGAGTGTTCAGTGCTCCCAACAAGGGACTTTGTCCTCTCCTCTTACAGAGTGTTCAGTGCTCCCAATAAGGGACCCTGACCTCTCCTCTTACAGAGTGTTCAGTGCTCCCAACAAGGGAACCTGACCTCTCCTCTTATAGAGTGTTCAGTGCTCCCAACAAGGGACTCTGGTCTCTCCTCTTACAGAGTGTTCAGTGCTCCCAATAAGGGACTCTGGCCTCTCCTCTTATAGAGTGTTTAGTGATCCTAACAAGGGACCCTGACCTCTCCTCTTACAGAGTGTTCAGTGCTCCCAACAAGGGACCCTGACCTCTCTTCTTACAGAATGTTCAGATCTTCGCAAAAGTGATTCTGTCCTCTTCGGCTCATAGCCAACTAAGTCGCGAGCAACCCTCGTGCAAACTAAGCCACGAGCAACCCTCGTGCAAACTAAGCCCCGAGCAAACCTCATGCAAACTAAGCCGCGAGCAATCACCGCGCAAACTAAGTTGCGACTACAACCCATGCAAAGTAACGCCACAATTCAAACTTACAATGGACTCAACATAAGCTGGCACATAAACCACGCCGCTCATTGCCTCCGAAGAAGTAGACATCCTTGGGGCAGTTGTAACGGCTCGATTTAGAGCTCAGAGGCCCACCCCACCCAACACCTGGGCCGGAGCAGCCGTTACAGCAGTAGTCTCCGGAAGAGAAGGCCCGAGCGACAGGAGATCCCAATGCCATCACACTTCGATCAGCTGGGGAAGTAACGCCAAAAGAAGCAGTGTGCCCCCTTTTCCGACCATGTGCACAAGGTACCCCGATGGCACACTCGGGGGCCCCAGAAACTCCGCGTCTCGGCAACCTCTTCCCTTCCGCAAAAGAGCACTCAATGCGTCATACATATTATATCGTGCGCACACTGCACAAATCACACACTTAAACAAGCTTCTGAGTAAAAGTCCCCTGAACGGGTTCGGCTGAACTGCGGGTCCAGTGAACGCAATCGCGGTAATCTTCCGCAAAGAGCGACCCCACGACACGGCTGCCGGGGCCGCTCCCTTGGGGCTTCCCGGGAGGCGATCACCCTGCGCGACAGAGGTCACACATGGGAGTTCCCGCTAATCCCGCGCACCGTGCGTGCGTGATTAATTCTGAGGTTGTCACGTGGGATTAAATTCCTGCATAGGCAAATCCCGCGCGGGATTAATCCCGTCTGCGCTGGATTAATTCTGACCCCGCGCAGTAAGCAGAACGCATGCCCCTCTCAATGTGCGCTTCCTGCCGCACGCGCCCGCTCTCGTGAACTGGTGTGCACGCACGCTCGCCCGGCGCACGCGCGGTCAGGGGGCGCGCGACAAAATGCGTGCTCTCGCATGACTTGATCCGCGCGCCTCCTCGCGTGCCCGCACAGTGGCCGCTCGCCACCGTCTTAGTCAAAGATAATGAGAGGAAATCCTTGCTCTCTCGCTTGTACCAATCTTCGACAGCAGAGGATTTGGGGGGCAATTGATGGGTATGAAGCCCCATTTATATAAGAATGAATGTGCACTTAGCCATCTCTCACATGATCCCTCCAATTGTGAAGATCATGGGTTTGACTAGTCAACCCACTCCCCCCATGATCTCCATCATAATAGGAGAGATCATGATGGCCTCCCATTCAACAACTACCGCAGGCCGCCGACCGCCGCCGCCGCCGCCGACCGCCGCCGCCGCCGACCGCCGACCGCCTCCAGCCGCCGACCGCCGCCGCCGCCTCCGGCCGCCGGCCGCCGCCGACCGCCGCCGACCGCTACTACCGACCGCCGTCGTCGTCGTCCACCACCGTCCACCCGCCGTCGTCGGCCGTCGTCGCCCGCTGTCGCCGGCCACCAACGCCGCCGTCCTCCGCCGCCGACCGCCGCCGTCGGCTGTCGATCGCCCGCCGCCGTCGGCTGTCGGTCGCCCGCCGCCGTCAATCGCCACCGCCACCATGGCGGCCCATCGCCGTGGACAACCTCCCCACCGTCTGATCAAGGGGATGCTCTCATCGCCGTCAGATCAAGAGGGTAACCATCCACTAGCCCACTACTTTAGTGGTGTAGCCCTCCATGATCCTCCCCTGTAGGCTATAAAAAGGACCCCAGGGGCTCTTCATTCTGGATCTTTTCTCTTCTCCGGGTTGCCTTCTTCTTCCTCAGGAGAGAGCTCGTCTGCCTCCTCCCCCGAGTCGGCCTCCTATCGCCGTGAACCACCAGCGGCCACCAGCGGCCACTCGCGCTCCACCAACACGCCACCAGCAGGAAAACGCCAAGTCCCCAAAAAGCAAAAGGAAGAAGGCAACCGTCGCCAGCAAGTATACGTGACCACAAGTGCCAGAGCATCAGGATCATCCCACGCATTTCAACACCCAAGTGACTCCCGCGGCGCAGTCTGTTGCCCGTCGGGAGCCATAGTCTCTCTCTCCCCCAAGTTGTAACGGGAGCGGCCTGTCGCCCCGATTCTCCAACACACTGTAATCACCAGAATCTAGTGGAATTTGATCGGCGAAGACCCGATCATGTGGTTTTTTACCCATTTAAGAGATTTTTCCACGTCATCACATCTTGTGTCAACTATTTACTTTCATTTACTGTGTGCGCGCTCGACCACCTCGTGAGCTAAGACGGTTCGAACAAATCCGGTCCGACCGGGGCATCGAGTTAGTCCGCAACAAAAATGTTGGAGAGAGGGGGTCGGTTTGATCATATGGCTGCTGAAATAGTAAGACAGATCCAACGGTTGAATCACTCCAATGAATCTAAAATTCATGTGTTTCATATTTCTTTTATAATGGTATATATATATATATACACACTATAAGGAAAACTTCATTTAGTAACAAAAATTAGGAAGACTAAATAATTTGTTGCTAATTAGCATCGAATTTAGCTAGATAAATGATATTTGTTTTTACCTACAAAAATAGCAACAAAACATTCGTTGCAAAAATAGCAACGAATTATTTTGTTGCAAAATATTTGTTGCTAAATAGAAACGAAATATTTTCTTTCAAAATTTCTATGCTAATTATTTTAGATTAAATATTTATGGAGGGAAAAATTCAATTCCCTCCAAATATTTTCATCACACTTATATATATATATATATATATATATATATATATATATATATATATATATATATATATATATATATCATAAGTTCTTAAACAAATTAAAGAAGCTATTTATATCCTCATTCTCATCCTGATAGTACTCCCCTGACAAGATCGTCACTCTCCCACACGATCTCCCCGTCGAGCTCGTCACACTCCCATGCGATCTCCCCGCTTTACTCAAACGAGAAATAACTAAATATATACATATAAAAAATATAAATAAATAAACAAATATAAAATATACAAAAATATATAAATATATATAATATATAGAAATAACGATATATATAAATAATAATATATAATAAACTATATATATATATATTAAATTATAAATAAATAAACATAAATAAATAAATAAATATATAAATAAATAACCGGATATATATATATATATATATATATATATATATATATTATATATCCGGTTATTTATTTATATATTTATTTATTTATTTATGTTTATTTATTTATAATTTAATATATATATATATATATATATATATATATATATATATATATATATATATATATATATATATATATATATATATATATATATACTATCTTAAAAAGATATATGGTGGTCTGCCAATAGCGTGAGTTCGAAAATAGGGGAAAAAACAAGTGCCGTCGGAT
This sequence comes from Platanthera guangdongensis, assembly GCA_039583875.1. Taxonomy (NCBI): domain Eukaryota; kingdom Viridiplantae; phylum Streptophyta; class Magnoliopsida; order Asparagales; family Orchidaceae; genus Platanthera; species Platanthera guangdongensis. The sequence continues at coordinate 175,655,895 of CM077156.1, forward strand.
TCGAGTATTTGGATCCACAGCCGTTAGATCTTGGGCTGCGAATAACACGTATGGTTTGCAAATAACAGAATACCCAAAAAAAAGAAAATTTCTCTCTCCTGTTTCCCGATCCCACATTCCGCGTCCCCCCCTTCTCACGGCTCTCTCCACCGCCGGCGGCGGAGCCGCCGGCGGCCTGACCGGCTGCCCCCGGCAGGTTCGCCGGGAGCAGACGAACCTGCCGGCGGTGGTCCGGTGGCGCTCCGGCGGGGCCACCGCCGGCGGTGGCCCTAACCGTGAGGCCAGATCTGGGCCTCACGGTCAGGGCCACCGCCGGCGGTGGCCCCGCCGGAGCGCCGCGCGATCACCGCCGGCAGGTTCGCCTGCTCCCGGCGAACCTGCCGGGGGCAGCCGGTCAGGCCGCCGGCGGCTCCGCCGCCGGCGGTGGAGAGAGCCGTGAGAAGGGGGGGGTGCGATTTTCATTTTTTAAAAATAAAAATTATATTAATATTATAATATATATAATATATTATATATATAATATATTATATAAAATTTAAAAATGTTCATTTAAATTTAAATTTGGCGGAGCCCGCCGGGGGGGGTTCGGCGGAGCCTGCCGGGGGTGGTGGGGCGGGCGAAGCCCGCCGTCGGCGGCCAGGTACTGTGGCGCGTAGCCATCGGGCCGGAGGCCCGTGCCTGCGACTCGTATATATATATATATATATATATATATATATATATATATATATATATATATATATATATATATATATATATATATATATATATATATATATATATATATATATATATATATATATATATATATATATATATATATATATATATATATATATATATATATATATATATATATATATATATATATACTAGCATCTTCGAACGGGCTCCGCCCGTTCTCGATGCGTCGCTGCGGGCTTCGCCCGCAATCAAGCGGGCTTCGCCCGCTTGACCTCCCGGCGGGCTTCGCCCGCCCCCCGCCGGGCGTTCGCCCTTTCTCGATGCGTCGCTCCGCAATCAAGCGGGCTTCGCCCGCCCCCGGCGAACATTTAAAATAATTCTAAAATAAATCTTCGAACGGGCTCCGCCCGTTCTCGATGCGTCGCTGCGGGCTTCGCCCGCAATCAAGCGGGCTTCGCCCGGTTGACCTCCCGGTGGGCTTCGCCCGCCCCCCGCCGGGCGTTCGCCCTTTCTCGATGCGTCGCTCCGCAATCAAGCGGGCTTCGCCCGCCCCCCGGCGGGCTTCGCCCGCCCCCGGCGAACATTTAAAATAATTCTAATATAAATCTTTAAATAATTTTTAAAAAATCATTTAATTATTAATTATAAAAACATATTAATTAAAACTTTTTTAAAAAAAAAAAAAAAAAAACAAAAAAAAAACCCCGCATCCCCCCCCCCCCCCCCCCCACGGCCTCAGCCCGCCGCCGGCGGCGGAGCCGCCGGCGGCCTGCCCGCCGCCCACCGGCGGGTTCGCCGCCCTCCGGCGAACCCGCCGGGGGTTGTCCGGCGGCTCACGGGCAGGGCCACCGCCGGCGGTGGCCCTGCCCGTGAGCCCCAAACTGGAGCTCACGGGCAGGGCCACCGCCGGCGGTGGCCCTGCCCGCTCGCCACCGGACAACCCCCGGCGGGTTCGCCGGAGGGCGGCGAACCCGCCGGTGGGCGGCGGGCAGGCCGCCGGCGGCTCCGCCGGCGGCGGCGGGCTGAAGCCACGGGGGCGGGATGCGGTATCGGGGAGGTATCGGGGCTGGATTGCAAATGAACAGTAACTCTGTTTTTGATTTGGATAATTGCAGGCCTTCGGTTTTGAATCCAAGGGCTCTTATTTGATGAAGTTTGATCGGACGGTCAAGATGAGTTTCATGGTGTGATTGTAGATATGCATATTGTTTTATATGATAAAGATATATATATATATATATATATATATATATATATATATATATATATATATATATATATATATATATATATATATATATATATATATATATATTACCACCACTTATAAATGAATCAGTTAATTAGGAGGGTTGGTTGGGTAAGGAATTTGTAGCTAGGACCATATTAGCTACAAATTTTTTTCGTTTCTAAATTTCTTGCTAATTAAAATTAGCAACGAATTTATCTAATTAGTAACGAATTTTACTCCTTGCTAATCAAGATTTTTGTTGTTGTGATATATATATATATATATATATATATATATATATATATATATATATATATATATATATATATATATATATATATATATATATATCAGCTCAGAATTATTAATGAACTATTTTGGAAATAATGAAACTGGTCGTGACTTAACACATATTGACTGCATTCCATGCATGTTTAAAGAGATTTTGCATTCTTTTGTATAATGTAGTTCTAATGATTAGTTTGTATATGTAAAGATACATACACAAGTATCACCTATTTGATAAGCATGTTGGAACCATATGACATCGTAGACTAACACGGAAAATAGAGAGAATAATTATTTGATTATTTTCTCATAGAAGTGCATGCAAGTTGCAAGTATTTCTATATTTATATAGTAATAGAGAGTGGAGCTTAAACTTCATTCTAAGATTTGAGACCAAATACTAAGGATGTAATGAACTCTAATTGGGCCTACCAGTCCTGGATCAGTCCCGCTCAAACCAGTCTCAGTCCGGTACCAGGTTTCTGCCTCTTGAGTAGGACCGGCTGGGACCGGAGGACCGGTCCTAACTGGTCCCGGACCGGTCGTCTTTCATCCACCTCCACATTATGTCCAAGTGTAAAAGATCGGTCTTTAACTTTCAAATTTCCCAAATGTAAAATACCTCGTTCAGTGATGAGGAGAAGAAGCAGTACAAGGCATTAAAGATCACATGCAACCTCAACAATGTTGTGTGCAAGCTGAAATAATGGGTCTTTTATCAAATACCAGTCTTTTTATCGATCCCGGTCTGAGAACGGTCTTTTAACGGTCCCGGTTCGGGACAAGCCTTTGATGAAAAAAGGACCCTTTGGCTCCCCTGGGAGTGGTCCGGGACCGGACCGATCCTAACTGGGACCGGTCCCTAGCCGGTCCTAACCGGGCCGGTTGATCCCAATCGGACCGGTTTTTTTGTGCACAACCAATTAGGAGGATAGAAAAAAAAGAAATTTAAAATAAAGATAAGACGGATTTTAAAAAATTTATAGAAATTATTTTATATATTATCTTATTAATTTTTATTTAAATATATTTTTTAAAAAAGTCAATTATAATTTATTAAATTAAGCAATTTTTTTAAAAAATAGAAAATTAAAAAAATTGAAATACCATGCAGTGGGGAGCGCGTTTGCGTATGCCGGCGGAACCGCGGCGCCGTCACCTGACCAGAACCCACTGCCGGGTTCGCCGGTCCCCGACAAATCCGTCAGGGGTTATCCGACTCGAGCGGGCAGGGCCACTGCCGGCGGCGGCCCTGCCCGTGGGAGCCAAAACCGAATCTCAAGATTCATAATGTGCAAGAAAGTATTTTTTATATAATATATATAAAAAATATCGTATATACGCGCCTTTTAGAAATACATTTTGTACGTGCATTTTCGAAAAAATATTCAACACAAAAGTGTTGAACAATGTTCCTAAAAATCCACACACAAGGCCCAGGTTTCAACACGAAAGTTGCAGATCTTCATGAGATCTCCAACTTTCGTGTTGAACACCTTTTCTGAAAATGCACGCACAAGACATATTTCTAAAAGACATGTATATACGACATATACACATCACATACTCGCACGTGCGTGGGCATCGGGGTATATCCGCTTTACGCGGATATAGGAACAGTATGCGCGAGCTGGGCTGCGGTTGTATTTAATCCAACAGTAAATAAAAAAAGCTTGTCGGCACAAATCTTTTTAGCATTGGGCGGCCGGCGGTTGCGGGCTCGCCGGCCACCAGACGCCTTGGACTCGCCGGCGTGGACACAAATGATACCAGGGCGGCCGGTGGCCAGCGAGCCCACAGTCGCCGGCCGCCCTGCTGTAAAAAATTTTGCAACAGCAGCGGCGCCACCGCCGCTGCGTTGCAATTTTTTTTACAGAGGGGTTGTTGGCCGCTGCGGGCTTGCCGGCGCCTACAGCCCCACTGTCAAGCACAAAGAAGGATGCACTGTGCGCAGAGATATTGAATATCCGCATTACGCGGCTTTCCATATTTCTAACTTCATCATATGCAGAAATGGAAGAAAAAAATAATTGAAGCTGTAAAGGAGGGCCACTATTTTTCCTCCACACGTAATAACAATGGCGTACCCGAACCGAGGGCGGGCAGTGGCCGAAAGAGGACGCCGGTGGCCGAAAGTGGGTGCAACCCGCCGAAAGCAGGCGTAGCCCGCCTGAAAGAGGGCGTAGCTAGCCCAAATGCGGGCGCAGCCCGCCCGAATGCGGGCACAGCTAAGAGTCAGTATTCGGGCGGGATGTGCCAGCATTCGGGCGGGCTGCGCCCGCATTCGGGGGCATTCTACATGTGCATGATGGTTGCAAAGCGCCTAATGTGGTCCAGAGGATCGTCTGTCCTGTCAAACGTCTCGAAGTCGCGGAGCACGATACCAGGCGAAAAGGAATATGCTAGGATCGGTGGAGTTATTAGGGAAATGAGGTGGACGGGGCGTTGCACGTCGTTCGCGTACTGGTGTCCCCCATGCCCATATTCCTCGTCGATCATGCTTAGCCCTTCAGGTATTGTTGGGTGTGCAAAGCTGTCAGGGCCAGATGGTTCTGCGATGGGATCCTTAGAGCGGGCAGTGTCTTCAGGCATTTCTGACTGGGGATCTGCGGTGGTTGATCTTTTGGTGTTATGTCCGCGTTGGGGGCACGAAGAACTTTTAGGTCTCTTAGCAAGGTGAGCATATTCGTGTGGTGTGGCGCTCTCTTATCAGGCGTCTGCATTCTTCCCCTGATGCTTGGGATGCGGTGATGATGGATCTTTCCTGAAGCGAGGCGTTGCCTGCAGGCAAGTTGGTGGGGGGCTGGAACGGTGTGCTCCTCTAGTGTCATGTCCAGGGGCGGACCCAGGTTATGACACGGTCGGGCATGTGCCCGACCATGTTTTTCGTGAATTCCCGCTAGGGCACGCCTATTCCCTCCCATCGGCGAGCCAGCGAGTGACTCCTGTGCGACGTCGATGACTCGCAGGGGGGAGGACCCAGCTTAGCCATTTCCGCGCTGTGATCTTTCCCCAGCCCGCCGCTGCTGCTCCGCACTCCGCCTGCCGATCGCTGCTGTTCGGCTGCTCCGCACTCTGCCTCAGGCCCTCAAGGATTGATGATGCTCGGCTACCCCGCACTCCGCCTCAGGCCCTCAACTCCAACTACTAAACCAATTTCAAGATTTGCTTTCTCCGCCCTCTTTTAAGGTACCAGTTTATATTGTGTTTTCCATTTCTTTATGGGGTCCTTTTCTTGTTGTGCGATCGATCGACATTCATCATGAAATCAATTTCCTCTTAGATACATATAGATTTTGGGATGTATTTTTGGTCTTGTTTCCTGTTCTAATTTGTAGATGATGTTCATCTTCTTGGCGGTGGCGTGCAGGTTGGATTATAAATCAATGGCGACCACCATCAGGATGCAACTCAATCTTGGTTTGCCCCCTAACACTTTCCTTTCTTGTTCTACTAAAACACGTCTGATTTAATGAAGCAAGATTTTCTCTTTTTTGCGCGGAGGGTTGAGTGAAGAATCTGTTGTATCTTAGGTTTGATTATATCTGGTAATAGGGAAAGTGGAACTGTAATTAATGTGCAATGGTGACCTTAGAGAGTTAGAAATCATTGCAGTTTGATGCTGGATCCCTTTATCAGTATGGGTGAAATTTGATTTCTGTTCATGATTCTGATTTAGGCATTGAGACAACAAAATTGAGTAATTTCTCAAAAAACTTTTTGATATCCTTTTTGATTTCATTTTAACTTCCAGTTAAAATGACATTTGTCATTACCATTTTGTTTAGGCTCTGACATCCTGGTTACGTTTTTAATTTTCAGTTCGTTATAAGAGAAAACAAAGTTATTATCTTGATTCATTTGCCATAATAGCTTCATTCATCTAGCATAGCTTCATTCATCTAGCACTATCACTCTAAACTGGTTGATGAAGACTGTTTTTTAATTTATGGTTAGGGAGAGATATGTATGTTAAAAATTATTGTGCCCAGGCGATGTCAAAATCCTAGTTTTGCCACTGGTCGTGTCACTAGTAATTTGTGTTATGAAAATTTATGGTGTATGTATCGCTACGACAAATGATATTATCAAGTTTTCTAATAAATGCAGCGACACATAAACGCATAGGAACGTTTTAACCAAACACAACTATTCTCAAAATGAAGTTTATACTAAATGTATTTTTCTAATTTGAGAACACAAAATTAAGCGAGCTAGATTAAACGGTAAATTTACTGAAGTGCGGAAATTAGTTTATACCGTTCTTGGATTCTTACTCGTTTTTCATGATCGCTAAAATTCGCAACAGTTGTGATGTGTTGTTCCTTATGAACTCTGCAACGTTAGCAATATCCGCCAGCACCAAAAACTAATATAGGGTCACTACAGCAATAAAGAAGTTAGCGCAAACCAAACATATAAATATATGTATATGTGTGCTCATGTGACTAATGCATGAAAACAGATAATGCTCTGTATAGTGATTGGACTAATCAAGATATAGGTAATGATGAAGGGAGTACCAACACTTCAGTTTTCTACCCAATATATGTAGGGGCTTGCTTGTCCACGATTTAATAAATTTGAGTGGGTTTGAGATCAGAGCTCATTGACTGTAGATTTCTTCCATGGCTTGGCCGGCGGCTTCCTGATGCAGAGAATGGAAGATGAAAAACCCAGTGTCAAGAAGAGGGATCAAAGCTATTTATCCTTCATAGATCCAGAGCGGCAGCATCTTCCTATCTTGGCGCCGATGAAGATGCCCGCTGGATGGGAGTGCTTCCTCAAAATTTAGTGGCCGAAAACACTAGCAGGTGGTGAAGATCCAAAGACCTCCCCGACAGTTGCAGATCTACAGGCGACGGGCACTTCACGCCTCCAGGAGAGCGTCGGCGATCAACAAGAGTTGAAGATACTCCAGGTTCTTGCTGCCGAGATGAAGGTTCTCCAAGGACCGAAGCGAGGAAAACTCAACGCCGGCGGTTTCAGGTCGTAGAAAGGGAGAGAGCTCGGGAGATTTTCAGCCCTTGTTCACCGTGAGGCATTGAAAGTAAAATGAGGGGTTTCAAAGTTAGGCTCTAATAGGGCAAGCCCAAAATTTTGGAGTTACCAAAATTTAATGGGGACAATAAAGTCCATTAAAAGCTCCAAAATGAATGAAAATAAAACCCCCCATGAAATCAATTAGATTTCATGATTATGCCAAAAATTTGTGTCAAGGGTGAGACCGAGCTCACGACTGAATTTACGAGACGGTCTGGCCCACCTATCACAAGCTTCGACCGTTCGCGCGACTGAATTAACTCACGCTCGTAGGAGTCCGAATAGACTAAATATACGCGTACAACTTTAACGGATCGCCTCGATGAATCAAGTCCACCTAATGGAAAATTTCCAACATTCTCCCACTTGGACATGTGTTCATCGTAACTCATGACATTCCGATAAAATCTTCACTAAACTTAAGGGTACCAATTAGCGAACGCGATATTGAGTCTACTCCCACGTCAATCCGGTCCAATCAAATCCTTCAATCTGAATCATGGCGGCAACCACATCATTGAGCGACACGGGACCTTCCATGGTCACAGCAGCTTACGGATCTAATCGACATGGACAAAGCGCGATTATATAAACCATAGAACAACACACTGAAAATGTGCACATGAAAGTTGTTCTAATTTGGTGGTCAACCAAAACTTCTCAAATGAATGTACTAAACCATGCTGCGAAAAGTTCTTAAGTGTTCAAAAGAACAAGTATGTCTAATCTTAAGGTTCCAAAATTCATGCGTCAAAAGACATACTACAGACCATAATTCAAATGAAGTGCCCTAGACCTTATGCTCCGACTGGCACAAGTCATGAGACTTTGTATGAAGTATGACGTGTCACATAAATTCAACAAATATTGAAACTTAATAATATTGTTGAATCAATATACTTCAATTATTAATGAATTAAATAAAGTGCAAACTAAACGACAGATAACTGAATTGGAGCTTCATGAATCCTCCCACTAATCAAGCACATCGATTGACTCTTTAAGCTCCATATTAATAATATGTTTTTGAAACACGTTAGGGCGAAGTCCATTAGTAAGTGGATCGGCCAACATGTCATCTGTCCCTAAATGCTCCACTAAAATGTCACCCTTCTTGATCAATTCCTTAACGATCAAAAATTTAATTTCCATATGTTTGTACCCTGTGATACTTTTATTGTTCATCGAGAACATAACTGTAGAGATGTTATCACAGTACATCTGGATGGGTCCAGCTATAGAATCGACAACCTTTAACTCTGAAATGAAATTCTTAAGCCACACTGCGTGAGTGGAAGCTCCAAAAAGAGAGACGAACTCTGCATGCATTGTGGACAAAGTGACGAGTGTCTGTTTGACACTCTTCCACGAAACGACCCCACCAAAAAACTTAAATATATAACCTGAAGTAGATTTTCTATCATCCTCACACCCGGCAAAATCAGTATCTGTATGCCCCACTAACTTAAGGTTTTGAACCCTATGGTAGACCAACTTAAAATCCTCAGTTCCCTTTAAATACCTTAGGACTTTCTTGGCAGCCACCCAATGATCAGGTCCTGGGTTCGACTGATATCTGCCCAAAGTCCCACTGCGAAGGCAATGTCCGGTCTGGTACAGACTTGGGCATACATTAAGCTGTCTACCGCACTAGCATAAGGTATATCCTTCATGCGCTCTCTCTCTATGTCGTTCCTGGGGCATTGTGATAAGCTAAGCTTATCACCTTTAAGCACAAGTACTTCACCAGGCTTACAACCGAGCATGCTAAATCTCTCAAGTACACGCTCGATGTAGGATTTCTGAGAGAGTGCTAATGAATAGTGAGATCGGTCCCTAATGATCTCAATCCCTAGAACGAAGGATGCTTCTCCAAGATCTTTCATATCAAAGTGTTTTGACAGAAATTGCTTAGATTCATGCAATAATGTCAAATCACTGCTCTCAAGCAAGATGTCATCTACATAAAGAAATAAGAAGATGAATCTGCTCCCACTGATCTTGAGATATATGCAACGGTCTACCTTATTTTCTACAAAACTAAAAGAAGTAACTACCTCATCAAACTTCAAATACCACTGTCTAGAAGTTTGCTTTAGACCATATAGAGATTTGTTAAGCTTACATACAAGTTGGTCGGAATGACCAGACTTGAATCCCTCAGGCTGCACCATATAGACCTCCTCGGCAAGATCGTCATTCAGGAATGCGGTCTTTACATCCATCTGGTGTAGCTCCAAATCATAATGAGCTACTAATGCCATTATCACTCTGAAAGAGTCTTTAGAGGAAACGAGAGAAAAGGTCTCGTGGTAATCTATTCCTTCTCTCTGCGTAAATCCCTTGGCTACCAGTCTAGCTTTAAACCGCTCGACTTTTCCTTTATAGTCTTTCTTGGTCTTAAACACCCATTTAGAACCAATGGGCTTACAGCCTTTGGGTAACTCAACCAACTCCCAAACCTTATTCAGCTTCATAGACTCCATCTCGTCTTTCATCGCATCCCACCACAGACCAACTTGAGGTCCAAACACAGCTTCATTAAATGTCACTGGGTTAATCACTTGACCGATGTCATAATCACTCTCTCCTAAATAGACTTCATTGTCTGAGGAAATTGCAGGCCTTCTCTGCCTAATGGATCTCCTAGTGGGTGGATGAACCTCCTGGACATGAGGAGGAACCTCAACTGGAATCGGTGGTAAGACCGCTTCCACATCCTCCACTTGTTCCGTCACAGGTTCAGGCACCGCAGGATTTCCTATCAAGGGCACAGATAAATTAATGGGTACAACTTCCTCGACTTCACTAATAGGACGAGAGCAACTAGCATCATCAGCGACATCCCATTCTAAAAATTTAGCTGTTTGTGACTCCACAATTCTGGGTCCTCCTAAAGGGGAATAGAACTTAAATCCCTTGGAGTGATCTGGGTAGCCAATGAAATATCAACGACAAGACCTAAGGGCAATCTTACTTTCTGATGGGTTGTACAAACGGACTTCTGCAGGACAACCCCAAACACGTAAATGATTAAGGCTGGGTCGTCTACCAGTCCACAACTCAAAAGAGGTTTTAGGTACCAACTTAGACGGGACTCTATTAAGGATGTACACTGCGGTCTTAAGCGCCTCACCCCACAAAAATTCAGGAAGATTCGTTCTACTCATCATGCTCCTCATCATTTCCTTAAGAGTGCGATTACGCCTTTCGGCCACACCATTCTGCTCAGAACTACCCGGCATGGAGTACTGGGCAACAATGCCACAGCTCTCCAAGTATCTGTCAAACAGACCTTTATGTTGCTCGGATGCATCATGTCTACCAAAATACTCGCCACCTCTGTCAGACCTAACAATGTTGATGTCTTTCCCTATTTGTTTCTCAACTTCAGTCTTGAAAATCTTGAACTTTTCAAGAGATTCAGACTTCTCCTTAATTAAGTACAGATAGCCAAAACAGGAGTAGTCATCAATGAATGTAATAAAATATGTGTTCCTACAGAGGGTAGTGGAATAAGGACCATTGATGTCTGTATGAATAACCTCTAACACACTTGAACTACGAGTTGAGCCCTTCTTCTTAATTTTGGTCATCTTACCTCTACATCAGTCCACGCATGTATCTATGTCACTGAAGTCTAGAGCAGGGAGGATGTTTTCCTTAATTAATCTTTCTACTCTTTCCCTAGAGATATGACCTAATATTTTATGCCATAGTATGGAAGACTGCTCCTTAATGAGAGGTCTTTTATTGCCAACGCATTCTACATTATAGGTGGCCGCATATATGTTCGTAGGAGCAAGACATAAACTATATAACCCGTTAGATAATGAACAATGACCTATAACTTGCGATTCATAAGAAATATTAATAGAACCACCACAAATGTTAAAACCATAATGAAGTTTATCTAAAACAGATACTGAAATCAAGTTCCTTCTAAACGAAGGAATATAGAAAATGTCTCTTAAAATAAGTTCATATCAGAAGAAAGAACTAAGCTAATATCCCCAATAAACTCTACTTCCACCTCAGCGTTGTTTCCAACCGTGAGTCTGCACTCACCCTTGCTTGGCCTCCTCCTTTTGATGAACCCCTGCAGTGTGTAAGCAACATGATTAGTTGCTCCACTATCGAGCCACCAAGAACTAGATGGGGCTTCAATTAAATTGGATTCACAAATGACAAAGGCTAAAGAGTTACCTTTAGGCGCAAAACCACGTTTATCCATCCAAGCTTTAAATTTCAGGCACTCGTGCTTCACGTGTCTCTTCTTCTTACAAAAGAAGCAGCTAAGAGGCTTCTTTCCACCAGTGTCCTTTCTCCCTGAAGCTTGTACATCCTGAGCTTTAAAAGGAGCTTTGAACTTCTTCTTCTCCTTGAACGAGGGTTTGACAACGAGTAACGCAGTGTTCGTCTTTTCCTTCTTCAGTTTCTCCTCCTCAGCAACACACCGAGTGATCAGATCATTTATCTTCCACGCCTCATCCTGGGAACTGTAAGTGGTCTTCAAAATGCTGAACTCCGTAGGAAGAGTATTTAGTGCTTGATGCACTATCAAGGCTTCAGGGAGAGTAATCTCCATCTCTTGCAGTTTGGTCTGGTAATAGACCATCTTCAGTATATAATCACGAACTCCGCCTCCTCCCGAATACCTCATGGAGAAGAGGTCCTGAATTAGAGTCTCAATCTCAGCATTGGAAGACACCTTATATCTCTGCCCAACGGCAGTTAGAAAATCCCTAGCGATGGTCGTGTCTGGAAGGCCACTCAGCAGGTGCTCCGGAATGGAACGCTTCATAGTCAACAAGCAGATTTTGTTCGACTTGTTTCATGCACCGTAATGATCCTTCTCAGCTTGAGTGCTAGTCGCTGTGAGGGCTGCAGGCTGGTTGGTACTAATGGCTATCTTTATGTCCACCATCTCGAGAGCAAACATGATGTCGGACTTCCACTTCTTAAAGTTTGATCTAGTGAGTTTTTCAATGGTCATCATATTGTTGTGGACTGTAAAGGTGACTGTGTAGAGAGAAAACGATTATTAGTGATAAATAGAGCAACAGTGGCTATAAAACCCTAAATAGCACACTAGGCGGAGAATCCTGGGGCGTCAACACGCAACACGTTTGGGCAGACTACGTGCCACGCAATTAGTAATTCTCCACACAAGAACGAGCAACAGTTACACTTGAGCTTTTCGTAAAACTACCACCTTTAGGTGAATAGATTACTAGAGCCCTGCACTACCGTCCAAATGTCCTTGTGTAACCCTCTGAACCTATTGCGCAAGCACCACCTTTGGGTGAATGATTGCGCACTAGTCTCAGAGAACTGCCTAAAACATGTGAAACCGTAATCTCACAAATTGACTCGAAAAGGCCACTTTGGCATCTACAGTTCTTATCGATCCACGAGACCCTTTCAGACCGGGATATCTGAATATTGCCCTAAATTAATATCGTGTTTCTTAACTTAATGACGTGTGGTCAATCAATCGTCTTAAAGCAAACACAACTCCTTTGTCGGGGATTGATTTATGAAATACACTTTTGAATATCAATCCTAAATTTGTTTCTCTCAAAATACTTAATGGTTTTTGAAAATAGTGTTCTTAATGAAATTAAGAAGAAAAATAATTTACTCCAAATTATGGAGGCTAATAGGTTTAGGTTAACCTCCTCTGATACCAACTGTTATGAAAATTTATGGTGTATGTATCGCTACGGCAAATGATATTATCAAGCTTTCTAATAAATGCAACGACACATAAACGCATAGGAACGTTTTAACCAAACACAACTAGTCTCAAAATGGAGTTTATACTAAATATATTTTTCTAATTTGAGAACACAAAATTAAGCGAGCTAGATTAAACGGTAAATTTACTGAAGTGCGGAAATTAGTTTATACCGTTCTTGGATTCTTGCTCGTTTTTCATGATCGCTGAAATTCGCAACAGTTGTGATGTATTGTTCCTTATGAACTCTGCAACGTTAGCAATACCCGCCAGCACCAAAAACTAATATAGGGTCACTACAACAATAAAGAAGTTAGCGCAAACCAAACATATAAATATATGTATATGTGTGCAAAGGTGACTAATGCATGAAAACAGATAATGCTCTGTATAGTGATCGGACTAATCGAGATATAGGTAATGATGAAAGGAGTACCAACACTTCAGTTTTCTACCCAATATATGTAGGGGCTTGCTTGTCCACAATTTAATAAATTTGAGTGGGTTTGAGATCAGGGCTCACTGACTGTAGATTTCTTCCATGGCTTGGCTGACGGCTTCCTGATGCAGAGAATGGAAGATGAAAAACCCAGTGTCAAGAAGAGGGATCAAAGCTATTTATCCTTCATAGATCCAGAGCGGCAGCAGCTTCCTATCTTGGCGCCGATGAAGATGCCCACTGGATGGGAGTGCTTCCTCAAAATTTAGTGGCCGAAAACACTAGCAGGTGGTGAAGATCCCAAGCCCTCCCCGACAGTTGCAGATCTACAGGCGACGGGCACTTCACGCCTCCAGGAGAGCGCCAGCGATCAACAAGAGTTGAAGATACTCCAGGTTCTTGCTGCCGAGATGAAGGTTCTCCAAGGACCGAAGCGAGGAAAACTCAACGCCGACGGTTTCAGGTCGTAGAAAGGGAGAGAGCTCGGGAGATTTTCAGCCCTTGTTCACCGTGAGGCATTGAAAGTAAAATGAGGGGTTTCAAAGTTAGGCTCTAATAGGGCAATCCCAAAATTTTGGAGTTACCAAAATTTAATGGGGACAATAAAGTCCATTAAAAGCTCCAAAATGAATGAAAATAAAACCCCCCATGAAATCAATTAGATTTCATGATTATGCAAAAAATTTGTGTCAAGGGTGAGACCGAGCTCGCGACTGAATTTACGAGACGGTCTGGCCCACCTATCACAAGCTTCGACCGTTCGCGCGACTGAATTAACTCACGCTCGTAGGAGTCCGAATAGACTATATAAATATACGCGTACAACTTTAACGGATCGCCTCGATGAATCAAGTCCACCTAACGGAAAATTTCCAACAATTTGTGCTCTTCCCCTTGCCATTGTTGTTGGTCGTGTGTGCTTGCGCGGGGCAAGCGTTGCTTCCATGGTGTTGTTGTAGAGTTTGGGAACACTTTCCCACATACGGCGCCAAACTGTTGCAGGTCACCCAGTTTTTCCTCAGTGCGGAGAATCGGACCGTCTTAGCTCGAAATTGAACCGGACACGCAAATAGTCAATGAAAGTCAGCATCAAGAGACAAAAGACTCTTTCTACGTGGAAAACCCCAAAAGGGTGAAAAATCACATGGTCGGATCTGTGCCGAGCCAAAATCTACCATTTCATTATAGTTACAATAGTTAAGACAATCCCTTATAGGGTGACAACCCACCTCTCTGTTACAAGTGCAAAGTATGACAATAGTGGAAAAGAAACTTAATCCTTGGAGCTTGGGTGGGATCATTCTAGTTGAGAGAATCGCTAAGTCAACTGAATCTCGATGGAAGCGCACCTGTTAAGTCAGAGCCTTAATGAGAGCGCTCTTGTGGAGAAGAACGTCTTGGAAGCTTTGAGGTGCCTTGGCGCTAGAAGGGGAGCAGAGCGAATTCCGATTGGAGAAATGATATAAGTCTCACGTGATCGTCGGAAAACTTTAGAACTCTCTCTAACCTCTGGAATTGCTTGTCTTCAAATGAAGGCATGAAAGCTATTTATAGTTTTCTGGAAGGATAAGCTGGTAATTGTGTCAGGGCGGAATTCGTGTAGGTGAATGACGTCGCTCCGTTTCGTTCACCTGGATCACAACTTTTAGCTAAACGAGGAAAGTGCCCCCCGGGCGGTCCGGGCGGGTTGCCCCGCGGCGGCGTCAGCTTGTATGCGCGGCTCGTTCGATCGGGTCATATTACTTGTGCGTTTTGATCAAAGTCCTACTGGTTAGACTCGACGATCTTTTGGGGAACCCATCAAAAATTAATTATTTTACTTATTTCACTGCATTTTTTTTTTGCTTTCTCCATGCAATCTTTGTTGGATCATTGTGATGGCAAAAAAAAACAGGATTGATCGATTTACTTAGGTTACATTTGGCGAGGCTTATCACGACTTATTTGCTCCGGTGAGGTTGGATAAAAACGTCATTGTCATACCAAAATCTCATGCCTCAATCTAATGTCTTTTTTGTAATATTTGCGATATCAAACATACATTCCATGACAATGACGCTTTTGTCCAGCCTCACCGGAGCAAATAAGCTGCAATAAGCCGCTCCAAACGTAGCCTTAGTTTGGTGGGGCAGTTGGGCTTCTGCGAAAATCACCGCACCAACCACAACCACCGTGGTTTCTGCGATGTGGTTGATTTATGCGGAAATCCCTCAGCGGGGAGGAGCCCGACCGCCCGATCGAACGCATCCCAAAAAAGAGCGGAGGCGGCGGGGCGATGAGGTACGCGCGAGCGGCACGTATCCACCCCGCCAAACAAATCCTTAATAGGCGAACCCGGTTCATCCTTAGCTGCAAATATGATTAGGCGTTTGAACCTGTACGTGGTTGAGCCAATTAGTTTTCTTTTCTGGCTGGAAGTCATTATCATTGTCATGCTAAACATATGTTCTATAACAATAACGTTATTGCCCAAACTCGCATATGAGAGCTGTGTTTGACGTGGGTCAAATGCTCAGCCGTCGTCTTCACAATGATGACGAGTTTCATTACTAAGTAGTTCATTCTGAGCAGATAGTTTAAGCAAGTGTGCTTTTTCGGTTCATTTCGATTAATGGCTGTAGACCGTGCCGCAAGCCCACATGGAGCTGAGCAGCTGCGGGAAAGCTGCCATTAGTAATGGTCATTTGGTTTTATCTCCCAAGTTGGCTTGCATAATTGCGTGTGGAGGAAGAACAGTGACCCACTTTTACACCCAGGGGCGGATCCAGGATTCGAAGTAGGAGGGGGGGGGGGGCCCAAAAAATTATGAATCAAAGTATAATAAGCAAAAAATGTTCTAATTTGAAATTTTAGCATTAACAATAAAAGAAAAATTACAATATGAATGTTATCTTATTTTAGTTGTGCACGTCACTTTTTCAACTCATAGAATTCATCAATGAACACATCTTTCTCGATCTTTTCTGCTATTTCTCGTTCTATGTAGATAGTCATACAATTTGCCAGAAATTCATTCTCCATTTTGTTGCACAGTCTTATTTTAATAAGCTTCATAGCAGAAAATGACTGTTCTGTAGTCGTTGTTGAGACCGGAAATATCAAAATTAGCTGAATTAGCTTGCCAAAAAGATAATAGGTATTTGATTTTTTTCGTTTCGGCCAATTTCTCACAAAGTTTAGAAATTGTTGACAAGTTATTTAAATCAGAATGAGAAAGAACGTGTAACTGATAATGGTGCAGCTGAGGAGAACTTACAGTGAAATTTATGAAAGGAAAATGAAGAAAACCCAAAGATAAAGTCTGATTCAGAATTTTCCCAACTCAGCATAGCCGACGTCGCCCAAATCTCGCGATAGCTGGCTGGATTCACGCCAAACAACACAATACGACTTTGATTCCGCCGAAGGAGGCCGCCAAAACGACAATCGAGGGAAGAACTCTTCCTAAGAGGCTCTCAGTCAGCCCTAGCGAATAGGGGAGAGGGAGACAACTCAGATGAGAGAAGCGAGAGAGACGATCTCTTTCTGTATAGGAGAGAGAAATTGGATCTGAAAATAAGTTCATCACTTATATTATATACATCACTTATATTTTATAATTATATTATATACACCTTCAATTAATTAACTAAACCATTTCTGTGATGAAGTTTGAATGAGTGAGAGAGAAAGAACATTAATGCGATCAATTTTTTTTGTCAAAATATGAACATGAGTTTTATGCATGAAATGACTGTAATTTGTGCTAGAAGGTAAGAGTTCTGCTGGGCCCAATGATTTCTGGGATGTTAAGCTTGAGGGGTCGCTTTACTTGTTGAAAGCGTTTACAGTGGGCACAACACAAAATAAAGGAGCAAACTATTTTCTCTATTATATCAACTAGAGGTTATAATAAAATTACAAGCAACTTCACAAATACAACTCAACACCACAACACGTGTGTTACAATACAACGATTCACTACAATCACTTCGCGCAAGAGCTCACACGCGTCTACACAAGCTGGTCACACCTCCTTGCTGAGAGGTAACATCCAAGACCGCGTAAATTGCCCGCAAGAACTGCTATCTGCAAGGCAGTCCGCAAATAGTGTTCTGAAGAAGTATTTGTCCAGCGTTATTCGCGGCTTTTGAAGTTGGCAAAGAGCAGTTAAAATGGCTGTCCGCAAAAAACTTCTCCCAATAAGCAATCCGATGAAAGCTTGCCACAATTGCTGCTCCTGTTCACGCATAGCTTCCGCCCTTCTTACTACTCATGCGGCCTCCTTTTTCTTATTCGCAAGTTACTCCAAAATCTGCTGCACATTGCCAAGCTTCCGTTTTTTTTTTCAAGGCATTTCATGCCTATTTATAGTAATTAACAGCAAATCAAATCCTGCCACATGGCCATCCGTTTCCTGCCTTCACCCCATCTCCTTTTGGCTATAATATAACTTATTATATTTATATATATATATATATATTTAAATATATATATATATATATATATATATATATATATATATATATATATATATATATATATATATATATATATTATGTATTCACGCCAACATTACTTGCATCCATCGCTCCTTATAAAATGATAGCATTAACTCTATATCGATCCCAGACGGGAAAAATGATCATTTTATATCACACAAAGGCTCAGAGCCAACGAGATCTGCTACACTGTTAAATCACCATACACATTTTCCATTTCAAAATCCGGGTCAAAGATAGGAGAGGTGGGACCTATTATAAGCACGAGTGGACCGTCTGGATAGGCGGTGTGTGACTAATCTTGACATGCCTTTTTTGGTTCATGCTGGACCGTCCAACACGCTCCCTCATCGTGAACCTTCCTCTGATAGCATGTTAAACCACCACACGCATTTTCCATTCCAAAACCCGGGTCAATGATAGGAGAGGTGGGGCCTATTATAAGCATGAGCGGACCGTCTGGATAGGCGGTGCGCGACTAATCTTGGCATGCCTTTTTTTATTCATGCTCGACCGTCTGACATACACCTACCGTGCAGTCTCTCTCTCTCACTCACTCAAACTTCATCACAGAAATGGGAGATGGAGTTAATTGAAGCTGTAAAAGCGCAATAAATTTTGGGTGGGCCTGACTCACCGTGAGCAAAGAAATCAGGATCGTGCACTCGTACATCAAATCAGACGCACGATATTTGATGTGCAAATACACGGCACTGAACTCGGGCTCACGGTGAGCCACACCCACCCAAAAATTACTCACTACTCGTAAAAGCTGGTTACTATTCTCTTCCTCCACACGCAATAATGATACAAGTCAATTCGGTAGATAAATTCAAACGAACATTAATTAATTAATAATGGTCGCAACATACACGCATGCAGCTGCTCCATGTGCTAGCTATCTTGCTATACAATCTACACCCATTAATGGCATGGTGGTGAAGGTCGTAAACGCATGGGCTAAACCGTTATTCATTAAGGATCACCTAACAAGTATCATCCGTTTGAACATAAAAGTGGATGAAATTCCTTAGGTGAACGTTGTTAAAATTTCTCAAGATGATCAAGTAGATAGCTCTGATACCAAGTAAAACCTTCAAAGTTATCAAGATGACATCTTGATCAATTGGAAAACGGGAACCAGGTGCAGGAACACTCAACCATAAACCACGCTTGATGGGTTACACCACCATTTATAAGGAGGATTCCCTCATGATCTCCTCCCAAAATGGGAGATCATGAGGTTGACTGGTCAACTCCACCTCCCATAAACTCCCCATAATGAGGGAAACATGGGGGGAGGGCTCACTCCCTCTCTCTCCACAAAAAAAAACCGCCTCCCCCACCCCCTTTAAGGGGAAACTGCCGCCGCCGCCGTCGGCCAGGCCGCCGCCGGCCAGGCCGCCGGCGGCCGCCGCCGCTCGGTCACCCCACCACCATCAACGGCTTGCCCGCCGTCCGATCATGGTGGGCTCTCCTCGCCTTCCGATCTGGTGGGTAACCACCCACTAACCCACCAATTTAGTGATGGGGCCCGCCACAATCCTCTCCAGGAGGCTATAAAAGGGGCCACAGGGCCTCCTCATAAGGGACTTCTTGGCTCCCGGTCATCTTCTTCCTCGGGCGATAGCTCTGCCAGACTTCTCCCTCAGATCATCGTCCAGCCACCACGAGCCACCGGCGCGCCACCAGCAGGAAAATGCCCAAGTCCCGGAGCGAGCAGAAGGAGGAAGACAACCCCTGCAAGCAGACGCACGTCGTGGTCGCGCTCCAAACTTCAAAGCATCAGAGCCACACCTCGGATTCTAGTGTCCAAGTCGCTCCCGCGGTGCAGCCTGTTGCCCGCTGGGAGCTGAAGTCTCTCTCTCTCTCCCCCAAGCTGTAACGGGGGCGGCCCGTCACCCCCGATTCTCCGAACACATTGTAATCATGCACAACTAGTGGATTTTGACCGGTAAAGTAGTTTTTTACCCGATTGAGGGGTTTTTCCACGTCATCACATCTTGTGTCAACCTTTTACTTTCATTGACTGTGTGCACGCTCGACCGCTCCGTAAGATAAGACGATTCAAGTAAATCTGGTCCGTCTGAGGCATCAAGTTAGTCCGCAACAGTTTGGCGTCGTCTGTGGGAACACGATTTCCAACATCCTTTAGAGAACGAGATCATCAGCCCCGTCGCTCCCAAGTTTCGCTTCGATGACAAAAAGAAGCGCCCGCGCTGCTGAAGGATTCGTCCCCGGTGGATGCACTGAACTGAGACGCACCCGCCACTTGTGAACATACCGTTGGAGCCAGAAGCTGCATTCGCATCTGTTAACGCCCTCGAGAGGCGTGTTCGCCTGATGGAGGAGCAGCATACCAAAATGCTCATTCTGCTCAGGAATTTAGCAGCACCCCCGCTCCTCCTCTGCTACTAGCACCAGCCATTCCCCCGCCTCTGCCAAATCATGGCCCGGTGCAAGAAGTCCCGTAAGGAGAAGAACAAACTCGCATAGGACAAGAAGAACGGCGTCAGGCTGAGCGCCATAGCGACGATCGTTGACGTGACCTTCCAAGGAATGGGGGGAAACGTCCACTTCAAAAATACTCCCCTCTGAATACCACCCGCACTAACGTGATGTACGAAATTCAGAATGATCCGGCATTCCACCGGACAAGAATTCCTCAGCCATTCAAGCAAGTTGATTTACCGCCATTAGGAGAACTCTCCGCCTCAACCAGACACTGCATGCACAAGGAGTACGACATAGAGAAGGAATTCTCAAGTACAAGTAGCTCCCCCACGCCCGCAACACTACTCCAAGAGATGCATGGTCGCCATCTCGCCAATCCTCATTATGAGGAGAACTTTGGAAATGAGATGAGTCTCGATGCCTCGGCCACGATGCTGGGACTAAGTGAACACATACCCGACTACAACTCACTTGACTCTTGGGCAGGACCAGATCCAGAAGATGACTTTGAAATCCACAGTTTCAGCAGAACCGGCAAACCGCTGGCACACGTGAGGTGCTTCGAAACTATCATGCACGCTCTCAACGCTTCAGATCAAAACATGGTCCAGGCATTTCCGACAACACTAAAAGGGAAGGATCGAGCTTGGTTTCATTCTCTACAAGAAGAAAAGATAGACAGCTACATTGAACTCGCGACTCTTTTTATAAAAAGGTTCATGACGGTCATAAAGCTCACACCTGAAAGTCCAAGACCGTATAAGGTCCATAAAAGGAAGCTGGAGAACAGTGACTACCCCGAGCACAAGAAAAACTGCGACCAACACATAAGTACATACCAAGTGCGAGAGTTTCATCAGTTCGCGATGCTCGACGCCCCACAGGGCAAGATCTTTGAAGTAATTTATAATCACCTGGCCTTGTGCAGGCCCAGGCCGCTCCCCCTTGGCCGGGGAGATTTGTCAAAATATTGTAAGTATCACCGGGGTCATGGCCACATCGCCGACGGGTGCAATCAGCTAAAGGAAGAAATCCAACAACTGACCAGTCTGTGGGTTGTTGATCAATTCCTATCAAGAAAGAGGCAAGCTCCAAACCAGAACATGAGATGTACAACCATCAGAATTGGAAAGCCATCCACCAAGTTGAACCAAGTTCTGGTGGACGAAGGGATTACCGTTAATGTGTTGTTTCTATCAACACTACTTCAACTCAAACTAACCATCGGCAACCTCGAGCTAACATCTGTCAGCGCACGTGTTTCGGGGAACGCTCCAGTATAAGTCGTAAGCACCATTACTCTTTCCGATCACTCTTGAAGAAGCACCGGGGCAAGCAACCTATAACATACAGTTCGTTGTCATCAAAGCTGACTCTGACTACACCGCAATACTCCAACAATCGCTCCTGGATGTTTTTCAATCTCGTTACCGCCACTTCCATCCTTGAACCGTTTCTTTTTCCGCTCATTTATTTATCAGCTATTGTAAAAACCGCAAGCTCGGGCTTGCGAAAACTATCTTTTAGTTGTTCACTTTATTAATACCTAACTAAGAAGTAGTTTTGTCAGTCTAGGTCGCGCAACCAGATTGAGTATCTACATTCTCCAGCGGTTGAATTGAGTACTTACATTCTCCTCCGTTACTGCAAACCAACACCTTGTCGTCGCTAGGGCCTGCCCCCTCGCGACTGCAACCGGATTGAGTACCCACATTCTCCGGCGGTCGGATTGAGTACTTACATTCTCTAATAAATTAATTCATGAGCAACCCTCGCGCAAACTCTCTATGGGGGACTGCCCCCCTCACGGCTAAGCCACGAGCAACTCTCATGCAAATTAAGCCGCGAGCAATCCTCGCGCAAACTCCCCGTGGGGGCCTGCCCCCCTCACGGCTAAGCCACGAGTAACCCTCGTGCAAATTAATCCGCGAGCAACCCTCGCGCAAACTCCCCGTGGGGGCTTTCCCCCCTCACGGCTAAGCCGCGAGCCTGACTCGTGCAACCTCGCAAGGGCCTGCCCCACTTCATGACAAATCTGCGGATCTGAGCCGTGCAAACTAAGCCGCGAGCCTGACTCGTGCAACCTTGCAAGGTCCTGCCCCCCTTCGCGACAAAGCTGCAGACCTGAGTCGTGCAAACTAAGCCTCAAGCTTGACTCGTGCAACCTCGCAAGGGCCTGCCCCCCTTCCTGACAAAGCCACAGACCTGAGCCATGCAAAATAAGCCGCAAGCCTAACTCGTGCAACCTAGCAAGGGCCTGCCCCCCTTCGCGACAAAGCCGCGGACCTAAGCCGTGCAAACTAAGCCGCGAGCTTGACTCATGCAACCTTGCAAGGGCCTGCCCCCCTTTGTGACAAAGCTGCGGACCTGAGCCGTGCAAACTAAGCTGCGAGCCTGACCCGTGAAATCTCGCAAGGTCCTGCCCACCTTTGCGACAAAGCTGCGGACCTGAGCCGTGCAAACTAAGCCGCGAGCCTGACTCGTGCAACCTCGCAAGGGCCTGCCCCTTTCATGGTAAAACCGCGGACTAGAGTCGTACGAACAAAACAATTAAGAGGGCATAAAAAAATAATGTCATACAGAATAGCTGGAACGATATAAAAGGGACAATCAACGCATAAGGACAACAACAACAAATGCTTAATAAAAGGCAAATTACAGTACAACTAACTAGACAATAAAATGCAAATGCACAACTGCGAAGATATAAAAGCTACTACTCATCACACGAGTCAGAATGCTCGTCTTCAAAAACATCTGCAAAGCTGAAGCTGGATGTGTCACATCCCAAGCTCTTGCTAACCTGAAAGTTAGGGGGATATATATTGAAAGTTAGGGGGATAGATCTTAACTTAACTAATTAGAGTTACATACTAAGTAAAGAAAATCACAACACAAAAATAAAGCAAGATGAGCAAGCATAGAAGACATAAGGATATATAGTGGTTCCCCAACTTGGGTACATCCACTCTTCTATCACCCTGGTAGGAATCCACTCAGGTTTTTGATCAGGTGCCTGACACCAATGAACTTTTGATCAGGTGCTCAAAAACCAACCTCAAGTCTTTTGGAAGGAGACTTGTGAACCAGAATAATTTTGAAGGGATTTAAAACCCTTTTATAGAGGTGGGGATGAGAGAGTGATGAGGTCTTCCCTTTCTCAATAAACTGAGAAGACTTAAGTGGATTTAGTGATGTTGTCAAAACTCCCCCTGAGATGTAGAAGAGTTCAGGAGAACTGGAGCTTTGCACAGGGTGATAGGCCTTCAAGCTTTTAGCCTTGACTACCAGAGATTTAGGAACTTCTTGACTGATATGTTGTTTGTTGTCCTTGAAGTATCCTGGAGAGTATAAGGAAGAAGAAGACTCTTGATATTGTTTTGGTGTTCTTCTTCTTCTGATTGATGTCACTTCTCTGTTCTAGGGCTTCTAGTTGCTTTAATGATATTGCCCTGAGTGTTCTACTTGTTGATCACTGCCTGTCACTATTATCACTTTCCTGTCACTGTGTCCTGTCATTTTTACTTCTCTGTCTCTGTATATATCAGACATTCAAATTCCTTGGCCTTGATGGCGGAAGAAACATTCCCGAGAGTATAAGATGCATTGGGAATTGATCCATAATTAATCCAACTGTAACTGTTTGTTTGAACGGCTATTATTATTGATTGTAATTAATCCTCAATTAATACTGCCAACTATAACTGATTGCGCATAGATCGTCGACCTGAACTTGGAGTTCGTCGAGCTGTCTTGAGTGTGTCGACACAAGTCCTGTGTGTCGACACAGTTGGCTTCAGGTGTCGACACAGTTGGTGTCGACAGTTATTCTGTGTGTCGACACAATTATTCTGTGTGTCGACACAACTGACTTCTGGTGTCAATAGTTATTCTGTGTGTCGACACAATTCTTCTGTGTGTCGACACAACCTGGTTCCTTTGTAGATCTTGAGTTTAGCGATCGTCGACCTGAGCTCGGAGTTCGTCGAACTCTGCTGGAATTCATCGAGCTGAACTTCTTGCTTGAGACCAGAGTTCGTCAACCTAAGTTCAGGGAAGGAACTCATAATTCGTCGACCTGAGTTCGACGTTCGTTGAATATCGTCGAACTGAT
Organism: Platanthera guangdongensis; assembly: GCA_039583875.1. Lineage (NCBI taxonomy): Eukaryota > Viridiplantae > Streptophyta > Magnoliopsida > Asparagales > Orchidaceae > Platanthera > Platanthera guangdongensis. The sequence goes on from CM077156.1 coordinate 175,680,369, forward strand.
TTTCTGACTAACTGCATGTCTTGGAATTCTTCTAAGGTAAATCTGGAAATGAACCTATGACCCATGACTATACATTTTGAGTCAATCTAAGAAAACCTAATAGTGATCCTTGCCCAAATCATTAATGGGGTTCCAACAATCTCCTCCTATTTGGGTAAGGACGCTGTTTACATATAAATAAATAAAATATAAAGCCAAAATAATCTGCCTGAATTATAAAGTTTTTCAGCAGAAGTACATGATTGCTTTAAAAGAAAATAAACAATCTCCCCTATTTGTAAAAACAAACATTCTCCCCTAATTACTTTTCCTTGTCCAAATTCCTTGCCCCAAATCTGAGTAGACTTTATAATCTGTTAGAATAATTAGTCTCTCAACTGTTGTAGCCTATTTTTAAACAATTTCTCAGTATAAAGCCACTGATATATCCTTGATATTGGCTGAGATTATTGACTTTGAGTACTGTCAAATCTCACTGCTTCATTGTGGTAAAGTATGACTTGTCCTGCAAGGAGAGGTTAAAAGTTCTGGACCTAGATTACCTTGGGTCCTGCTTCTCTTTTATGATAATTAGAAATAAAGGAGCATTTAGGTTGATCCTTATATCCAAGTGTATGATATTTCCTAGGAGGGATTATCTACTCAGTGAAATGATTTTTAGAATGCTGACTTTGATGATAATGTTGAAGAGAACAAAAGTTTCTGTTCTGAAATCTTGAGTTTGACGAATTAAAGTACGTTCGTCGAGCTGAGTTCGACGAATGATATTGAGTTCATCAAGCTTTGTTCACAGAATGACTTACTGTATTCCATTTTCGTTGATTTCTGTTCGACGAATAGTATTGATTTCGTCGACCATAGATTACAGAACAGTTGAAATCAAAATCTCTGTTCATAGTTCGTCGAGCTGAGTTCGACGAATAGTATTGATTTCATCGAGCTCGGTTCGACGAATTATTGTGAACAAAGAATTTTTGAAGATTTTTAGTTTGATTTGAGAAAACTTCATTTATTTTGTCTAAATCTATTAATTGTTCTTTTTTTAACTGATTCTAATGAGGCTATTTGTTCCGAAGTATTTTTTAAATCTTCTTTGAGTTTCATATTTTCAGAAGATAAATGATGTACTTTCTCTTTAAGAATGTTTATTTCTTTTTCAGATTGAATTAATTTTTCACATAGGATTTAAAAATCTTCTTTAAAATGATCTGAAGAAAAATTAAAGGAAGAGATTACCTGATCCTATTCTTCTGATTCACACTCTGATTCTTCTTTAGAGTCTGTTTCTACATCAGTGTTGCTGCAAGAAGCATTTATTGACATTAGACATAATTCTCTTGCTCTTGCTTCTTCTTCATCTTCAGTTGTGCAGGATGAAGCATCTGAGTAACTCCAGATTGCAGCTTTAAGATTTCTTTCTTTAGCTGATCCTGCAGCCAATACTGTGAGGGAGTCCCACATCTCTCTGCACATGAACATTCAGCAAGTTCCTCAAAGATGTCATCAGACATTGATTGTGTCAGGATGTTCATTGCTTGTGCATCAGCAATCTTCAGCTTTTTCTGGGCATCTGTCCATTGATTTAATGGAACAGCATTGATGCTTGATGTTGCATGAGATGGAGTTGGACTTGACAATATAGATTTAAAGATGTTTTCATCAATGGTGTCCATATAAAACCCAATCCTTATTTTCCGTAGTGCAAACTTATCAAGATTGCACATAGGTAGGTTGGTGCTTGAAAAGACTTCAATTTGTGCCATGATAAACTCTAAAGATATTTGAGATCTATCAGATCGTTTTGGTTCAGGTGTTAGCATGTACAACCAAAGTAACCTCCTCTGATACCAATTGAAAGCTAGGGAATAGATATTGAAAGTTAGGGGATAGATCTTAACTTAACTAATTAGAGTTACATACTAAGTAAAGCAAATCACAACACAAAAATAAAGCAAGATGAGCAAGCACAAAAGACACAAGAATATATAGTGGTTCCCCAACCTGGGTACATCCACTCTTCTACCACTCTGGTAGGAATCCACTCAGGTTTTTATCAGGTGCCTGACACCAATGAGCTTTTGATCAGGTGCTCAAAAACCAACCTCAAGTCTTTTGGAAGGAGACTTGTGAACCAGAATAATTTTGAAGGGAATTAAAATCCTTTACAGAGGTGGGGATGAGAGAGTGATGATGTCTTCTATTTCTCAATAAACTGAGAAGACTTAAGTGGATTTAGTGATGTTGTCAAAGCTCCCCCTGAGATGTAGAAGAGTTCAAGAGAACTGGAGCTTTGCACAGGGTGATAGACCTTCAAGCTTTTAGCCTTGACTAGCAGAGATTTAGGAACTTCTTGACTGGTATGTTGTTTGTTGTCCTTGGAGTATCCTGGAGAATAAAAGGAAGAAGAAGACTCTTGATATTGTTTTAGTGTTCTTCTTCTTCTAATTGATGTCACTTCTCTGTTCTAGGGCTTCTAGTTGCTTTAATGATATTGCCCTGAGTGTTCTACTTGTTGATCATTGTCTGTCACTGTTATCACTTTCCTGTCACTGTGTCCTATCATTTTTACTTCTATGTCTCTGTATATATCAGACATTCAAATTCCTTGGCCTTGATGGCAGAAGAAACATTCCCGAGAGTAGAAGATGCATTGGGAATTGATCCATAATTAACCCAACTGTAACTGTCCGTTTGAACAGCTATTATTATTGACTATAATTAATCCTCAATTAATACTGCCAACTGTAACTGATTGCGCATAGATCATCGACCTGAACTTGGAGTTCGTCGAGCTATCTTGAGTGTGTCGACACAAGTCCTGTGTGTCGACACAGTTGGCTTCAGGTGTCGACATAGTTGGTGTCGACAATTATTCTGTGTGTCAACACAGCTGACTTCTGGTGTCGATAGTTATTCTGTGTGTCGACACAATTCCTCTATGTGTCGACACAACCTGGTTCCTTTGTAGATCTTGAGTTTAGCGATCGTCGACCTGAGCTCGGAGTTCGTCGAGCTCTGCTGGAATTCGTCGAACTGAACTTCTTGCTTGAGACCAGAGTTCGTCGACCTGAGTTCAGAGAAGGAACTCATAATTCATCGACCTGAGTTCGACGGTCGTCGAACTGAGTTCGACTATCGTCGAACTATTTTCTGACTGACTGCATTTCTTGGAATTCTTCTAAGGCAAATCTGGAAATGAACCTATGACCCATGACTATACATTTTGGGTCAATCTAAGAAAACCTAATAGTGATCCTTTCCCAAATCATAACTGGGGTTCCAACATAACTAGGCAGAAGGCCTTCGAGACACCTCGCCGGAGTGCTAGATCACGAATATCGTCTATCTGTGGCTCCACCTCCTTGGACCAAATATCGTCACGAACCTCCACTACAATCAAAATACGGTCTCGCATGTAATCCAATGATTCGAGGTACTCTGCAAGTCCCGCAGCCTTCAACTCTGACACATGGCTATCAGAAGACATCATCTCCACTTGGGCCTTCGCCTCCCGAAGCTGAGTCTCAAGGCCGGTGGCTTCCTCCCGTGCCGCCTGTAATTGGGTCTCCAAGCCCAAAGTCTCCTCCTTCGAGCGCTTCAACATCTGGGTGGTCCTCTCCACCAGAGTTTTCTCCACCTCCAAGGCTACAAGTGTGTCCTCTAGCTCGGATTTCAGCACCGACCCTGTCTGACAGAACTGTGTAATGTCCCGATCATGCTCCTCCTTTAAGGAGACAAGAGAGCTTGACGTCGACCGAAGCTTCTCCTGAAGAGCAAGGTACCCATACTTCAAACTCATGTAATGGTCATTCCAGGTTACCGCAATCTGGGTTTGGGTCTCTATCTACACGAGGAAAAGGCCAAAGTTAGCATCAAATAACAAAGGAAAAGTGAAGAAAGGAATCTTTGCAACAAATCAAGGCATTTAGCGCATCACTCATTGCCCTCAAGGAAGAGGACATCCGTGGAGTAGCTATCTCCGAAGATGCTTGAGGAACTGGGGATGCAAGTATCTGTACCTTGGGAGTCGACTCAGGATAAGCATTAGGATAGGCCACCACCATCACCATATCAAGGTCACTAGGAGGGGCTGCCACAGCTTTCCTCTTCCGGCATGCCCTGGGAAGACCCAATGATCTGAGCGGCGTCCGAAGAGATATCACACCACAACAAGCGCTTCTCCTCCACATAGACAAAAATATTAAATAGGCGGTTAGCCAGTTCGCGACGCTCTGAAAACCCAAGCATCGGGGAAAATTCTTGTTCCTTCCCTCTTACACGACGACAGTGGTCAGGTAATGTGTCCCACACCTCGGGAAGGCCCCATGAATTCCTAACATACCCAAACAGAGTATTCCCATGTCGGCGATCTTTGTGAGCGTCAAACTCCAACCAACTTTTGTTACTACGGACCTCCACCCGCTCGCCACCATCGGAGCGGACATCATACCAATCTCAAAATTGATTTAAAGAAAACCGTCCTCCATGTAACACCTCCCCTGTAATGACCGCATAATATGGGTCCGATCGGGGCCCCACAACATACAGACACCACAGCTTTAGTATTATAAGATGATATAACTACCCAATCTCAAAACTCATAATCAAACCATAGTGTAAACACCAACCAAGACTAGAAGTTACACACATACACAAGAGTATCGAAATGGCCTTACAGTAAAAGAGAGTCCAAAACTCTATCAATACATTACACATCAAAGTGCAAAGGCACTCCTAAGCTACCTCAGCATGCAAGCCGGAAGTCGAAAGCATCAAACATACAATATCACAAAAGTAGAGCTAATGCAAAGCTGGTAACACTTCATGAGTCTTAGGCCTTTTTGGCCGGCGAGCTAGCTCCTGCTTGCGATCCTTGCCCTGTAAAAATTTGGTTGTAACGTGGGTCAGCAAAGGCTGACCTCAAACTGTGTAAGAAACACATCTCCTCCCGGCCGCCCCTAACGGACCCCGGGGTACCCCTACAACTTGCAAGTCAGCACTTCGTATACAATATACATAAATAAGTAAAGCACTAAAGAACAGGCTTGGATGTCTCAAACAACATGCATGTTCTTTACTGTTGAACATATAAAAAAAGGGGGTCTACTATGCAACATGTATGCAAAACCCGGGCTTCACCCAACGCATCCTATCGCGTATGCATCTAGCACATCATCACATCATCTAGGTACTCATCATTTCCCCATTGTCATTAAGCCGCAAACAAAGGGGGTACTGCAATTCCCCCAACGACATGCAAGCCGCCACATAGAACTTTTGCCAAGGCCCCACCCGCTCATGGTCTTAGACCCGGGCTTGCCTGCAAGCTCTGATTTCTCATGTCAGGATTCCGTCTAACACATTGACCGATTCTAAGAAGCCTTGCTAGACCCCACCCGCTCATGGTCTCATTGCCCAGGCTTGCCCCATGCTTGGCGTTCTCGTCAGTCTCACAGAAGGGGACTAGTCTCGCCGAGACACTCTCCACACATGACTTGCACGTCACGGGATAGACAGCCGACCACGGAGACAAAGCCACGCCTTAGCACATCACAATCCATAATCATTCCCACTCTAATCCCTCGTTTGTACTACAACGTCCTCGTGCACCAAGGAAACCATCTACCGCCAATGCGGAGCTAACCTTGTCCATGAAGGAAACCATCTACCTCCATTGCGGAGCTAACCTTGTCCAGTTCCGGCTACACGTACTCACTCGAGAAAAAGGGGAAAACACAAACATCACAAACGACATCTTGCCGCAACGGATTTCTACAAAATCCTTAAAGCTCCTATACAACATCACCGAGTCGGACTAACGGTCTCGACCACGGCTTCACCCACAATGTCTAATCCACTGACGGAGCGGATCTTTAATACAAAAACATGTCGGGGATGGACTCAATCGATCCGGAGGTTCCTCTTGAACCATGGTGACCCAAACTAGAAAGTAAAAGATGTTAAACACGCATCCTAAAACCAAGAGAAGAAGTGTCGTTACCTTCCGACACCTCTTCCTAGCCATGGAAACTTAGCAGAATGAAAACCTTCGCAACGGTCTTGCCTCTACGGATCTGGACTCGGCTCGCGATTGGAGCACCGAAGCTTCTCTGGCAGCCGGATCTCTCCTTCACCTCCTTCCTTGCTCTCCCTTCTCTCTAGATCTTAGAAAGAGAGTACTTGATGAAGAATGAGGGTTCTCAAACCCTATTCCCGGACTTAACTCAGTAAGGACAACCCTGGACCATCAGATCCCAAAAGAAGGAAACGAACGACCACGATCCGAACTGAAAATCAAAACACCTGGGCCGAACATGGCTTGTGACACGCCCGTGTCTAAGGCTGTGTGCCTCAATCGACGCTGAAACCGTCACACCCAGAACAGGACACGGGCTCTGAACACGCCCGTGTCAAAGCTAACATGCCCGTGTCACGAAGTAAACTCCTGTGTGCCTGGGCGTGTTCCTCCATCGACATAGGACCAAAAGCCACCCGAGAAGAACACAGGTAGGCGACACGCCCGTGTCACATTTGATACGCCCGTGTTACATAAGAACACGCCTGGACTCCAGGCCGTGTTTATCCCCTCACACGGCACGACTCGCAACCCGCGCAGGACACGGCCTGGTACACGCCCGTGTCTCAGGTCGTGTTTAAGGTCTCGACGATCGTCGACTGCCTTCTCGTCGACTTCGCGGAAAATTCATCGAACACACCCGTGACACGGCCTTGGACACGCCCGTGTCCAAGCCGCATTCACTGTCTCGACATTTCGTCGAGCGCAGTTCGTCGACTTCCCGAGCTCTCGACGAACCCGAGCACGACACGGCCATGGACATGCAAATATTCTAGGTCGTGTTCACTGTCTCGACACTTCATCAAGCTCAGTTTGTCTACCACCTGGGTTCTTCGTCGAACCCGAGCATGACACGGCCTTGGACACGCCCGTGTCCTAGGCCGTGTGACCCCCTTACCAAGACCCCAACTTGGCTAAGAATGTTGTTCGTCCCTCTTTCGAAATTTGGGGCGTTACACTCCATGCTCGCGAAAGAAGACAACTAAGTCCATAATTCAAGCAATTCCAACCAGGATAAACTGAGAAATCGGCACCCCGCAGAACTTCAAGATCTCGATCACCTACTCACATGGCGGGAAGCAAAAGCCAGACCTCAGGGTAACTTCGCAAATCGTCAACCAGCCATGAGGGGGATTCTGGACTCACTTCTCGGCACGTGGAATCCTCACCTCCAAATCAGCAGGAAGCCCATATTTCTTCCTCCATATTTCAACACCATCTTCGGTCAAAGAGGAGTGCAGGCGCATCTGATCAGAATAACGCTTCGAGACCTGCACAACGTAAAGATAAAAGAGTCAGGTTTGCCTAATAAAAAATAACGTAAGGCTTGGAGTCACGCATCCAAGCGCATACAGCCTAAACCACATGCAAAATAAGTGCGCACCCACATACAAGAACGCATGCAACCAAAAAAGAACCCGCCCGCGCGCACCCACGCGCTCACACCCGCAAACCCGCACGCGCGGCCTAGCGCGCGGGTGCACGCGCTCCCGCGCACGCGGCCTGGTGCGCGCGCGAGGCTTGAAGTGCGCGTGTGGTCTGGCATGCGCGCGTGACCTGGCGCCTCCCTCGGCCTTATTCGGCGTCTTCGCCAGCTGTCCCTCCTTCGACAAGTTTACTCCAGATAACTTCGAAACACCGCCCTTCACCGCCTCCGCCTTCTCGCCGGAGGTTGTCATGACAGCAGGGAATTAGGTGGCAGCAGGAAAATCCTTCTTCTCTCGTTCACTTCGCTCTCCAACAATAAGGATTTGGGGGGCAATTGATGGGTTACACCACCATTTATAAGGAGGATTCCCCCATGATCTCCTCCCAAAATGGGAGATCATGAGGTTGACTGGTCAATTCCACCTCCTATGAACTCCCCATAATGAGGGAAACATGGGGGAGGGCCCACCGGCGCGCCACCAGCTGGAATACGCCTAAGTCCCGCAGCGAGCAGAAGGAGGAAGATGACCCCTGCAAGCAGACGCGCGTCGGGGCCGCGCTCCAAACTTCAAAGCACCAGTGCCACACCTTGGAATCTAGTGTCCAAGTCGCTCCGGCGGTGCAGCCTGTTGCCCTCTCGGAGCTGAAGTCTCTCTCTCCCCCAAAGCTGTAACGGGGGCGACTTATCGCCCCCGATTCTCCGAACACATTATAATCACGCGCAGCTAGTGGACTTTGACCGGCACATATCCGATCACGTGGTTTTTTACCCGATTGAGGGGTTTTTCACCGTCATCACATCTTGTGTCAACCTTTTTATTTCATTGACTGTATGTATGCTCGACCGCTCTGTAAGCTAAGATGGTCTCAGTAAATTCGGTCCGACCGGGGCATCGAGTTAGTCCGCAATAAAGCTCAATATTTAGAAACAACAGAAGGCAACAACAAGTCTTATATTATCAACAATCTTCTTTACAAGGCACGACATACATGTTGAGGCATGATTCGCCGATATACTAAGTAAGAGCATACAAACAAAACAAGAATAATAAGCCGGGCAGACTGCCTCAGAGACCGCCGAGACTGCCGAGACCGCCGAGACCGCCGAGACCGCCAAGCTTCTCCTGCACCGAACTGAACTACGAAGTCCGCGTAGACCGCGGACAACCCATTATTCTGCTGAAGACCTTTGTCCGCTCTCTGCAAACCATATGACCACAGAAGTCGCCTACCTGCCAGAGTCCGCGAACAAGCTGCAGCTAAATTGAAGAACTAACCGCCGAGACCGACAAACAAGTTATTGAATTGGGAAAGCTGAATGAGAGAACACCGGCGGGCCGCAACCGCGACCAGCTGCAAACTGCTTATTGTAAGCCGCAAGCTCCACTGATCCCTGACCACAGTCAACACCAAAGTCCTAGCTTTTTAGTGCTAGCCGCACAACCTGCAAACAACAAACCGGTTATCCTTCTCAAACCGCGCGGACAGAAATCCGAGGCCGCAACAATTAACCTAGATCCTACTTACTGTTCATTCAGTTAGTTATAATGTCACTGGGGGTCCTATTTATAAGCACGGAGAGGCGTGTGGTCACCGCCATAGTAGATAGAAACACCACCCCAGCTCGCAACTAGCATAGAGCAGTCCGCCCAGTCTGTATGGACAAGGCCAGACACCAACCTATCTGCCTGACATCAAGGAAGGCGGTATAGAAGCTAGTCCTCCTAGATTGCACCATCAAGGCCCTTGTCCGCCCACCTGCAGACATAGCTGCAGTCCGCTCCCGCCTGCAGACACCACTCTAGTCCGCATATCCCGAGTTCGCAGCCAAGACAGACAAGGCTGACTGCTGCCAAACTCGGCGGACAAAAATATCAATCCACGCAGTCCACGCGACCTCCCGAACTGAGCCATCCCGCAAAACCCGGCGAACAACAGCGCCATTTGAAAGTCCACCTAGTGTCGGCTATGTGCACCTATGGGGGGGGATAGGTGACGTGTGGTTCTTTTGCGGAATTTACAGATGTACCTGCACAATAAAAACAACAAACACAGCACACAGAAAACACAGCAAATTTATAGTGGTTCCCCGACTTGGGTACATCCACTTTCCCCCTTCGACCTATCTCCCCAACAAGGGACGACTCGGTCACTTCACCAACGGGATTGAAATCCAATCCCTTCACTAACGGAAGGAGCCCTTCCACACGTGAGAGTCAACACTCCCACAAATCGGGTTGCACCCAACCCTTACAACACGGAACAAAAGTTCCTTTACAATAAAATAAAAGTAGAATGTACACGTGATACAAACTTCTCTTGGAGACTTCGGTGTTCCTCTTTGTTCGACGACGTGTTCTTGAAGTCGATGAAGAGTCTACGACCTTGGTCTCTCTTGGAGAAGATCTCCCCGGAACCGGCGGCGGCACACGAGCGGCGGCTAGCTTCGAGATCGGCGGCTACGATGAAGAGTGGCTGCAGAACTTGGAGATCTAAACTTCGTAGCGAAGCAAGCTAGGTCTACCAACGGTCACTCTAGGATCAGTTGTCTCGATCGATTCGGACGGGGGAGTTTTTCCCGGTCAACGAATCGAGAGACAAGAGATCTCCAGATAGACGCGTGAGACACAAGCCTTGCTAAGCTTCTGTCACCGGAGATCGGGAAGAAGAGTGATCAGCAGCGGCGACCACTTGACGCGAGCGGCGGCGGCGGAGCGGAGCGAGTTCGCGGATTTAGGGTTACGTCGCCGCTTGTTTTTCTTTTTCTCTTATCCGTCTGTTTACTGTTCAAAAGTACCTGAGTATAAATACTGTAGGATTCTCAAATATGACCGTTTGTGGGACCCACAATTGAGATCCCCAAAATCCGGTTCAAACAAATCCAGAAGCAGAATCTGGTTCAGCAGCATTCTGAGAAAACGCCAAGTCAAAATCGGCGAGAATCGCAGACGATTCTCGACGAATCACTTGTCGATTCTCAACGAATTTTACTTTACACATGGGCTGCTTGACCACAGGTTCGGCGGGAATCACAAGTGATTCTCGCCGAATCTTACTTGGCACCGTCTTGAGATGGCCAAAAGGAGTCGGCGAGAATCACTAATGATTCTCGTCGATTCGGCGAGAATCACTAGTGATTCTCGCCGAATCGGCGAGAATCACTTGGTGATTCTCGTCGAATTTGCCTTGGAAGATTTTTCGTCTTCCACCCCAGGAGCTGCTCCTTGATCCTCCATGCTCCTTGTCTTCTCTTGCATATGAGCGGCCCTGTGCTTGAAAATAAGTGCACTCCAATAGAGAGAGTACACGTAGGCCAACACACTGATCTGCTCAACGAGGGATTACGTCGTGCAGACCCGTGTATATTGACCTACTGCACCCTGACATTGGTGTGCACTTAGCGTGGAGAAACTACAAGCACAACTGGAAATGTTTCATCAAATACATTGTGAATTCATCTTAGCTTGACAGGGGGCTTCCTCAAATCTAGGTAATCGTGGATACAATACCCAACAATCTCCCCCTATTTGACGAAGCCAAAACCCTACTAGCTAAGATGAATAACACCTATCAAATAATAATAATAGCATTTAAAGATTAAATATGCGACACAAGGGAATATATGCAATCAGAACAGGACTTGAGTCATTCACACATTCAAGTATATATATATATACCAAGAGAAATATATTCACATGAAAGTCAGAATTGTTCACACGACAGTAATAATTGTTAAATGTTCTTAATACACCGTGACCAGCTATAATATAATGACTATTTGTCCTTAGCTCCGTCACCCTTAAGAGTTTGCGCCAAGTACTTTTTGCTCTACCTTTCCATGTATTCCTTGGGCTTTGGGTAGTACCTAGGAGGAGCAACTTTGTCTGGATCCTTGTTGTTTCTGAAGAAAATGTTGCGTTTCGCTTCAAATGCTTTGTGTGTCTCCCATTCATACTGGCTATATGCTTCATTTCGATTTATCTCTCCTCTTTCTTGCAGCCGGAAGGTGTCTAGGATGATGTTCCTTGAGACTGGGCTCCACCTTTCGTTTCTTACCTCCTCCTCACTTAGTCTGATCCTCTTTTGAGTTGGTGTCTCCTTTGATGTCCCTTCCTGAATTTTCCTCTTTCCCCTTGCTTTAGCTAAGGCCTCCTGGTCAAACATGCTTCTCAGCTTAGATTTGGAGATGGCCCTAGCGTCAGCTTCATCAGTGAAAATATCAGCAGCACTTGTACTTACATTCTCAGCAATATGTACTTCCTCGGCAGCCGTAGAAGTTTCAGGAGCCTGAACACCGGCAGGTTGGTCAGGTAGGACGACTCCTAACGTGCCCAGTGCCTGTTGTAGCATCCACCAGCAACTCTCATAGACGTAGTTGCTTGATTTCACAAAGTTTGCATCCATGCTTTTCTGGAGCTCGGCCATCTTAGCGATATACTCCTTCTCCCCCTTTTTGGCTTCTTCAGCTATGCAATTGGCATATGAGTGCAAGGAGTCATCAATGTGCTTAGTTGTCTTGCTGAATTCAGTGACTAGGGCCTGCTGATTTGCATTTAAAGTGACCATGTTGCCATCAAATTTCTGAATATTGTTGGCCACAACGTGTGCGTTCTGATTGACAACAGCCAGAGTATCAGTAGTCTTTTTCAAGCCGGCCATTAACAGTGTGACAGCTTCGCCGGCCGCAGTATACTTTTCTTCGAATTTCTTTTCCATCACATCCAGCTTATGGTTGATTTCCACCATATTTTTCAACATGAGATCTTCCGAAGTCTTGATCTTTTTCAGCAGTGTTTTATGAGCTGTATCAAAAGAATCTTTAAGCTCGTTCACTATTCCTTGAATGACAGTGATGGTGTGAGTGGCCAGCTCATCTCGTAGTGGAATACCCGGAGGCACCTCTTGGCCTTGCTCTGGCTCGGCAGCAGAAGCATCAGTAGAGCTGGATACAATCACAACCTCTATGGGAGGAACGTTGGTGGCCTCATTTACCTCCCCCTCCACTGGTGCAGGCTTATCAGTAGGAGGTTCATCAGTATCTGGAGATTCAACCACTTCATGGCCCTCACTGACCTCGTCCTCTCCGTCCTCATCCAAAAACTCATCCATATCAGCATCTTCTTCCACTTCTTGATCAGCAGAGTCCAGTGTTTCAGCTTCAGTTCCGAGGGTGTTTCTGTTCAGGACCTCCTCATCCTCCAACCCAGGTTCACTTTCTTCATGAACTTCTGCCACCGCATCCCTTGCCACCTGGGCGATTTCAGATATTATATCCAGATGAGTGGGTAGAGTCTCCCCCTCGATTCCTGCAGTCACAGTATCAGGAATTTCACGGGGGGGAGGATGCTGGAGATACTTCCTCTTGCTCTTCCACAGCCGGCTGCCCGATGCGCCGCTCCCATCGATCAAATACAGTAGCATCCATCTTTTTCAAGTAATGTAGAGGAACTCCTTTGCTCATGTCGAATTTATCTCCGTTGAGCTGGTTGAGATATAGACTGATGATGCGGCCGAAGCTCGGAGTGCCCAGAGTGTCCTTGATCTTTTGAAACATCAACTCTCCCCAGTTGAACCTCTTTCTGCAGACCACGGCTATGAGAATTTTGAACATATCTCCGGAGATATGATCATGGGAGCCTGGCTTACAGATGAGTACTTTTCCTATGATGTCGGATAGGAGCTTCCCTTCTTCATTCATCTCTTTTCGTTTTACTGATCGTGTGCCTCTAGGTAGACCGCAGAACAGGAGGGTTCTGGCTTTGTCCTCGTCCTCCAAATAGTCTTCCTGCTCCGCACTTGAGAGCTGCAGGTAGCGTGTTAGCTTACTGGCAGACATCTTTACTTTAGTCCCCGCCACCTTGCTCTTGATGATGGAGTCTCGGTTTCGAAGCCTTGCTGTAGAAAAGAACTCCAGCACTTCTTTATCTAAGACTTTGCAAGGATGCTCCAATATGAAGGTTAGCCCGGCTTCTTCCAGCATGAGAACGATGTTCCGGAACTCGTCCGAGGCATGAGAAAAACCAGTGCGAACCAGTTCGCAACCAGAAATCAAACCTGCGGTCGTCCTTGGAGCCATTGAGGATCTAGAAAGAAGCCCGACTCTAAACATTAGTGAACATTCAAAAGGAGAACATCACTTGGGGTTCGGCCTTGGAGCCATTGAGGAGGAGGTTACCTAAAGGATTACTCGCAGGAGAGTTGACGAGCTTCGGGAAAATCCGCGGTGGAGAGAAGAGTGTCCCGAGGTGTGCGGCCTTGCTAGCACCTTGCGGAGAGAGGATGGTCACACACAGCAGCGATTCGACGGCGTCGACCAGAGCGTCGGAAGTGCCCGTGCGCGAGTCGGCGAGTTCGCGGAAGTGCCCGTGCGCGAGTCTTGGTGAGTTCTCTTGCGCGAGGGTCGTCGGGTGTGTTCTTGCGCGAGTCGAGAGGAAGGCGAACGGGCGACGGCTGTGAGAGGGATTCGGTTTCGGCGGGATTTATATCAGTCGTCGGGATTCTTAAGGAAGTCGAGCGGTCGGGAGCTTCTTCGGCGGGATTTGTCTAATTCGGCGAGATGTAAAATGGGTCGGCGGGATTCGGAGTAAATATTGATGTTTTTCTTGATTACTTTGGGAAGCATTGCACCATTTTAGATTTTCCAATGTCAAGTTACTAAAAGGAATGATAAATGCAAGTATATTCTAAAGTCAATCTATTTGAATTTTACTGAGGTTTTTGCAAAGTCTTCTAAATGTCAGTTGTATGTTGTCGAAATTTACAACGACATGTCCTCGAATGTCAAGTTAATACAGGATTAATACATACATGTTTGTTATAACGACACTTTATTAGGATTAGAACGAGACCTCTTCAGACCCTTCTTGATGTCAACTGTGATGTGTCAAGATTCGCAATGACATATCTTTGTTATCCTTTTATCGATGTGTAATGGTTTGCATGCCTCAAGGTAATCTCTCCTTAAAGGTGCACACATATATGATAAGCATAAGTATACTTATACACAAGGATAAAAATATATATATATATATTTAATTTGAATGAGGATGCATCATGACACAAGTCCTTGAACTGATCAAAGTTACCTGGGATAAGGAGAGTCATCGTCTTAGTCCCACAGGTAGAACATATCAGTAGCTTAAAGTGATTATGCTCAACAGGTAGCACGTCTGTTATTGTAGACGCTTGTTCCAAGTTAGCCTTGAGCCACGTACTGTCTAGTTCCCAAGTATTCACGGGGATCTAGACTACCCTGCAAAACAGAATTACCTTACCTTAGGAACCCAAATCATATTGGGTCCTAGGTTTCTATTAGCATGAACACGCAACTGCCTTCCGTGAGAAAACCTGTCTGGAAGACTGCCTCTGTCCCTATAATGTGGAGAAGCCCTTGCTGTGGGCACAGAGAGGTTGTGCCAACAGTCAATGGCAAAGTGTCCCACTTTGCCGCAGCACCAACAAGAGTGAATGTTGTATCGCCGTTTTTGACCTGATCTAGTGACTGATGTAGTCACGGTCCTAGGTCTCAAAGGGATAGGGCATGTTCTTGTTGCACAAATTCCTCTTCCATCGAGGCATGATGAAGGGTGGAATGAATGCATGATGTGAGCGTTATGAGGCCGAGAAGGTGGTGTCATTCTTTCAGGCATCTTCCTTGCTGAGGCTCCATGACGCCTGACATCATGACTTCTATTCTCCCTATCCCGTGTCCTTGAATGGAGAGAATTCTTCTGTGAACCAGGACCTGCAGATCCACACTTTGTTGTGGCAGTGGCCGTGAATACAAAGGGCTCAGAATGAGCCTTAGGTATTTCTTCATGGGTGGCCATGATGCCTCTTGCACTATGGACATTTCCACATGGGGACAACTCACCCTTACAGTGACCACGATTATTCCTGTGGTCATACCTGAAGGCATGATGAGTTGCCTTCCCGCTTGGAGTGGGAGGTCGGAACACCGTTTCCCCATTTCTCCATCCCTGGATAATCCGGGAGATCCACCCGGTTTCTTGTTTTCTCTTTATAGCATCAACTTTGGAGAAGTTGGATACTATACGTTTCTCATTTTCTAGACTATTCTCTAGAGCTGAGATCTTAGAGTCCTTGACCTTGTTGGACGCCAATTGGAGAACCAACAAGATCTTCAGTTGAGCAATCTCTCGAGCTTGCTCCTCAGCAAGTAGATTGCTTTCCTGAAGGGCTCTCTTCAGGGAATCAGTATTTTCTGGAGGAGAGCAGTTTCTGTCTTCAGAAAAGTCAAAAGATGTGGGACAGGATGAAGATGATACCTGCTCATCTGGGTTATTGTCATTAGAATCAGTGACCAATGTTTCGTCCTCGTCGGAGCTGCTTTCCTCACTATCTTCTTCAGTCTCTGACAAGGATACTGGAGCTCTGATGCAATCCGAAGGATCTTTGCATTCATCTTCAGAAGTGAGAACCCCCACATAAGCTTCATCCTCAGATTGGCAGCAAATTTCAGCTTCCTCTGACCCCCCCATCAGCTCTGAGATCATCATCCATAGAGATTTAGCCGTTTTACATTTTTCCAACCTGGAGCGAGAGGCTCCAGACCAGACATCCATAATAATTTGTCGAATCCTCTGGTCCAGTTGGAAAAATGAGAGTTCCATCTCTGTCATCTCAGGGATGCACACGGGCACTTGGGTCCCCGAGTCGGTGGTCTTCATGGGGATAAATGGACCCTCTTCCAGGATGAGGGATGCTCGAGGATCGATGGCATCCAGGTGAATTAACACTCTCATCCTCCAGATAGGATAATAATCCTTTGTGCATGCAGGGAGTTTGAGTGGCAATACGTCATAATCCAGATCCATGCTTCTGACACTGGTGGCAGGATTCACCTCAAGGTGTTAGCCTTTTTATTGAGGAACCTGGCTCTGATACCACTTGAAAGTCCACCTAGTGTCGGCTATATGCACCTATGGGGGGGGATAGGTGACGTGTGGTTCTTTTGCGGAATTTACAGATGTACCTGCACAATAAAAACAACAAACACAGCACACAGAAAACACAGCAAATTTATAGTGGTTCCCCGACTTGGGTACATCCACTTTCCCCCTTCGACCTATCTCCCCAACAAGGGACGACTCGGTCACTTCACCAACGGGATTGAAATCCAATCCCTTCACTAACGGAAGGAGCCCTTCCACACGTGAGAGTCAACACTCCCACAAATCGGGTTGCACCCAACCCTTACAACACGGAACAAAAGTTCCTTTACAATAAAATAAAAGTAGAATGTACACGTGATACAAACTTCTCTTGGAGACTTCGGTGTTCCTCTTTGTTCGACGACGTGTTCTTGAAGTCGATGAAGAGTCTACGACCTTGGTCTCTCTTGGAGAAGATCTCCCCGGAACCGGCGGCGGCACACGAGCGGCGGCTAGCTTCGAGATCGGCGGCTACGATGAAGAGTGGCTGCAGAACTTGGAGATCTAAACTTCGTAGCGAAGCAAGCTAGGTCTACCAACGGTCACTCTAGGATCAGTCATCTCGATCGATTCGGACGGGGGAGTTTTTCCCGGTCAACGAATCGAGAGACAAGAGATCTCCGGATAGACGCGTGAGACACAAGCCTTGCTAAGCTTCTGTCACCGGAGATCGGGAAGAAGAGTGATCAGCAGCGGCGACCACTTGACGCGAGCGGCGGCGGCGGAGCGGAGCGAGTTCGCGGATTTAGGGTTACGTCGCCGCTTGTTTTTCTTTTTCTCTTATCCGTCTGTTTACTGTTCAAAAGTACCTGAGTATAAATACTGTAGGATTCTCAAATATGACCGTTTGTGGGACCCACAATTGAGATCCCCAAAATCCGGTTCAAACAAATCCAGAAGCAGAATCTGGTTCAGCAGCATTCTGAGAAAACGCCAAGTCAAAATCGGCGAGAATCGCAGACGATTCTCGACGAATCGGCGAGAATCACCAAGTGATTCTCGACGATTCGTCGAGAATCGTTTGTGATTCTCGTCGAATCACTTGTCGATTCTCAACGAATTTTACTTTACACATGGGCTGCTTGACCACAGGTTCGGCGGGAATCACAAGTGATTCTCGCCGAATCTTACTTGGCACCGTCTTGAGATGGCCAAAAGGAGTCGGCGAGAATCACTAATGATTCTCGTCGATTCGGCGAGAATCACTAGTGATTCTCGCCGAATCGGCGAGAATCACTTGGT
Organism: Platanthera guangdongensis; assembly: GCA_039583875.1. Taxonomy (NCBI): domain Eukaryota; kingdom Viridiplantae; phylum Streptophyta; class Magnoliopsida; order Asparagales; family Orchidaceae; genus Platanthera; species Platanthera guangdongensis. Next base: position 175,698,069 of record CM077156.1, read on the forward strand.
GATTCTCGTCGAATTTGCCTTGGAAGATTTTTCGTCTTCCACCCCAGGAGCTGCTCCTTGATCCTCCATGCTCCTTGTCTTCTCTTGCATATGAGCGGCCCTGTGCTTGAAAATAAGTGCACTCCAATAGAGAGAGTACACGTAGGCCAACACACTGATCTGCTCAACGAGGGATTACGTCGTGCAGACCCGTGTATATTGACCTACTGCACCCTGACATTGGTGTGCACTTAGCGTGGAGAAACTACAAGCACAACTGGAAATGTTTCATCAAATACATTGTGAATTCATCTTAGCTTGACAGGGGGCTTCCTCAAATCTAGGTAATCGTGGATACAATACCCAACACCATTCCACTCTAACAGGCGAACTCCGCGGTTTCCACCAACCACTCCACCATAGCTAGACCAAGGCACACGACATGCCGATCTCCCGAGCTCTGGTCCAGTCTGCAACCTGGACTCCGCAAACTTCAACCGAGTCTGCACCTTGCTAGTCTTGGAGAGCTCCGCGGATAGCAATCCTATCCGCCCGGTTACTTTCTGGGAATCAACTGCCAGCTAAAAGCAACCCGGCCTGGCAAGTCACCTCCTCTGTCCGTGCAGACCGCGCAAACAGATCACCCAGGTCGCCATATTAAAAGCCGATTGCAATACCATTGCCGACCTGGCAAGCCGCCAGTCCGGTCCGCACAGGCCGCGCAGACAGGTCGCCCAGTCCACCACTTTCACTTCATGATTTTCAACACTCCCCCTTCAAGTGAGAAGTGGTGACCAACAACAGCAGTCCCTGTAACCATAAACATGACCTCTCTGATAACGACAACGAGAATATGTCCACGACATAGTCCTCGCTCCGCATATTCCAAAACATAAGGAATCCCTCCAGCACCTCTGTAAAGGAGTCGTGCTTCCCTCCGCCTTCTTCTCCAGCTTCAACACCCACTTGCATGTCATATGAGTAACACCAATCTTGGGCACAAGGTCACAAGCCTCATCACCCCTGAGGGCAGTCATCTCCTCATCCTTGGCGCTTCCCCCTCCTTGACTCCAGTGGTGCCTTCAAAGCTAGAAGGCTCTCGCTCGATCTGAATGTCTGCGAAGAAACAAGAGACAGAGCTCACCACATTCCCTTCATAATATCGAGCTGGTGGGTGGATGATCCTCTTCGACCTCTGAAGAGCCAGATCACGGCTAACCACCTTCGCTGCATCTCCTGAACTAGCTCCGATCGCGGGCAAACCTGGAGTATCACTCCCCTTGCTTCCTGAACAAGAAGCCACAACCCTGGAACTAGAAGCATTTGGAGCATCACTCCCCCTGCTTCTTGAACCAGAAGCACCTGAAGCATCGCTCCTCCTACTTCCTGAACCAGACGCCTCTTCCCCAGAGTTAGAATAACCTGGAGCTCTTGGTGACACAGGTAGCTCCAACCGAAGATCTTTAGCATCCTCTTTTTGCCCACCATCTGACCTGCTCTCCTTTAGCTCCACAGATGAGCTACCACCATATGACGTCAGTTCATCGAAGACAACGTCTCTGGATACGATGAACTTTTTCATCGCGGGATCCATACATCTCCATCCTTTCTTCTGCTCATCATAGCTCACGAAGGCAAGCTTCCTCATCTTTGCATCTAACTCTGTCCTGAGAGCTTCCGATACGTGTATATAACAGGTCAAACCGAACACCCAAATGTGTTCCACGCTGGGATTTTCCTTAAGCGTCAGCTCAACCAGAGACTTCATGTTGATCGGACTCAGAGGCATCCAATTGATGACATACGCCATGCAGGCCATCCCTTCTGCCCAAAAAGCCTTAGGAATGCCTTTGCCATGAAGCCAACACTTGCAAACCTCCGTCAAATGATGGATCTTTCGATCTGCTACTCCACTTTGTTGTGGAGTATGCCTATAAGAAAGCTCTCTCCGGATTCCATGCTTCCTGCAAAAGTTAGAGAACACGGTTGAAACAAATTCAGCTCTGTTGCCCGTTCTCAACTTCTTGATCCGCAGGCCAAGCCGGCCCTCCACAAGATTTTTGAACTCCACAAACAAACTGAATGCGTCTGATTTCTCATTCATAAAGTACCCCCAAGTGTACCTTGTATAGTCATCAATTAACACCAGCATATACCTGCTGCCTCCAAGACTGGTGGTGATGGTCGGTCCCAACAGCTCACCATGGACGCACTCCAATGGTTGAGAACACCCTGTCTGCGACTTATCAAATGTAAAGCGATGAGCCTCACCGTGTTGACATCTCACGCAAACATGACCGTCGCCAAAGGATGACAACTTAGGCAAGCCTTTCACGAGGTTCCTGTCCACCATTGTTTCAACTTGTCCATCCCGATATGTCTTAGTCTTTCATGTCAGATAGCTGCACTATCATTGACCCTCAACCGATCAACATAAGAACTTGTTAACGATACAACCAAATTCTCATTCCTTCTCCCTATATGAGCGACGTCCGCTGACTGAAGGATCGCCTTGCAGTCCTTCTTGAAGTGGCAAGGCTGGTTGCATCTATAACATCTTGGGCCTTCCTTCCTCTTCCCATCAAGCTTAGGAGCAAACCTCTCCTCTTGCTGATATGAAGTAGAAGGTTCATCACCAGCAGTCGACTTCTTCTTCTTGTCCCATCTCCTTTTATTCCCTGAGAAGAGAGCCTTACTGTCTCCTCCAGAGACAGTCATACCAGCCATCTGCCTGGCTAAGCTCTCTTGCGAAGTCATCAAGTTCTCCAGCTCTAGCAACAATGGCTGAGTGGCCCAGACTTGAACAGAGGTCACAAAAGCCACATACTCATTCAACAAGCCACGAATGATGTGCCTCTTGAGCTTCGCCTCTGAAATAGGCTCATTAGGGTCCAACGCTGAAATCTCAAAGCACAAGTTCTTCATCTTTAGGAAGAACGTTGAGATGGACAAATCTCCCTGAGTGGCTCTCGCCAACTCATTCTCCAAGAACTGTAGCTGCGCTACATTCTTCTTGTTGAACAACCCATCAAGAGAAGTCCAAATATCAGCAACTGATCGACATCCAAGGATGTGATCAAAGAGCTCCTGTGAGATAGCTCACTTCAGAGTAAACTCAGACTTTGCATTTGTTTTCCTCCAAGATCTCACCTGTTAAGTAGTACCAGTTGCAGCAGTAACTTCTTGCTTGTCATCACCACAGACGACCTCCCAAAGATCCTCACCCAGAAGATAGCTTTTCATGTACGACCTCTACTTCTTAAATTTGGTTGGCGTTAAAAGCTCAATACCAAGACCTCTTGCTAACCCACCTTCCATTGCAACAACTGATCTATTAGCTTCCAGAAGTACCGAGCACAATTGATGGTTGATCAGTGCTCAAACCTTTGCTCCCTATGATATCATGTTAAAATTTCTCAAGATAATCAAGGAGATAGCTATAATACCAAGTAAAATTTTCAAAGCTATCAAGATGACACCTTGATTAAGCGGAAAACGGGAACAAGGCGCAGGAACACTCAACCATAAACCAAGCTCAATAGTCAAAAACAACAGAAGGCAACAACAAGTCTTGTATTATCAACAATCTTCTTTACAAGGCAGGACATACATGACGAGACATGATTCGTCGATTTACAAAGGAAGAACATACAAACAAAGCAAGAAGAACAAGCCGGACGGACTGCCTTAGAGACCGCCGAGACCGTCGAGCTTCTACTGCACCGAACTGAACTACGAAGTCCGCGTAGACTGCGGACAACCCCTTATTCTGCTGAACACCTATGTCCGCTCTCTACAAGCGTCTTGACCGCAGAGTCGCCTAGCTGCCAGAGTCCGCGAACAAGCTGCTGCCGAACTGAAGAACAGACCGCCGAGACCGACGAACAAGTTATTGAATTGGGAAAGCTGAAGGAGAGAAGACCGGCTGACCGCAACCGCGACCTGCTGCAAACCGTTGATTGTAAACCGCAATCTCCACTGATCCCTAACCGCAGTTAGCACCAAAGTAATGATTTCTCAATGCTAGTCGCACAACCTGCAAACAGCAAACCAGTTATCCTTCTCAAACCGCGCGGACAAAAATCTGAGGCCGCAGCAATCAACACATGTCCTACTTTCTATTCATTCAATTAGTTATGATGTCACAGGGGGGGTCCTATTTATAGGCACGAAAAGGAGTGTGGTTACCGCCCTAGTAGATATAAACACCTCCCCAGCTCGCAGCTAGCACAGAGCAGTCCGCCCAGTCTGCATGGACAAGGTCGGACACCGGCCTATCCGCCTGACATCAAAGAAGGCAAGATAGAAGTCAGTCCGCCTGGATTGCACCATCAAGGCCCCAGTCCGCCCACCTGCAGACATAGCTCTCGTCCGCTCGCGCCTGCGGACACCACTCCAGTCCGCATACCCTGAGTTCGCAGCCAAGGCAGACAAGGCTGACTGCTGCCAAACTCGGCGGACAGAAATATCAGTCCGTGCAGTCCGCGCGACCTCCCGAATTGAGCCATCCCGCACAACCCGGCGAACACCAGCGTCAGTCCGCTCTAACGGGCGAACTCTGCGATTTCCACCGACCGCGCCACCAGAGCTAGACCAAGGCACACGCCATGCCGATCTCCCGAGCTCTGGTTCAGTCCTCAACCAGGATACCACGAACTTCAACCGAGTCCACACCTCGCCAGTCTTGACGAGCTCCGCGGATAGCAATCCTATGCGTCCGGTTACTTTATGGGAATCAAATGCCGGCTAAACACAACCCGGCCTGGCAAGCCGCCTCCTCTGTCCGTGCAGACCGCACAAACAGATCACCCAGGCCGCCAGAGCAAAAGCCGATTACAACACCATTGCCGACCTGACAAGCCTCCAGTCCTGTCCGCACAGGCCGCGCAGACAGGTCACCCAAGTCGCTCAGCCCACCACTTTCACTACATGATTTTCAACAGACGTTAACGAATAACAATTTAATCCCTATGGTCATGACCGCCTCCATGCCAAACGGCGCCCAAATTTGGAGGCCCATAATGCAAGTATGCAACCCTTTGGACCATCTGCTACTATGGTAAGTAAAATCCCTAAACATTTGTTACATTTCCTTAAAATTAAATTTAACTGTTCTTTTGTGCACGAACTTGTGTCGAGCAAGGCCGGGAGTACAGGGATTGCGAGCGGCCAAATTTGATTGCAAGTTGGATTGCGAGCAACCTCACAAGGGGGATTGCGAGCGGGGAGGGTCGTGCGAGCAACCTCACACGTGGGATTGCGAGCGGCGAGGGTCGTGCTGGGCACGTGGATTCCCTACGCAACTGCGCATGTATATTTTGGATGATTTCTCAATCATGAATTTGTAATAGTTGTCACTCCCTATTTGAATATACAATAAATTATATTATATATACACACACACCAAAAAAAGTAATATGTGACATAATAACAAGAAAAATGAAATTCAATATACCGAATTTAAGCTTGATTCAATTGAATACTTGAATCCATAAACACTCCTGTAAGAAAAATCTTTAAAATTCTTTGCTAATTAGTAAAAATTTATTTTTAATTTTAATTAGCAAGTAATTTAAGAACAAAAAAACCTAGCTGATATAAACATAGTTAATTTTAGTTAGATTTTTTTTTTTGTTAATTCACAAAATTTTTTTTAACAAGGTATTATATTCTTTCTAAATTAAGAAAAAAATCTAGTTTGATACACAATAAACTATGCATGACCAACTCACTCGGCTAACTAACCTATTCTCAGAATGCATTAAATCGTTAATATATATACACACATACAAAAATATTTATATAATTATATAATTTATAAAATTATATTAACTAGTGTATATATATAGTTATATAGTTATCAATATAATAATTAAATATATGTATATATCTAGTTATTTATATATACATCTATATTAATATAAAAAGGAAAATCCGAGTTCTAGAGAGTCGTCTGTGTTACATTTGGAATTTTCGTTTTACCCTCGTCGCGGGCATTGCTACAGTTCCCGGTCACCGCGTTACATTGGCAATACAGATTGCCTCCACTTGGGTGGAGGCCACTGCCGCCGCCGACGGCCTGACCTGCCCCTTCACCCAGCCGCAGACCTTGCCCAGCCTCCTGCCTCGTCGGGCCTCCGGCGACCTTGCCCAACCTCCCTTACCCCTCTCTTTCTACACGGAGTTCGTAGATGGGGTGTCATGGGGCCCGTTTGGGCAGGCCATCTGCTTGCAACGCCCCAAAAATGATGTTCAGCGGACCTGTGTGGCGGAGATGTGTAAGGGAGAGGGAGAGAGAAAGAGGGAGAGGGAGAGAGAAGAGAAAGTGAGGGGGAGAGAGAGAGGGAGGTGGCGGAGAGAGGGGCGGCAACATTTCCTGCATCTAAACTTCTGCCGGAGATGCGTTTTTTGTTCTACAAAGAGAGAGGGGAGAGGAGAGAGAGAAAGAGAGAGAGAGGGAGGGGAGAGGAGAAAGAGAAAGAGAGGGAGAGGGAGAGGGAGAGGGAAGTTAAAGTGAGAAGAGAGAGGGCCAGAGAGAGAGAGGGAGGTGGTAGAGAGAGGGGCAGCAAGACACCTCCTCAGCTTCACTCTGAAAGAGGAGGGGGATGAACAGGGTTTATATTTACACCTTTATATTTTATTTAGTTTTAGATCATTTAATAAATTTCATTTATTATAATTTAATTTTTATATTTTGTTTACTTTAATTGTAAAATTAAGTATACAATGTTTATAAAATTAAGAATACGAGCTTCTTCGCACAGGCTATGCTCGTGCTTGAAATTCTCGGGAGGCCTTTGACCCCATACAGAGGGCTTCGCCCGCCTGCGCACGGGCGTCGCCCTTGCTCGAAGCTTCCGGCCGGCCTTCGGCCCATCCAGGCGGGCTTCGCCCGCCTCCGCACAGGTTATGCCAAGATCACTCGATGCAAAATAGATCTTGGCGTCGAGAGCACTCAACACCATGTATCCTTGCTCGGCGTCGATTGCTCTAGACGCCAACATCTGTTTTGTGTCGAGTGATCTTGGTGTCGAGAGCACTCCACGACAAGACTTTGGAGTCGAGAGCACTCGACGCCAAGATCGCTCCACGCAAAACAGATCTTGGAGTCGAGAGCACTCGACGCTAAGCAAGGATACATGACACCATTTGCAATGTGGTCGTGGCCTCCTTCATCGGACCGATCCTCGAACCTGTCCTCCCCTCCGGGCAGGACCTCTTCAATCTGCACCTCCCGACGAGGCTGCTGCTGCTGCTTCCTGGTTTCCCTCAACTCCAGGAATCCGGGTACGTGGCCGTGGTGTGGCCCTCCTCCTGATGGAAATCGCAATAAGGCAGCTCCACCCTGCCTTCCTGCCTTCTCCTCTGACCTCTCCTCCTCCTCCCCACGGCTATCGCCATAGCCTGATGTTGATCGGGGAGAAGAGGTCTCTGGCCCTGCCTCCAGCTTGGAGGGTTGAACTGGCCTTGCCCCCTTTGGCGGCCGTGTAACGTCCCAAATCGCACTAGGCCCCTCATGCGTGTTTTTGAGTCAGGAGAGCTGACTTGGGTTCAGGGGGAGTGCTGACAACTGGGCAGCACATGTGAAAAAGAGGAGAAATCAGTCAAGCATAGGACACGGGTAGAGACACGGGCGTGTCCCTACCCGTGTGGGAGCGGCCAGCTCTCGAGTCGAAGACTCGAGTATGTACAGAGAAGGACACGGGTAGTGATACGGTCGTGTCACTACCTGTGTGAAGTGACACGGGTAGAGAAACGAGCGTGTCCCTACCCGTGTGTGTGTGCGTCGAGTTGAACTCGACGAGGCGTGTTGAGATCGACGAGGTGTGTCGACATCGTATGACACGGGTAGCGACACGGGCGTGTCCCTACCTGTGTGTGTCGAGTTACACTCGATAGAGCGTGTCGAGATCGACGAACTACGTTGAGAGATCGATGAATTGTATGACACGGGTAGCGACACGGGCGTGTCCCTACCCGTGTGTGTCGAGTTACATTCGACAGAGCGTGTCGAGATCGACGAACTACATGTCGAGATCGACGAATTGTATGACGCGGGTAGCGACACGGGCGTGTCCCTACCCATGTGCCGTTGTGTCGAGTTGAGTTCGTCGAAATGTATCCAGAGAAGGACACAGCCAGGGAACACGGCCGTGTCATATGGACACGGGTCGGGACACGGGCATGTACCTACCCGTGTCTAGTGTTGAACCGATGCTGAAACCGTCGTTGGCGCTTCGCCCGAAGCAGGACACGGGTAAGGATACGGGCGTGTCCATACCCGTGTCAATTTTCATATATAAGGGGAAGTGAAAACCCTAGCCATTTCCATTCTCATTTCATCCCCTATTTCCTGAGAGAAACTTCTGTAGAGAGGGAAACTGCTGGAGAAAGTTTTGCAGGAGAAGATCCGCCGCCGCCATGAAGGAGAAGATGCCACTGAGAAGAGTTACACGATCCATGGCAGGAAATAATGGAAATGCCGGAAATGAGGTGAGCTTCCTCCCCTCTCCCTTGGTGCTAGATCTGCAGTTACCTTGGCGAGATGTCGACTCAAGAGAGTCTAGACTTGCGAGATGGTGATTTCTCTAGGAAGAGGCCGTCCTATGGCTTGAGCTCTAAGGCTAGTCGTGTCTTCAACCTCTCCAACCTTCTATGCGTTGATGGGGGATGGCTTCGTGAAGAGTAAAGGCCTCATGAGGGTGAATAAGGGTGGAGGAATTTCTGGAGGTGATTTTGGAGGATCGACTTGAGGAGTAAGATGAACCGATGCCGTTCATTCCTCTTTAAGATACGTGCAGAATCTGTGTTCTGCGTGAAGTAATCTTCTTGGCCATTTTTTGATGTGAAATGGCCATATATGGGCTTTCGACTAAACATGAAAGTTGAAACCCTTGAAAATGTCTTTCCAACGAGTGGTTGCACGTCTTCATGTGAAGTCTGTAGCCACGGGAAAGTATGAACGAACATGACATCTGATAAATCCTACATGCAAAAATTGTGTGTCCTGTACGCAGCGGACTCCAAGGCTGATTTCAACTTTGATGCTTTTGAATCTGGGTTGTGGTGTGAACTTAAAAGTTGTAGCCCATGGAAAGACCTTTCCATTGAGGGGTTACACGTCTTCACCGGTTTCCTGTAGCTTCGGGAATCCCCGATTGAAGTTACTGTCCAGATTTATTCTGCACTTAAATTTTGGGTTTTTATATAATATGAATTTGGATTCGGTGGAATTAATGTTGCAAATTTAACTCGAGATTTTGGTGAACTAATTTATGTTAACCACCGCAGTGCTATGAATTATGAAGATTACTAATTGGATTTCATATAACTGAATTGTGAAGCAAGATTATTTGAACAAAGTGACTTGTTAGAAATTGGTAGACTATTATTTATGCGGATTATGTTATATTATGTTGAAATCATTTGGAATGACATATAGAAAGATAAACTATGGTCATGAGTATATTTGAGGGTTGGAATGAAATTTAGTAGTCCAATACTTAGAGCGTAGTCTCCCTACGGGTAGTATTATGGAGGGATGTAAGTGCGGTGTTGACCGTCACTAGTTAGGTTCGAGTTGAGATGAGGTATAGATGGATGGTTGGGCTGTGTCCTCGTGCTTACTTCTGAGGCCCCTTCCATACCACGGTGATGTGGAATTTGCATGAGGTGTGAGTCGACACGCGGTGTCGTAATCCTGGGTTAAGGATAGTGTGGCAGGTCTACGGGCTCGCCGATCGTCACACCGACGGGAGTTGACAGTTAGACTTTGGGCATTTGGGTTGTGTCCTCGGTGTTCACGTCCCGAGGCCCCTTCCGTGCTAAGTGAACGGTTGGGCTGTGTCCTCGTGCTTTCTTCCGAGGCCCCTTCCGGGTCACACCAGGCCAGTTCGGGTTGTGCTCTTGGTGCACATCTACCCGAGACCCCGCTGGGCCATAGTACGCATGAGCTCCGATGTTGTGTTCTTAGCGTTGAGGCGTACGGAGGCCTAGGTGAAGTAGTGTGGATACCCGCCTAGTAGTAGAGATGCCCGCTCTACTGTCACCGTCTGGCCACGACGGTTGATGCCTGAGAGGTTAGCTACCTGCTCGAATAGTGGGAACTACTAGCCTGTGTCGACATGACAATTGCATGTGTGTGATCATGGGTGAGTCATTGCATAGCATACATACCATTTCATAGCAATGCACAACAAAATCCTCATCGTATAAGTTTATATGTGCACTCTTATATGATGAGTTACTTTATGCAAACTGATCCTTAACTTATAAGTTTGTATGAGCATCCTTATAAGTTAAGTTACTGACCGGCTGTAGTAACTTGTACTTGTTGAATTACTATTGCTTAAGTAGAACTGCTAGAATATAATGCTATTAATCTTATTGTACCATCACCACTTGCTTGTACTTGTTACACTATTTATTATACTTGTACTCTTGCTCTTTTCTCCACCCAGTGTCGAGGAGTCGTCGGGGGAGCGGATGTGAAGCCACTTAGTATTTTCGACGAACGGTTGCTACGTCTTCCTTTCTAGGAGGTCACCCTGCAGGTAGAGCAGCCGCAGACTTTGCAGCAGGACAGCCAGGCCAGGACGACAGGGCCTGAAGTGACGGTACCGTCCCTACCGTCGGTTACAGATGTGAGTGTTGTGAGACTCTGATGTAGCCCGTTTGGGCAATTTCATAGTTGTACTATGGTATTGAAGAAGCATGTTTTAGCTTCTTTTTTTGTTGTATTTGGACTATTTACTTAGTGTGGATTTGACTTTTCTTACTTATTTTTTGGTGGGTTGACATGTTTATATTGATATTGGTTGTAGCCGGCGGAATAGGCGTCTTGTGGTACAGGTTAACCTGTGTGCTAATACTACAGTAAGACGGTTGTTCCGGGCATAAGACCCCCCCCCCCCCCTTCGTGCCGTGTTTTGGGATCCGGAAGGGGGGGGTGTTTACGGGCGGTCTCTTCCATGGAAACCTCTCCTTGGCACCTGGTCCTACCACTCTAGCTGTCTCCAACCTAGCTGATTGTTCGGTTCCTGGAAACCCCACATCGGCTGATGCTGCTGCTCCCTTTGCATGGGCTTTGCACTCCTGGCCTCTTGCCCCTTGCCACCTCCTGGATACTTCTCCTCCTTTATAGCCTACTTGTCCAACTTCCTGGCGAAATCTGGGTTCGATGCCTCCCCGTCGACCTCTCTTGCTCCCTCTCCATCAACTCCTCAAAAGATAGAAGAGGTACCATCTTCAACTCCATTATGAAGAACCCCTGCTGCAACCCCAGGGTGAAGGCCACAATGAGGGTGTGCCCTGACATCTCCTGCACTTGGAGGATCTCCTCCTGGAACCGCTCCACATAGCTCCTCAGAGTCTCGTTTACCCCCTGCTTGATGAGAAACATGGACTCCGACTTCCTCTTCCTCTTCTTGGAAGTGGTGAACCTCAGCAAGAACCCCCAGCGCAGGTCCTCGAAGCAATAGATGGAACTGGTCGGAAGCTGGTGGAACCAATCTCTCGCCTTCTCCTTGAGGGTGATGGCGAAGAGCCTGCACTTGAATGCGTTTGACATCTGTCAGATAGAAAACACATCCTCGAACCATTTGACGTGTTGAACTGGTTCGTCCCTCCTGGTGTAGTAGGACATCTCCGGCTCATGAAACCACCCTGTAACTGGGGCGGATGAGACCAACTCACTGAAGGGGTTGCCATCCCCTGCTAGGCAAGCCGGGCAATCTCGCGCCTCCGCCTCGCTGATTCAGCCCGCACTTGCCGAGCCGGGGAACAGAGCTCGCCCTAGCAGATACCGCTCACGACCTTCTTTTGCTACCTCCTTCCCAAGTCGCCTGACAGGGGCATTCTAGCCCAGGGCTTGGGCTGAGACAACTGGGACAGTTGGTGTCGAGCACTCGACGCGAGTGCCGAGTGCGAACATGACGAGGTTACGCATCTCTTGCCGGAAATCCTCAAACATTCCGAGAGTGGCGAAAGGGGGAGGGGGTGGTGAGTCAGCCTGGTCAGAACCTTTCCCTTTGCTTCCAGTCATTGAGCTCGCTAAGGTTTTCGGTGCTGATCACGCTCCACATTCACCTTACAAAAAATGTTGAAACCGGAAATCAGCTTCATGTGGAGTCTGAACCCTTGAGGAAGGGGTGACTGCACACTTACTTTTGTTAATTTGGTTCGGATCCGGTTCAGACTGGATTTAGGAATTTTATTGCTCAAATCACTGGCCGCCTATATCAGGAAACATGAAAATCTTTTCCTATATTTGATGTATTCTTGAGTTGGCAATTTATAGGAAATTTATTGATTTCCTGTACAGTGAGATTTGAGTGTTGAAACCGATTTCTCGATCTCCTGTGGAGTTCGCCCTTGTGGAAGGGGTGGTCTCGCAACTACTTCACTCCTGCAAGCAAGACAACAAAGAAGACATAATCTCAAGGAAAGACCGACCCAAGGGCTCGGCGGGGAGGTCCCACCACACACCCGGAAGATCTCAGAGCGCTTCCCCTCCTTAGCCAGAGGCCGAGCTAAGGTACTCTCAGAAAGCACTTGAAAACTAGAGCAGGAAAGCACAGGAAGCCTGCTTTCTGAGGTACCCATTGGGTGCTATTTATAGTTTTTAGAATCTGAACTGCCAATAACAAAAGGAACTGACCTGAAGTTACCAAAAAGCCCTTGGCCGGGTCTGCCAACAGTCAAACTCTGGTGTTTTGAAGGGCTATAGGCAGACCTGCGGGGGCAAAACAGTAAAAAGTACCTCATAGGTCCAGGCGAGCTGGGGAGCTTGTTCACCTAGGCATATCCTGCTCGCCAACTGTTGCCGAGCGTCGTTGCGAGAGGCAGGACGGCGAGCTCGCCCATCCATCGGTCTCCATTAGTCGAACTCAGCTCGACGATTCCTGGACTAGCTCAGCGATTGTCGAGCTCGCGGTCGACGAGTACCGATCTCTTGTCGACGAATGTCGAGCTCCTGGTCGACGAATGCCGAGCTCGGACTCGACTTCTCTACTGTCGAGCTCGCCCACTATCTTCAGCCCGACTTGTCTGGTTCCTGGCGATCCTGCTCGCCGGACACGTGGTTGTACATAATCCCCGCTCTTTTTGAGCTTGGCAAAGCTCTGAAAGAAACATCCAACCCCAAGTGTACGGCGAGCGCTGGGTGGCGAGTTGGAGGGAATCTTTGGGTGGGGTCCACCTGCGGCTATATATACACACCTGCATAACTGCTTGACTCTTGTCATTCCCTTCGCTCTAGTACTGCCAAGATGCTGATTCCCAAGGAAATCTAAGAGTGCCTCAACTGGGCTCGCCAGGCCTCGGTTGCTCGCGTGACCGCTCTGACAGCGGTCCCGTCCAATGTTCCTCAAGTTGACTCTGCCAAGCCCAGCTCAAAGAGGTCGAAGTCATTCCCCAAAGCGGCCGAGCCAATTTATGAAGACCTGAGGACCACCCTGGAGATGGGGACCGGCTCATCCACTCGGACAGTTCTTGAGAAGGACAGAGAGGTTGTCGTGGTCGGCGACGACCCAGACGGTCAACCTGATGGCGAGGGCGTCACGCCGCGAGAGCCCACACCGCGAGGCGAGAGCACTCTCGCAGACTCACGGTTCATGACATCGGATAACCGTCCTCGGGACCTCCCTCTTCTCTTTGGGATCCTGCCAGTGAGCTCGCAGAGGCCAAACTCGCCGGTGAGCGCCCCCTCTCCACGGCAAACTGACGCGACTGCGGGGGCGGGTCTGGGAACCATCCCCACCCCGAGATTCGAGCTCCTCTCGCCGTTCGCGGGAAGGATTTGAGGTTCATCCCTCCCCGCATCTCCTTTGAGCCGCCGAGCTAGTCAGGTTAATTTTGCTTGAATTCTTGCCTCATGAGCTTTTTCTGCATTCCTCTTCTTGCTGACGTTTGTCTTCACAGCTCCCCCAGCCAATCTGCTGCCGAGGAATCTTCGCGGGCAGCCCACTACTCCCCCCTCCCCTCCCCAAGCTCGCTGGACTCTTACTTGGGTCTTGAAGTGGATCAAGGCGAGCTGACAAGGAGGGAGGTCAAGCTTCTCAAGAAGCTGGTGTGTGGGCTGCGCGAGGTGCAGCGGGTCAACGAGACGTTACAACGCGACTACGCGTGTCTCGCCGACGAGGTGCGAAACGGCCAGGCTGGCGAGCTGATGTACCCCTCCCGGCTTCTGGACGAGATAGATGATGGCCTCTCCGTGGCGCAGAGGAATTCTGGGAGGATCCGCGAGTTGCTCCGCGCGCGGCAGTCTAGGGGGCGGGAGCCGCGAGGCCGGGGTAGGTAAGAGGGCGGCTCCTTTGCCGAGCCGACCGGTACTCGCATCCTGATGCTCCCCCTGCTCGCGCGCACCGCTTTTTGTTCCTGAACTTGGTCTCTGTAATAAGTAGTTTTTAGAATATTATTGGACACACATTATTCAAATAATATACTGCGATGTTTGACTTAGCCTTGATTGAGACGCGCCGGAAGTCGGCGGGCTGGGTTGGCGAGCTGGGGTGGCGAGCTGGGGTGGCAAGCTGAGCAGATGGGACAGCCTGACCCCAGATTTCCTATTCTATAAATAGCCCCCCGCCTTTACCAACCACCGTACTGTGCTTTTATTGCTCTCATACTCTCTACTGTTGCGCTTTTCTCCTTTTCTGCTCGCGCTTTGCTCCTTCCTCTGCGAACATGGGCAAGACCAACCCTGATGCCGACGGCCGCTCCAAGTACGCGCAGCACTTCACCGACTACTGCTTCTTTGAAGGGCACACCAGCGAGGAGGAGCTTACAGAGTTTGTGGCGGAGCGTGTGCCGCCAGGCTTCGAGGCGTGCAGACCGAGGCAGGGGGAGGCCATTAACACTTTCTATGAGGACGAGCTCGCCTTCCCCATCTCGCATTTCAAGGTGGGGTTGCGCCTCCCCCTCTGGCCGGAGATCCGGCAAATCCTAAAGTACTATGGCGCAGTACCTGCGCAGTTAAACTCCAACGCCATCGCGATGATGGTGGCGTTTGCGAGCTACCTCCGGCAAGAGAGGATTTAGTTCAACCTGACAGTGTTCAGGAAGCTCTTCTCCTACAAGGCGACGCCAGATGGGGTCGCCTACTTCGGAGGCTCGCCGATCAAGGTTCTCGAGATCGCGAACAAGCACCACACTTGGATGACCAAGATCGCCTTCATCAAGGGCGACCTCGGCAACATCCCCTACTCGCCCCAGCAGAAGGCCGAGGAGGTCTACCGTCCCCCTGCCGTGTCCGAAAACGATGCCGAGCTCCACAAGTACTTCCTCCACAAAGAGTTTGAGGTCACCCTGTCCTCCCCGGCGAAGGTATTGCTCTCTCCTCATCTCGCCGAGCTCACCCGATTTGCCGAGTTCATCATACTGCTGCTGAATTTCTTCTAACGTTTTCCAAGTATTTTCTTGCAGGGGAGCGGATAATCCCCGTGAACCCGCCATTCGCGGACTCGGGGCTACACACCGACCCTCTTTCTCGCGAGAGGGCGGCGGCGGCCTGCCGAGATGAGGCAGCCCTCTCCCAACCCTCTTCCAGCAAGAGGCGACCTGAGGATGCGGGGTCGAACCCACCACACCGCCAGCGGCTGCCAAAGAAGATGAGAAGAGCCCTGCTGGCTCCGCGGGGGCAACAACAACAACATCAGCAGCCCAGCCCCAAATACACAAGCTCATCAGAGACTCCTCCCGACGCGTCGCCGGAGAGCCCGCTGAAGGAGATTACCAGCAAGGGCCAGAAAGGTGGCGAGGGTCCTTCCGCGGCAGCGATCTCTCCTCCCCCTTCGGCAAAGAGGGCGGCCCGTGAGCGCGCGGTGCCGAAGCAACATTCCCTCTTCAATTTCGGGGGGCGGTGGAAGGACGCGGCGGGGGAACCCATGGTGCAGTGGGACGAGCTGGCCCATCGGGTCTCCATCTCCACCCTACATCCGTCCTGGTATGACCGCGAGCCCACCACGGGCCATGCTTATGCCCTCGGCTTCGGCCTCTATGGACGCAAGGACGCCGAGGCCTACAAGAATATGACCCTCCGGCAGCTCGGCCATGAGGGACTGCAGGCCCACCTGGGACCATGGAGCTCCACCACATGCTGACCCGCTGCAGTTTTGCCCTCAGCAATCAACTTCTAAAAGCCGAGCAGGCCCGTGATGTCGCCAAGGATAAGGTTGCTGATCAGGCGAGGCAGTTCGGCATCGCTGAGGGCCTCCTCGCCCAGGCCACCGGCGGACTGGTAAGTGTCAAGCCCTCCTCTGCTCTTTTACTTAGAAAATTTTTCGCTGCCGCTAACCGGGTTTCCTCTTCACCAGGATGCCAAGGCCGCAGGGGAGCTGCGGGCTCGTAATGCTGAGCAAGGGGAGGAGATTGGCCAGCTGCGCGCCTGCCTTGCCGAGCTGGAGGGGGCGAACGTGAAACTGAAAGAGGAGAATCAACACCTCCACCGCGAGGTCCGCCGCCAGATGGAGATCTTCTTCCCGGCCAGCAGCTCTGATCCTTCCCTCCCTTACAAGAGGCCGCGGATCTTCGGCAAGGCCGATCTCGCCGAGAGGCTGTGGATTAACTCCATCCAGGTCGCCGAATGCACCCTCCAGATGATGAAGGATTCTGGAGTGCTGGTGGAGGTGTGCGAGGAGATCTCGGCCCGGGACCTGATGCCGAGCCTGTTCCCGGCGATGCCGCCCAGCGAGAAGGAAGATAGCTTGGACGCGATGTTCGGGAAGAGCTTCCCGGACCTGTCAGGCGAGGGAGGGGAGGACCGCCAATCTGAGGGGGGGGGGGGCGGGTGAGGCCTAGATGTATATAATCTGTAACCTCGCCGAGGCGAGCTCAGCATGCAAATATTGTCATTTAATGAAAGCATATTTTTGATACCTTTCACTCTCCTCATTGCAATATTATTTTACATATATTTTCTGGGTTTCCCTGTCGTGCCCTGTTCTCTTGCTCGCCTTTTCCTCAATGACCTCGCGTAGATAGATGTTGCGAGTAGGACTGTTGCTAGGACTCGCCCTTGAGAGAGTATGTTTTGCGTGCCTGGCAAGCTTCAGGTGATTCGGGAGCGGGCTGCTCTTTGCCCTGGTCACGCCACCTCAGCTCGCCCGCGAGTCATCTAGGTTGAACTCAGAAAAACTTCTAAGTAAATCAGACAAAGGGTTGAAGTTCCCCGGCCAGGCTCGCCTTCCTTCAGCGAGGTCCTGAGGCCTGGCTCGCCACCCCTTTGCCGATGCCGAGCTGGGTTGGACGAGTCCAAACTCGCCTATGCAGAACCTCTTCCCCCTTATTCCTTGGCATTCGAAACTTCTCGGTCTTTACCTGGCGATTTCAAGGTCGATACCATCGAGTGACTTCCTGCCCTGCCAGCTAAGTGAGAGCCTGACAGTGGGATCTGCTCGAGGCCTAAGGATGACACCGAGTGACTTCTAGCCCTGCCAGCTAGGTGAGAGCCTGACAGCGGGATCTGCTCGGGGTCCACTACCAATACCATCGAGTGACTTCCAGCCCTGCCAGCTAGGTGAGAGCCTGACAGCGGGATCTGCTCGAGGCCCAAGGATGACACCGAGTGACTTCCAGCCCTACCAACTAGGTGAAAGCCTGACAGCGGGATCTGCTCAGGATCCACTACCAATACCATCGAGTGACTTCCAGCCCTGCCAGCTAGGTGAGAGCCTGATAGCGGGATCTGCTCGAGGCCCAAGGATGACATCGAGTGACTTCCAGCCCTGCCAACTAGCTGAGAGCCTGATAATGGGATCTGCTCGGGGTCCACTACCAATACCATCAAGTGACTTCCAGCCCTGCCAGCTAGGTGAGAGCCGAACAGTGGGATCTGCTCGAGGCCCAAGGATGATACCGAGTGACTTCCAGCCCTGCCAGCTAAGTGAGAGCTTGACAGCGGGATCTGCTTGGGGTCCAAGTTCACTTCATTCCTTCATGCGAACTCACAGCGACAATATTGACATGTTAAAGAATTTTCATTTAAAATCAAGGCATAACTTACAAGATTTAAGGAAAAAAGCGTTTTAAGTCGTCACCACTGCAGGTGAGACTTAGGGTCTCGCCCTCCACATTCTGGAGTCGATAACCTCCCGATTTTAAAGCTTCCTTTACAATAAATGGTCCTTCCCAGCTGGTGTTGAGCTTCCCTACGGACGCCGACCTCCCTGCTGCATCCACCTTCTTTAGTACCAGGTCCCCTTCCACAAATTGTTTGACTCTGACATGCTTGTCAAAGTACTTGGCCATTCTCCTCTTCACCTCTTCTTGCCGGAGGGCGGAGAGGTCCCGCAGTTCTTCCACCATGTCGAGGGAGAGCCTTAGCTCTTCCTCGTTCTCGACCTGCCATTCTTCTCTACCTTTCTTGGCCGCAACAACTCGAGGTGTCTGAACTTCAAACTCCATGGGGAGCACCGCCTCGCACCCATGGGAGAGCTTGAAGGGGGTCTCCCCAGTAGTTGTGTTGGGGGTGGTTCTCAGGGCCTAGAGAACCGCGGGAAGCTGCTCCACCCAGCTCACCTTCAAATTCTCCACTTTCTTCTTGAGGAGGTTGACGATGATCTTGTTCGCTGCTTCCACCTGCCCGTTGCTCCTGGGGTGGTGAACCGAGGCAAACCTGAGGTTGATTCCCAGCTGTTCGCAGAAACTAGTGAACTCGGTGCTGGCGAACTGGGCCCGTTGTCCGTGACAATGGCCTGGGGCAGCCCATGGCGGCAGATGATCTCCCCCCAAACAAAGTTCCTGATAACCTGGGAGGTCACCTTGGCCAGCGCCTTCACTTCCAACCACTTGAAGAAGTAATCGATCATTATTAGGAGAAACCTCCTCTGCCCACTGTTCTGGGGGAACGACCCAACCAAATCCATTCCCCAAATGGTGAAGGGCCAGGGGGGCGTGATACTTTTGAGTTGCTGGGCCGGCTGTAGCTGGAGGGGTGCAAATAGCTGGCGCTTATGGTGTAACATCCCATGTTACTTCTAGGCCCCCTTCACTTAGATTGGGTTAGGCATGGGGTGGGTGATAGAGGATTTAGCTAGCCTTGACCCTAGGTAGTGGATTGTAGCCATGTGGGGCCCACAAAGGGGCCAAAGTCAAACTAGGTCAAACTAGCCTAAATAGGAGCCCTAACCATACCATGACCCCACCACATTGCCATAACCCCAAGAACAATCTAAGTGAACCCTAAAGCATGACATTAGGTCACCCATTGACCCAATTTGACCAAGTCAACCATAAACCTTAATTTGGTCAAACCCCTACACCTAAAGGCCAAATAGTCCAAGTGGGACACCACCATGACTCAACCCAAGTTGGATGGTGTCATAGGGTCCATGACCTTCAGGTGGAGTCAGCCCACTCATCAAGTTGACCAGGTCAACCTTAAAAGTCAACTTGGTCAACCATAGGCCTATTTAAGTAAATTTGAAGACCAAGTTCATTCCTAATGGGCTAAGGCCTTGAGCCATGACGCAACCCATGTTAGGTCCTGACATGGGGTTCATGACCATCATGTGGGGCCAGCCCATTCATCAAGTTGACTAAGTCAACCCTAAAAGTCAACTTGGTCAATATAAGGCCTAAAGAGAGAAAATGAGTGTCAAGCTCATTTCCAATGGGCTAAGCCCATGAACCAAGACCCATGACTAGCCTTATGGTTAATGACAGCCCCTACCCCCCTGAAATTGGAGAGAGATTGCATGCAAGGGGGTAGTTTTGGAAATTGGGGGAAAAAGAGGAGAGAGAAGAGAGGGAAAATGGGGATGAAGGCCATGTGGCCCTCCTCCACTCTTCCCAAGCATACATCTGAACCCACACATCAATTATCAGCCTTTCCAACCCAATTTCATGCCACTTCGAGCCAAGGAGGAGAAACCAAAGCTCATGGCTGAAATCCCCATCATGGCATCTCTGTATACAGCCCATATCAGCCAAAACCAACCCTCCCATTAGCTTCAGAAGGTCCAAAGGAGTGGAATTCGATACCTGGATCGAAGCTTTTGGTGGAGAATCGGGTTCGGGAGCAAGCTCGCCGGAGAGGAGAAATTTCATGGCTCACCGCCGCCAAACCCGCCGCCAAGCCTCAATTCGGGTCCATTTCACCTCACCTCTACCTGTACTAGTTTCCTAGATCTATTAAACGAGACATCGGGCTCAAATGAGCCAGATCCAAGGTGAGATTTTTCATGAATTTCGGATTTTTGATGGAGTGCAAGTTCGCCGGAAACCGCCGCCACCGGCGGCCAAGTCGCCGCCGAACGTTAGCCCTCACCTCAATGGAGGTGGTGGTAGTGGTTGTCGGCCAGGGAGGTGGTTGGATGGCCGGGAAATGACCTTGGAAGGTGCTCCAGGTCGGGCAAATCGCGGCCCTTGGCTCCATGGAGAAGATGAACAGATGCCCTCCCTTCTGCTTTGAGATTAGTGTTGTAACAATTTAAATTTTCTGTCCTTGTTTTTACTGTCACTTGCATGATAAATTTAGGCCCTTTAGGTGCAAATACAGAACTGGTCACCAACATAAAAATTGTATCTATTTGTCTTACCTTTAATTTGCCACCCTTAACTTGAGATTTGGTCCAGTGGTCTGACCTGTAGGACCATTTTGCTAGGGTTGGTCCTTAGCTAAGGCAGAATTTCAAAATAATGCCCAAGTCAAACCAGTCATCCAAATGGCCCAAAATTTTGGGTGTATGCATGCTTAGGGATTAGTTATCCCCTGCCAAAAATTGAGAATTTTTGGAAAAACGTGTTCTACAGTTTTATTCAAAATACCCAAAATGAAATAAATGAAATTTTGCAGTTGTGGGACTCCAAATGACCCCAAATTTTGGTGGCATGTCCTCGGGGATAATATAAGTGTATGTATTAAATTTCAGCCAATTTGGACCACTGCATGTTGGGTAAACCCACTTGCATGTGTTGGCTTGTTATAGGCTTGGTGTGCATTTAGCCTAAAATGAAATAATGTGTATTCAGCCAACTTGGAACATTCAAAAATCATTATTTTCATTATAGAGACACATGATGGTGTAGTACACCTCTCATAGCAATGGTGGGAATTTTGGGTACAAAAACCCCATTATTTTAAATTTCTGAAAATTTGGCCCTTTTTAGGAAATAAATTTAAAATTGGATTACCCTTATCATAAAAGGTTCCATTTCTGTTGAGAACTAAGGAGTGACATAATAAGCAATAGAAATAAATTATATCTCTGTTGGAAGAAGTTTAAGTAGTTTAAGAAGTAAAATGACCATTTTACCCTTATGAAATTTTGTGTAGAAATGATGGTATATTTCTTTGCAAAATCTGAGAAAATTCATATTGCTGTAATTTTATGTTTTATACCTTGTGCAATTATTTCAGAATTTTTGGAGTGGAAAATAATGTACTTAGGCCCCACAATGGCATTTTGGTAAATAAATCAAATTGATCATGGATAGACCATTTCAACCTAGATGTAAATGAAACTCTGGACATAGCATTATTTCATTATTATCAATACTCTGTAATTTAATTAGAATTTTTGAGATAATATTTTATGTACTTCATTTGGAAAATGCTAGATTTGTGGATATAATATTAAATAGGAATTAGTTGTAAATCTGAATTGAAAAGCATGAAATTTTGGTAGGCCCCATTAATTGTCATATTATATACCTGGAAGAATCCCTAGGATAGTAGGTTCAATATTGACAATACTTCATGTGCAAAATGACTAGGGATTACATTTAAAGAAATTGATTTAATGGTGTAAGTAATTTGAAATTATTGAAATTCATCCTAGTCATCATATAGGTCCATACCATACTAGGATAAATAATTTGAGGCATATGGCTAGAGGAATTAGAAGGTCACATTTGTGGGTGGTTATCAGGACATGGGTAAGGGTCTAACACCGATGTTCGTACTAGTCGGGCCACCAGGGGAGGAATCTGAATAACTAGTAAAATGAGAATCTTAGTAAAGGAATTAACCCTGGTTGGTCCCCTAGAGAATTTCTTAACCATGTGTGGAAGAGTGCGAGTCCCGTGGCAGCAACGATAACGGGGACCGTCGGAAGACCGCCGCGCTCCTAATAACACCTTAAGTCTTTAGGGTCGTTCGAAAGTAATACGAGAGTTGGGGTAAAAATCCTGGGTAGACACCAATAAAAGTAATTATCCTTGAGAAAGAGAACTTTGGGCGTAATCCCATCGTAGTTCCTAGTGCCCCCGAGAGCCCTTCACCGGGTATACCCTAGACAGTCCTGAGATTAACCTTAAATCACTATGTATAATAACCAGTAGACAAGAGTAGACTAATAGGTTAAGACATTGTGGTTCTTTCTCACCCGTGTTGGGTTGGAGGGAGACTTGTGTACATGCTCACCCGTGTAGGGTTGAGGGATTTGGAATAAAGACACTATTGTGCGTTCTCACCCGTGTAGGGTTGGAGGGATTGTGATAAATGCTCACCCGTGTAGGGTTTGAGGGATCCAGGACGGGTTGGTCCTGCGAGCTGGAGTCTCGGGATGAAATACTTGCATGTGCATAAATTTAGTGGCGGAGCATGCGATACTGGTCGTTCGTCACACCGATGGCAGTACGGTGCACCAAGCGGTTGTGAGGGTTAGAGGGGCCAGTGGGTTGTTTTACACTACGGTCTGGAGGACAATCCCCGATAACGCACATCTGACCTAACAAGACTGACGGGTTGTCAGCAAAGTACGTACACAGAGACTCTAGAGTGCACATTGGACGTGTACCGAGGCGTATGAGAGGGGTTTAAGGTTTGGTAGTGTACATACCTTCTTAGAAGTGGAGATGCCCACTCCGCTGCTGCCGTAGCCACAGCGGTGGTACCCGAGAGTGATGCTAGCTCTCAAAAAGTGGGAACTAAAGGTATGTGATCTCATAGTCGTTGTGTGTGAGTTGCACTTGCC
Organism: Platanthera guangdongensis; assembly: GCA_039583875.1. Taxonomy (NCBI): domain Eukaryota; kingdom Viridiplantae; phylum Streptophyta; class Magnoliopsida; order Asparagales; family Orchidaceae; genus Platanthera; species Platanthera guangdongensis. The sequence continues at coordinate 175,720,964 of CM077156.1, forward strand.
TGTGCATAAATTACATCATAGCATTCATTCATATTAGGTCATACGCTTCATAGATCCTTATCATATAAATTAGTATGGGCTCTTTTATATGATAAGTTAAATTTCCTGAAAATCGTAACTTATAAATTTGTATGAGCATTTTTATAAGTTAAGGTACTTTTGTGATGGTAGATAGCTTTACCTTTCAGCTTTACTTTACTTTTCTGCTCTTTACTTTCAGTTTTTCCTTACTAGTACTGCACTTTATTTACTTGTACTATATACTTAGAACTGCTAGAGTAGAATAATAATATCTATTACAACTGCTAGTTAGTTCTTGTCACCTGCTTTCATTTTTGCTACCCCTTATTGTCCTCCACTTCGTCCTTCCGCTCGGTGCCTAGGAGCTGCGGGGCGAGATGCAGAGGAAACGACTTAGTCTTTTTGACTAATGGTCGGTGACCATACTATTTTAGGAGCTCGTGGAGATGGAGCACCAGCACGACGAGGAGGCAGGACTTGAGGAGCAGATACCGCTACCACAGACTACTACTACTGCGCGTCCTCAGGTGAGATGAGTTTTGATGTATTAAATTAGCTTCTGCTTTGATTTGAGAGAGAGAGAGTTGATATGATGTACTGGGCATAAGCCCTTATTACTCTTTCATTTGTACTCATTGTGGACTATGTTTTCGTACTCTTCATTTATATATATGATATGTACTCTGTGACTTGTGGACTAATGGATTTAACATACTGCTATACTTCTACTTCTCAGATTGGCCTACAGGTTAAAAGATCGTATTAGCCGGCAGAATTGGCGTGTTGCGGTGTTGACTAACTCGTGCGTTAGTGTCACCGGAAGACGGCGATTCTGGGTATAAGACCTGGTATCCCTCCTTGGTAAGGGGAAGGTGGGTCTTACAAAATGGTATCACTTGAACAAACAATCATATAACAAAGAAGTCCACAACACTGGACCATCCCGCGCAAGCATTAGTTTGCAGACAAACTATGCAACGGAAGCAGTGGTGTGCCCATGTGTAAAAAGTCACATAAAACAGTCCACTAAGTACAATGAGTTAGGCCAATTCTGTTTTTTAACCTTACCTTTATGCAACCTCCACAGGTCGCCGCGCCGCAAAATGTGGCTCCTTCCCCTCCAGCTGCCACTCCATTTCTACAATCGGAGATGGGGCAGACTTTGACGGCGATTCTGGATGCCTTCAAAGCCCAGCAAGTCCCGGCCCCGCAGCCAAATCCGGGGTCGAGCTGGCTAAGTTCCTTCAAGAGCATGTCCCTACCGATGTACCATGGGACAGAGGATGTGGTAAAGACGGAGGAATGGCTGGAGGCCATACACGAGATTTTGGCAGGCATCAGCTACCCGGTCGGCGAGGCAGTACCTTTAGCCACCTCTGCACTAGAGGCTCATGCGAAGAGATGGTGGAAATCAGTGTGGGAGTCTACATATGCGGACTAGGAGCTATCAAACATATCGTGGGAGGAGTTTGGCGATGTATTTTTGGAGCACTTCGTCTCTACTACGGACATAGATGCTTTGGAGGAGAGGTTTCTAAACCTCCGGTAGGGGAGCAGATCAGTGATTGAGTACCAGAGGGAGTTCTCCCACCTTGCCAGGTTCGCAGGGATACATGATACTGATGATAGGAGGTATGTCAAGAGGTTCTATCGGGGCCTTAGGGACAATTTGAGGCAGGCTTTGTTGTTCATTTCTCACGGCACGTCCACCCAGATTATCGAGATGGTGAAGAAGCTGGAGGCTGACCAGCTGATGGTGCAAGGCAGAAGGAAGAGACCGTATGATGGGTCGACATCAGGAGAGAGCAGCAGGGGCTCTTAGAGAGGCAGGACTATTGGGTACAAGAGGGGTGTGGGACGTCGTCGCTCCAACTACAGGAAGGAGCAGGGACCTCCTCCAGTATTAGCTCCCCCACCTCTACAGGTGCATGATCCGAGGAGACAGGATAACCATGACCACCGGCAGGTACTTTATTACGGATGCCGCCAGCCCGGACACATTAGGTCGGAGTGCCCACACTGATTCCATCCTCCTCCTCCTCCACCTCCAGTGGCCCCAGTACAGCAGGACTGAGGCCGAGGCCGAGGCCTGGGATATCACGGCAGAGGACGCAATCAGGAGCAGATATACACTTTGGACCTCACGGAGCAGAGGAACCCCGAGGAAGTTATCACAGGTACTTAAGATTATTGTTAAAATTCTTGAGCTTTCTATTATATAGTACCTGGAACCATAGAATAATAATTCATTTTAGCTTAAATAAACCTCAGACATAGTTATGATCAGCGGCAAGCCCGCACATACCCTCTTCGACACAGGTGATTCGCACTCGCTCGTATCTGAGGCCTTCATAGACGGACTTGAAGGCGTGGAAATATTTCCGGGACTAGAGATGAGGGTGCGTCTACCCGATGGGTCAGAACTGCGGACCACTGCCCATTGTGATATGGAGGCCAAGATTGGCGGCAAGGCATTTGAGGCGCCAGCAACTATTCTGAAGCTGCATGACTTCGATTTGATTTTGGGCATGACATGGTTACATCGAAACCATGCTCAGATAGACTGCCCATCAAGGAGGATCACACTAAGGCTTGGCGATTCCCATGTCATCATCGAAGGTATTAAACCTATCTCCCACCTATTACTATCTCCTGTACAGGCTGTGAAGGCCCACGAGCAGGGAGAGGAGGTTTACCTTATCTGCTTTGAGATGGTGGGAGCAGAGGCTTCTATTTCAGATATTCCGGTGGTCCGGGATTTCTCCTATGTGTTCCCAGAGAAATTGCCCGGGCTACCACCAGCCAGGGACTTGGATTTCAGGATTCAGCTGGTACCGGGAGCGAGGCCAGTGTCCCGGGTACCTTACAGGATGGCTCCCAGAGAGTTGGCAGAGTTCAGGACTCAACTTCAGGAGCTAGTTGAGTTGAGATTTGTGCGGCCCAGTTCATCACCGTGGGGAGCACCAGTTCTTTTTGTGAAGAAGAAGGACGGGTCGTTACGACTATGCATAGATTACCGGGTGCTGAACCGGTTAACGGTCCGCAATACCTATCCACTGCCTCGGATAGACGAGCTATTTGATCAGCTGCAGGAGCCTTCTGGTTCTCTAAGCTAGATTTGCGATCCGGTTACTACCAACTCCGCATCTGGGAAGAGGACATACCGAAGACGGCATTCAGTTCACGATATGGGTTATACGAGTTCACGGTGATGCCTTTTGGGCTCACGAATGCCCCCTCTGCGTTCATGACCCTAATGAAATGTGTATTCGAACCTTACCTAGACCGCTTCGTCATTGTGTTGATCGATGACCTCCTGATCTAGTCCCGGACTCAAGAGGAGCACGCTGGACACTTGACACAGGTTTTGCAGAGACAGAGAGAATTCCAGATGTATGCGAAGTTTTCGAAGTGCCAGTTCTGGCTACAGGAGGTGGCTTTCTTGGGGCACACTATCAGTGGGGCTGGATTGGCAGTGGATCCAACCAAGATAGAGGCAGTACGGAATTGGCCACGACTGAAGAAATCATCAGACATACGCAGTTTCTTGGGGTTAGTCGGTTATTATCGCAAGTTTGTGGAGGGATTCTCGAGGTTAGCCCTCCCCCTCACGTCCTTGACGAAGAAGGATGTAGATTTTGTTTGGTCAGAGCAGTGCTAGACAGCTTTTCAGGAGCTGAATGACCGACTCACCTCATCCCCTATTCTTGCGCTTCCATCCAGGAGTGAAAGATTTCAGATCTACACAGATGCCTCCTACCAGGGGATGGGTGTTGTCCTGATGCAGCATGGACATGTTATTGCTTATGCTTCAATACAGTTGAAGAAGCATGAGTATAACTATCCAGTACATGACTTAGAGCTCGGGGCTGTGGTATTCGCCCTAAAGATGTGGATACATTATTTATACGGGATCCATTGTGATATCTATTCAGATCACAATAATCTTAAATATATCGATATGCAGAAGGACTTGAACCTGCGACAGAGGAGATGGCTGGAATTCCTCTGCGACTATGATTATAAGATCCACTATCATCCGGGGAAAGCAAACACATTAGCAGATGCTTTGAGTAGGAGGGTCGGCACTTCTGGACCGGAGCCTCGGTTGATGTATATGGAGCTGTTACGGATAATGGAAGACATGCATATTACCATGGTATCTGAGACCGAACCAGTGGTATATCGAGAGTACTTGAGCTCAGTGATCAGTGGTGATGATATACGGGAGCGCATCCGAACACATCAGAGGCTGGATGTTGCATTAGAGCCGATTTTCAGTGCCCTGGAAAGGGGCAAAGTCGAGGACTACACGCTGCAGGATGATCTCCTTCGATTCCGTGGACGCATTTACATACCAGTAGGGGCAGTATCCGGGATGACATACTCAGAGAGGCTCATTGCTCCAGATATTCAGTGCATCCCGGCATCACCAAGATGTGGGCAGATTTACGGAGGACCATGTACTGGCCTGGGATGAAGAGGGAGATCACCTATTTTGTGACACATTGCGAGACTTGTCAGCGCGTGAAGGCGGAATGTAAGAGCCCAGGAGGTTTACTACAGCCACTGCCTATCCCAGAGTGGAAGTTCGAGGACATTGCTATGGATTTTGTGCACGGACTACCTCGCTCCCACTCTGGACATGATTCTATATGGGTCATAGTAGACAGACTGACCAAGGTAGCACGCCTTATTCCAGTCCGGAAGGATGCTCCAGTTGCAGTTTTTGTGAGACTATTCGTGGAGCAGTTTGTCAGATACCATGGCATTCCCAGGACGATTATTTCGGACCGTGATGGTCGGTTCACTTCGAGCGAGTGGAGGGCCGTACATGCTTACTTGGGCTCTCGGCTTACTTTTAGTACCGCCTTCCACACGCAGACCGACGGATAGACCGAGCGGACCATCCGGACCATGGAGGATCTACTCCGCCTGTGCATATTGGATACGGGGAAGCCTTGGGAGAGGCTAATACCACTGATCGAGTTCTCCTACAATAACAGCCACCAGGCTAGCATCAGGATGGCTCCATACGAGGCACTTTATGGGAGGAAATGTCGGACACCGCTGTCATGGGTTCAGGATGTGGATACCAAGGCTCTTGGTTCTGATTATGTGAAGAATACGGAGGCTCAGGTACATTTGATCAGGGATCGGTTGCTAGAGGCTCAGAGCAGACAGGCAAAGTATTATGATGCTCGGCACCGGAAGGTGGAGTTACAGGTTGGAGACAGGGTTTTCTTTAAGATACGTCTGGTATATGGTGTCTCTCGGGTGCGGAGGCACAATAAGCTCAGTCCTCGATACATGGGGCCATACTTGATCCTGGAACGGATCGACCCCTTAGCTTACCGACTGCAGCTGCCACCGGAGTTGGGTGCCCTACACGACGTTTTCCATGTCTCTTCCTTGCGAAGAGCTCTCCTACGGCCAGAGGAGCATGTTACTACTACAGCCGGTCCGATAGTGCAAGACAGATCCATCAGACTGGAGCCGATCCGGATTGATGATACAGATGTCCGTGTGTTGCGGAAGAAGAAGGTCCCTCTCGTGAAGGTGTTGTGGTCCAATCATGGACAGGAGGAGCACACCTGGGAGCCATGGGATCTAATGCTGGAGCGTCACCCGAAGCTGTTCACTTCAGGTATACTTTAGTTTATACATTTAAAATTTCTTAAAATTCTTGTAAGTAGAACCCCGTACACCCGAACTTAAATTTCGGGGACGAAATTATTTTCTTGTTTATTGGGATTTGTAACATCCCATGTTACTTCTAGGCCCCCTTCACTTAGATTGGGTTAGGCATGGGGTGAGTGATAGGGGATTTAGCTAGCCTTGACCCTAGGTAGTGGATTGTAGCCATGTGGGGCCCACTTAGGGGTCAAAGTCAAACTAGGTCAAACTAGCCTAAATAGGAACCCTAACCATACCATGACCCCACCACATTGTCCTAACCCTAAGAACAATCTAAGTGAACCCTAAAGCATGTCATTAGGTCACCCATTGAACCAATTTGACCAAGTCAACCCTAAACCTTAATTTGGTCAAACCCCTACACCTAAAGGCCAAATAGTCCAAGTTGGACACCACCATGACCCAACCCAAGTTGGATGGTGTCATAGGGTCCATGACCTTCAGGTGGGGTCACCACTCATCAGGTTGACCAGGTCAACCCTAAAAGTCAACTTGGTCAACCATATGCCAATTTAAGTAAATTTGAAGACCAAGTTCATTCCTAATGGGCTAAGGCCTTGAGCCATGACCCAACCCATGTTAGGTTGTGACATGGGGTTCATGACCATCAAGTGGGGCCAGCCCATTCATCAAGTTGACCAAGTCAACCCTAAAAGTCAACTTGGTCAATATAAGGCCTAAAGAGAGAAAATGAGTGTCAAGCTCATTTCCAATAGGCTAAGCCCATGAACCAAGACCCATGACCAGCCTTATGGTTAATGACAGCCCCTACCCTCTGAAATTGGAGAGAGATTGCATGAAAGGGGGTAGTTTTGGAAATTGGGGGAAAAAGAGGAGAGAGAAGAGAGGGAAAATGGGGATGAAGGCCATGTGGCCCTCCTCCTCTCTTCCCAAGCATACATCTGAATCCACACATCAATTATCAGCCTTCCCAACCCAATTTCATGCCACTTCGAGCCAAGGAGGAGAAACCAAAGCTCATGGCCGAAATCCCCATCATGGCATCTCTGTATACAGCCCATATCAGCCAAAACCAACCCTCCCATTAGCTTCAGAAGGTCCAAAGGAGTGGAATTCGATACCTGGATCGAAGCTTTTGGTGGAGAATCGGGTTCGGGAGCAAGCTCGCCGGAGAGGAGAAATTTCATGGCTCACCGCCGCCAAACCCGCCGCCAAGCCTCAATTCGGGTCCGTTTCACCTCACCTCTACCTGTACTATTTTCCTAGATCTATTAGGCGAGACATCGGGATCAAATGAGCCAGATCCAAGGTGATCCTTTTCATGAATTTCGGATTTTTGATGGAGTGCAAGTTCGCCGGAAACCGCCGCCTCCGGCGGCCAAGTCGCGTTAGCCCTCACCTCAACGGGGGTGGTGGTAGTGGTGGCCGGCTAGGGAGGTGGTTGGATTGCCGGGAAATGGCCTTGGAAGGTGCTCCAGGTCGGGCAAATTGCGGCCCTTGGTTCCATGAATAAGATGAACAGATGCCCTCCCTTCTGCTTTGAGATTAGGGATGTAACAATTTAAATTTTTTGTCCCTGTTTTTACTGTCACATGCATGCTAAATTTAGGCCCTTTAGGTGCAAATACAAAACTGGTCACCAACATAAAAAATGTAGCTATTTGTCTTAACTTTAATTTTCCACCCTTAACTTGAGATTTGGTCCAGTGGTCTGACCTGTAGGATCATTTTGGTAGGGTTGGTCCTTAACTAAGGTAGAATTTCAAAATGATGTCAAAGTCAAACCAGTCATCCAAATGGCTCAAAAGTTTGGGTGTATGAATGCTTAGGGCTTAGTTATCCTCTGAAAAAAATTGAGAATTTTTGGGAAAATGTTTCTATAGTTTTATTCAAAATACCCAAAATGAAATAAATGAAATATTTGGAGTTGTGGGACTCCAAATGGCCCCAAATTTTGGTGGCATGTCCTTAGGGACATTATAAGTGTATGTCTTAAATTTCAGCCAATTTGGACCAATGCATGTTGGGTAAACCCACTTGCATGTGTTGGCTTGTTATTGGCTTGGTGTGCATTTAGCCTAAAATGAAATAATGTGTATTCAGCCAATTTGGAACATTCAAAAATCATGATTTTCATTATAGAGACACATGAGGGTATAATACACCTCTCATAGCAATGGTGGGATTTTTGGGAACAAAAACCCCATTATTTTGAATTTCTGAAATTTGCCCCTTTTTAGGAAATAAATTTAAAATAGGTTTACCCTTATCATAAAAGGTTCCATTTCTGTTGAGGACTAAGACGTGACATAATAAGCAATAGAAATAAATTATATCTCTATTGGAAAGAGTTTAAGTAGTTTAAGGAGCAAAATGACCATTTTACCCTTATGGAATTTTGTGTAGAAATGATGGTATATTCCTTTAGAAAATCTGCGAAAATTCATATTGCTGTAATTTTATGTTTTATACCTTGTGCAATTATTTCAGAATTTTTGGAGTGCAAAATAATGTACTTAGGCCCCATAATGGCATTTTGGTAAATACCTCAAATTTATCATGGATAGGCCATTTCAATCAAGATGTAAATGAAAATCTGGACATAGCATTATTTCATTATTATCAATACTCTGTAATTTAATTAGAATTTTGGAGATAATATTTTATGTACTTCAGTTGGAAAATGCTAGATTTGTGGATATAGTATTAAATAAGAATTATTTGTAAATCTGAATTGAAAAACATGAAATTTTGGTAGGCCCCATTAATTGTCATATTATATACCTGAAAGAATCCCTAGGACAGTAGGTTCAATACTGATAATACTTCATGTCCAAAATGACTAGAGATTACATTTAAAGAAATTAATTTAATGGTGTAAGTAATTTGGAAATTATGGAAATTCATCCTAGTCATCATATATGTCCATACAATCCTAGGATAAATAATTTGAGGCATATGGCTAGAGGAATTAGAAGGTCACATTTGTGGGTGGTATCAGGACAGGGGTAAGGGTCTAGCACTGATGTTCGTAATAGTAGGGCCACCAGGGGAGGAATCTGAATAACTAGTAAAATGAGGATCTTAGTAATGGAATTAACCTTGGTTGGTCTCCTAGAGGATTCCTTAACCATGTGTGGAAGAGTGCGAGTCTCGTGGCAGCAACGATAACGGGTACCGGCGGAAGACCGCCACGCTCTTAATAACACCTTAAGTCTTTAGGGTCGTTCGAAAGTAATACGAGAGTTGGGATAAAAATCCTGGGTAGACACCAATAAAAGTAATTATCCTTGAGAAAGGGAACTTTGGGCGTAATCACATCGTAGTTCCTAGTGCCCCCGAGAGCCCATCACCGGGTATACCCTGGACAGTACTGGGATTAACCTTAAATCACTAAGTATAATAACCCGTAGACAAGAGTAGACTAATAGGTTAAGACATTGTAGTTCTTTCTCACTCGTGTTGGGTTGGAGGGAGACTTATGTACATGCTCACCCGTGTAGGGTTTGAGAGATTTGGAATAAAGGTACTATTATGCGTTCTCACCCGTGTAGGGTTGCAGGGATTGTGATAAATGCTCACCTGTGTAGGGTTTGAGGGATCCAGGACGGGTTGGTCCTGCGAGCTGGAGGCTCGGGATGAAATACTTGCATGCGCATAAATTTAGTGGCGGGGCATGCGGTACTGGCCGTTCGTCACACCGATGGCAGTACGGTGCACCAGGCGGTTGTGAGGGTTAGAGGGGCCAGTGGGTTATTTTACACTGCGGTCTGGAGGACGATCCCCGATAACGCACATCCGACCCAACAAGACTGACGGGTTGTCAGTAAAGTACGTACGCAGAGACTCTAGAGTGCACCTTGGATGTGTACCAAGGCGTATGAGAGGGGTCTAAGGTTTGGTAGTGTGCATACCGGCCTAGAAGTGGAGACGCCCGCTCCGCTGCTGCCGTAGCCACAGCGGTGGTACCCGAGAGTGATGCTAGCTCTCAAAAAGTGGGAACTAAAGGTATGTGATCACAGAGTCGTTGTGTGTGAGTTGCACTTGCCTGTGCATAAATTGCATCATAACATTCATTCATATTAGGTCATACGCTTCATAGATCCTTATCATATAAATTAGTATGCGCTCTTTTATATGATAAGTTAAATTTCCTGGAAACCGTAACTTATAAATTTGTATGAGCATTTTTATAAGTTAAGGTACTTTTGTGATGGTAGATAGCTTTACCTTTCAGCTTTACTTTACTTTTTTGCTCTTTACTTTCAGTCTTTCCTTACTAGTACTACACTTTACTTACTTGTACTATATACTTAGAACTGCTAGAGTAGAATAATAATATCTATTACAACTGCTAGTTAGTTCTTGTCACATGCTTCCACTTTTGATATCCCTTGTTGTCCTCCACTTCGTCCTTCCGCTCGGTGCCTAGGATCTGCGGGGCGAGGTGCGGAGGAAACGACTTAGTCTTTTTGACTAATGGTCGGTGACCATACTATTTTAGGGGCTCGTGGAGATGGAGCACCAGTACGACGAGGAGGCAGGACTTGAGGAGCAGATACCGCTACCACAGACTACTACTACTACTGCGCGTCCTCAGATGGGACGAGTTTTGATGTATTAGATTAGCTTCCACTTTGATTTGAGAGAGAGTTGATATGATGTACTAGGCATAAGCCCTTATTACTCTTTCATTTGTACTCATTGTGGAGTATGTTTCTGTACTCTTCATTTATATATATGATATGTACTCTGTGACTTGTAGACTAATGGATTTAACATATTGCTATACTTCTACTTCTCAGATTGGCCTACAGGTTAAAAGGTCGTATTAGCCGGCAGAATCGGCGTGTTGTGGTGTCGACTAACTCGTGCGTTAGTGTCACCGCAAGACGACGATTCTGGGCATAAGACCTAGTAGCCCTCCTTGGTAAGGGGGAGGGGGGTCTTACATATGACACCTTCTTGCGAACTCCGTTGCATCATGGCCCAGGGTGGGCTAGAAGTATCCCTGCCTGACGATTCTTCCCTCCAGGGTCCGACTCCCGGAGTGGCTCCCACACTCTCCGGAGTGGACTTCCTCCAAGATTCTTTGTACCTCGCCCTCGGCCACGCAACGAGCCAGCATCCCCGAGAGTGTCTTCTGTACAGCTGCCCGGCCTGGAGAAGGTAGTATGCTGACTTGTGCCTTAGCTTCCTCTTATCTGTCCCCTCCGGATACTCTCCTGTGGAAAGGAAAGTTACAACTGGGTCCATCCATGAAGTCTGTTGATCAATCTCCATGAGCTCCCCCTCTTCGATGGAGGGGCGGAATAGGTCGGTGATGGTACCCCCCACCTGGGGAGCATGCTTTGCTAGTTGGTCGACCTGCTCGTTTTCTTCCCTGGGCACGTGTCGGATGGAGAAGGTTTGGAAAGTGCCTATGACCCCCTTTACTTTGGCTAAGTATAACCGCATGGTAGGCTCCCTTGCCTCAAACTCCCCGTTGATCTGGGAAGCTACCACCATGGAGTCGATAAGAACCTCCACGTCCAACACCCCCAGCTCCCTGGCCAGGCGTAGCCCTGCTATCACGGCTTCATACTCGGCCTGATTATTCGTAATGGGGAAATGCACCACCACCGTCTGCTCGATTCTAGTTCCTTGAGGGCTCTCCAAGACCACCCTCACTCCTAGGGAATGCCTCCCTGAGGCGCCATCCACTTTCACCTTCCAAGGAGCCGGGAAAGTGAGCTCTTCCTCGGCCACTTCAATCATGTAATCAGCCAAGAAGTCGGCCATCGCTTGAGCTTTGATCGAGAGGCGCGGAACGAAGGATACGTCGAACTCACTCAACTCCACCGACCACTTGGCCAGCCTGCCTGAATGCTCCACCCCCTCAAAGATGTTGCGGAGGGGATGGTCAGTCACAACTCGGATCGAGTGTGCCTGGAAATAGAGCCGCAGCCTCCGGGCTGAGACAACCAGGGCGAAGGCCAACTTCTCCAAAATCATGTACCGGAGCTCGGCCTTCCTCAGGACCCGACTCACATAATATATGGGGAGCTGCTTCTTCCCCTCTTCTCGAACTAAGATGGAACTCAGGGCCTCTGCCCCGACCCCGAGATACAGAAACAGGTCTTGCCCTTCCTTGGGCCCTTGGAGCAGCGGAGCCTGGGTCAACTGCATCTTGAGGGCCTGGAACGCCTCCTCGCACTCCCCGGTCCATTCGAACCTTCGACCACCCCTCAATGTTTTGAAGAAGGGGGAGCATTTTTCCCCAGCCCGGGAAAGGAACCTACTCAGCCCTGCCAGTTTCCCTGTCAGGAGTTGTACTTCCTTGGCATTCCTTGGCGATCCCAGCTCCAAGATAGCCTTGACCTTATCAGGATTCGGCTTAACCCTTGCTGGGGTGAGGAGGTATCCCAAGAACTTTCCCCTGCTGGCTCCGAAGACACATTTTAGGGTATTCAATCGCATCTTGTACTTGTGCAGGGTGGTGAAGGTTTCCTCTAGATCATGGAGGTGGGAGTACACATTCCGACTCTTGATCATGAGGTTATCTACGTACACCTCCAAATTCCTCCCCTTTTGCTCCTTGAAGACCCTATCCATTATCTTCTGGTAGGTCGCCCCTGCATTCTTCATCCCGAAGGGCATCATCTTGTAACAGTAGCATCCATCCCCCGTGATGAACGAGATATCCTTGATGTCTGGGGGGTGCATCCTGATTTGATGATAACCTGAAAAAGCATCTAGAAAACTCATTACAGAAAAACCAACGGCTGAGTCAACCAGAGCGTCGATCCGAGGCAAAGGATAGCAGTCCTTAGGACAAGCTGTTGGGTACATTGGTTCAAATGTACCTGATTTGAAGAAGCCTCACCCAACTCAATGATATACACCAAAATGTATTTGATGTATTTTGAGTTTACTTGTGCAGGTTAAGTATTTACAGGAAAGATGGAAAAGTTTCTAAGTCCATGTGTCGACACCCAGAGGGAAAGTGTCGACACTTAAGAAGACTTGTCTCGACACCCAGGCAAGCAGTGTCGACACTTGGAGTCATTGTTTCGACACCAGGGATGCAGAGTCGACACCAGATAGAAAGTGTCGACACAAGGAGCTGTGTCGACACTCAGTGAAGAAAAGTGCAGTGAAGCAGTGTCGACACTTAGCAGTTGTGTCGACACCCAGTGAAACTGTGTCTACATCAGAAAGTGTCGACACTTGGAGGCTGTGTCGACACTCAGCAAAAGTCAGTAGAGACTAAGTACAAGTGTCGACACCCAGAACAATGTGTCGACACACAGCAGAAGAGTCAACACTTGAAGAAAGTGTCGACACAAGAAAGAATGTGTCGACACTTAGCTGAAGACTCAACACTTGAAGAAAGTGTCGACACAAGGAGCTGTGTCGACACTTAGCAAAGTTGCAAAAAAATTCTAAGTACAAGTTTCGACATTAAAGAGATGTGTCGACACTCAGCCAGAGTCTCAACAAAGAAGATGTGTGTCGACACAAGGAGCTGTGTCGACACTCAGTAAGTATCAACACTGAAGACATGTGTCGACACCAAGAAGAAGTGTCGACACTTAACAGATTCAACACATGAAGATGTGTCGACACAAAGGAGTTGTGTCGACACTTACAAGAATTCAGCAATATACTGAAGTACAAGTACTTGTGTCGACACTCTATTTCAGTGTCGACACATGAAGAAGAAGCAGTGTCGAGATATAAAATCTACAACACAAGGAGTTGTGTCGACACCTTGTAGGCTAGTGTCGACACTTAGACAACTTGTGTCGACACTTGGTCTATATGTGTCGACACTTAAAGACAGACAGTCTCGACACTTACAGACAGTTACAGAATTTTCAAGAACTGACTGGATGACTTGACAGCTGCCATTCCAGCCGGTCTACTGCACCTGTCAGAGTTGTCAGAAATCAGTTATGGACCGGACCAGCCGGTTACCATGAAGAAGGCCTATAAATAGGCTTATACAGTCTACAGAAACTGTTGTTAAAGTTGTCTAAATTGAGGATCAACACATCAAGTAATACAAAGAAGATCTAGCTATTCCTTGAAGAATCTAGTGAAGATCTAAGAAGTTGGAGAGAGAGAGCTCCATCCAGGAAATCAGTCATTGGAACCAGACTGAGAAGAAGGGTTCAGATTTATTCTGAATCTTAAGTAGCAGAGATCAAGGATCAACTGCAGAAGAGGTCAATCTTATTGAGTTCTACATTCAAGAAGCTTTGAAGAAAGCCAAGTCAGATTGATTTCAGCTGAGTTCTTCCAAGAACTCATCAAGGAACTCACAACTCTTCTCTCTTTTCTCTGAGTTGTTGAGTTACAATTATTGTATTCATTTTATCTTGTAGGATCCTTAGGGATCTGAGTTTTGTAAGCATGTAATTATAAAGGCTGAGTGTAGGGCTTGAGTGCCTGAGTGTAGGAGATTTGGAATCTCTGAGTGTAGGCCTTGGTGGCTGAGTGTAGGCCATGGTGGCTGAGTGTAGGTTTTGAGAAGAAGCTGAGTTGTAGGGCCTTGGGCCTGAGGTGTAGGAACCTGTTTTGGGTTCTGAGATAGTGGAGGAGTTTGGACGAATCTAGTACACTGCTAGATAGGCGAAGGGGGAAAGTGGATGTACCCAAACTTTGGGGAACCACTATAAAATTGTGTGTCTACTGTGTGCTGTGATATTCTGTGATTGTTGTGTAATTGCTGTGTACAAATAGATATAACTCTGAGATAAAATCTGCTTGCTGCCTTAAAAAGTTATAAAGATTCAAGTCACCTATTCACCCCCCCTAGGTGTTTAGGTACAATATCTTTCACAAGCTTTATTAAGTAAAGAAAAATCGATACACATCCTCCACCGGTCGTCTCCCTTTTTGACCATGACCACATTGGAGACCCAGCTGGGGTATTGGATCTCGGACACGAAGCCGGCCTTTAGGAGCTTTGCCACCTCCTCTCTGATGGGCTCTGACACCTTGTCCGCAGTGGACCTCTTCTTCTGTTGAACGGGGCGTGTTCCCGGGTCCAGGTTGAGGCGGTGGCAGGCCACATCCGCGTCAACCCCCGGCATCTCCACGGCGTTCTAAGAGAAGATGTATACGTTCTTCTGGATGCACTCCAACCTGCCTCCACGGGTGAGCACCTCTAACTCCACCACTTCCTCCGCAGCCTCCAACCTGGACTACTCTCCCCATCCTTCAGCTTCCCTTTCTTCCGAGACTGGGACCTCCACCTCCACCTCTTCTTCCACGGCCATCACTTCGTCCATCTCCTCCTGATCTCTTCTTACCGCCTCCTCAGCATAACTCTCCACCTCCATCTCCTCCCTGCTAGCCTCCTGCTCAGCCTCCTCCATTCTTCTCCCCATCTCCTCGGCTCCCTCCTGCCAAGAGATGGAGTTCACGGCGGTGACATAGCATTCCCGAGCCACCTTGGGGTCCCCCCTGACCCGGACCTGAATCCCCTCAGCGTTGAACTTTAAACATTGGTGGAATGATGAGGGGACGCAGCAGAAGGCGCTGATAAGGGGCCTTCCGAAGATGACGTTGTAGCTGCTGGGGGCATCCACAATGACGAACCTGCAGTTCCTGGACTGCCCCCCCCCCCCCCAGGGTAACATGGAGGCCTACTCCTCCCTCCACTTCCTTCCTCTCTCCTGAAAACCCGAACAAGGGCCCGTCCGAGTCCAGCACCCTCTTCGCCTCTACCTTCATTGCGTCAAACGCCTTCTTGAAGACGACGTTGATAGAGCTCCCGTTATCAACGAGGATCCGAGAGACGGTAAAATTCTCGATGGCTGCCTTGATGACCAGCGCATCACAGAATAGATCCTCGTGATCTGGCATGTCGCTTCTGGAGAAGGTGATCCTCTCCTCTGGGGGTGGGGTCTGGGATGTGGAGGCAACGCTCCGACGGTACATGGTGTGGAGGCTCGCCTTGCGGGAAGCCTCGACCCCCCCCCCCCCCCCCGTGGATCACTCTGATCCCTCCCCGGGTTCCAACATCCACCCGGTCTTCGCAACGGTCCTCCTCCGCCCGAGGCAGGACCTCCTCAATCCTCACTTCTTGCCGCCCCTGCTGTTGGTCCCTATTTTCTCTCATCTCAAGAAATTCCGGGCACGCGGCCGTGGCGTGCCCCTCCTCCTGATGGAAGTCGCAATAAGGCAACTCCACCCTAACTTCTCTCCTCCTCCTCCTTACTATTCTCCTCCTCGCCCCCAAGGTTATGGCCATAGCCTCCTCTTGATCAGGGAGCCGGGGCCTCTGGGCCTGCCTCCAGCCCGGGGGGTGGAACTGATCTTGCCCCCCTGAAAGCGATCCCTTCTGTGGTATCCCCTTTGTGGCCCCTGCCCTTGCCACTCAAGCCTCCAGCCCAGTCGACGGTCGGGCTCTTGACGCCCCCACCTCGGCTGCTGCTGCCACTGGAGCTGCCTCTGCTCCCTCTGTCGGGGCTCTCCTCTACTCTCCTCCCGTCCTCTTCCTCCTCTCAACTCCTTCTCCTCCACCGTGGCCCATTTGGCCAGCTTCCACGCAAACTCCGGGTTTGACGCCTCCCCGTCAACTTCTCTCGTCGCCCTCTCCATCAGCTCCTCGTAGGAGGGGGGGGGGGGAACTCTCTTCAGCTCCATCCTGAAGAATCCCTGCTGCAGGCCTAGGGTAAAGGCCATCATCAAACTATGGCCCGACATCACCTGGACCTGAGTAACCTCCTCCTGGAACCGGTCCGCGTAGCTCCCCAGGGTCTCATTCACCCCCTGCTTGATGTGGAACAGGGATTCTGACTCCTTCTTTCTCTTCTTCGAGGTAATGAACCTCAGCATGAACCCCCGGAGCAGGTCCTCAAAGTAGTAGATGGAGCTAACCGGTAGCTGATGGAACCACTCCCTTGCCTTCTCCCTGAGGGTGATAGCGAAGAGTCGACATTTGAACCCGTCCGACATTTGCCGGATGGAGACTACGTCCTCAAACCATTGAACATGCTGGACCGGGTCCCCCTTCCCGGTGTAGTAGGACATCTTGGGTAACCTGAACCCATCTAGAACTGGAGCTGAAGGGACTGCCTCCCCCTGTTGGGCGAGCTGGCGAATCTCGCGAGCCTAGCTCGCCGAACCGGCCTCGACCTGCCGAGCCGGGGAAGAGCTCGCGCCTGGGGAGCTCGCACCCCCGGCCTTCCTCGGCCACTTCCTTCCAAGCTCGCCTGCCGGGGGCGTCCTCGCCCAAAGAGGGGGCGGCCGCGATCTGGACTGCTGGAGTCAAGCACTCGGCCCGCGTGCCGAGTGCGAACTTGACAAGGTTCAACACCTCATTCCTGAAATCTTCGAACATCCCCACCGTGGCGAGAGGCGGGGGGGGGGGGAGTTCAGCCTGTCAGATCCCTGTCCTCCTATCATCGAACTCGTTGAAGCTTTTCTGTACTGACCACGCTCCACGCTCACCGCACCAAAATGTTGAAACTGATTTCTCGATCTCCTGTGAAGTTCGCCCTTGGGGAAGGGGTCGTCTCACACCTACTTCACTCCTGCAAGCAAGACAACAAAGAAGACAAGGAAAGACTGACCCAAGGGCTCGGCGGGGAGGTCCCACCACACACCCGGAAGATCTCAGAGCGCTTCCCCTCCTTAGCCAGAGGCCGAGCTAAGGTACTCTCAAAAAGCACGTGAAAACTAGAGCAGGAAAGCACAGGAAGCCTGCTTTCTGAGGTACCCCTTGGGTCCTTTTTATAGTTTTTAGAATCTGAACTGCCAATAATAAAAGGAACTGACCTGAAGTTACCAAAAAGCCCTTGCCTGGGTCTGCCAAAAGCCAAACTCCGCTGTTTTGAAGGGCTATAGGCAGACCTGCGGGGGAAAAACAGTAAAAAGTACCTCATAGGTCCAGGCGAGCTGGGGAGCTTGTTCACCTCGGCATATCCCGCTCGCCAACTATTGCCGAGCTCCGTTGCGAGAGGCTGGACGGCGAGTTTGCCCATCCGTCGGTCTCCATTAGTCGAACTCAGCTCGACGATTCCTGCACTAGCTCGGCGATTGCCGAGCTCGCGGTCGACGAGTACCGATCTCCGGTCGACGAATGTCGAGCTCCTGGTCGACGAATGCCGAGCTCGGGCTCGGCTTCTCTACTGCCGAGCTCGCCCACTATCTTCAGCCCGACTTGTCTGGTTCCTGGCGATCCTGCTCGTCGGACACGGGGTTGTACATTGATAATCCTACATACAAAATATTTAAATGTGAAGCCACAGAATGCCTATGGGAATAAGTGCCGCCCTGTATCATTTGGAACTTGGAGCAGCCCGCCTGTGAGAAAAAGAACCGCCGGCCTGTAGCTTTTGTGGAGAGAAGATCCGCCTCTCTCTCTCTCTCTCTTGCTCGTGCACTCGGAGAGGCCGTTGGCCTTGGGTGTTGTCGCCGGTCTTGGAGCAAGTAGCCGCCGGCGTTGTGAGAGGGTGTTGTCGCCGGGCTTGTTAGAGGTTGTAACCGGCGTTGTAGTGGACGTTCTTTGGAGTTGAGAGGCGCGGTGTCGACGGCGTGCGCGTGTGCAATTAGCCTCGACGGAGTTTTCTCTCCGGTGGTGGCTTTCTCCGGTGGAGGCGTTGTTCTCCGGTGGTGGTGCGGTTGAACGTCGGACTTCGACGTTGAAGGTTCGGTGAACCTTGTGCGTCCGCAAGGCGGATTGCAGTCCAGAGCTCAGATTCTCACCGCAGATTGTGCTTGTTTGGTGCACCATCAGCGTATTCACCGGACGGTCATTTTTCTCCTGTTTTTCCTTGTATTTGAATTTATATTTTCATTATATAAATTGTGTGACTATTTTTGTGTTCTTGTTAACCTGCAATATTTTATAGCTGTGACTGCGTTTTGTATCGGATTTTACAACAACTTTGCCAAGCAAGCTTGGCTGACCAAAGACTTAGAGCTTGAAACTGACTCAAGGCTAAAGTACGGAGGTCCTACCACACACTCAGAAGATCTTAGAGTGCTTCCCCTCCTTAGCATATGCTGAGCTAAGAGCACCTCAGAAAGCGTTGTAAGACAAGAGAGTAAGAGAACTGAAAAGCTTCCTTTCTGAGGTACCCCTTGGATCTATTTATAGATTTCTAAGAGTGGTTTGCCAACAACATATCTCCTCTGTTCTGATTGGCTATATGCAGCCAAAAGGAGGTCTGCAAACAGCGCAACTCTGTTGTTGTGAGTAGCTAAATGCAGACCTAATCACCTTTGGAAAATCAAATTATGCTTAACCACATGATACCTGCAGCCCACTCATATGGGGAAATCGGGGCCAACTAGCAACTCAAATGGGCGAATGCGACTTGGCCCTCGCAAATTGCCTCTCTTTTTAGGCCAGCGCGAGCTGGGCTGGTCAAGCTGGCTCGCGCGGCTCACTCGCATGCCTGGCGGACCCAGAGGAGCCGCCAAAGCCAGAGAAACTGAGAAAATCTGGCTAAGTTCAGATAGCGCCGATAGGACGAGCTTCACTCAACGCCTTAGAAGATGGTGTCGACGGGGCAAGCTTCACTCAACGCCTTAGAAGATGGCGTCGACAGGGCGAGCTTCACTCAACGCCCTAGAAGATGGCATCGACAGGGCGAGCTTCACTCAACACCTTAGAAGATGGCGTTGACAGGGCGAGCTTCACTCAACGCCTTAGAAGATGACGTCGACAGGACGAGCTTCACTCAACGCCTTGGAAGATGGCGTCGACAGAGCGAGCTTCACTCAATGCCTTAGAAGGTGGCGTCGATAGGGCGAGCTTCACTCAACGCCTTAGAAGATGGAGCCGACAGGGCGAGCTTTAGTACTCAACACCTTCGAAGATGGCGTCGACAGGGCGAGCTTCACTCAACACCTTGGAAGATGGCGACAGAAAATCTGTCCTAGCCCGCTCACCCGCTTGTCTCGCCTGCCTGGCGGTCCCACTCGGCGAACACTAGGTTGTAGGGCAACCATATGCTCACTCACATAGAAATTAGGGATATGATCGAAGAAGAGTATGCCCATAAGCGGTGTCGCCCCGTGAAAGTGCGGCACCCCTTCCACCATGGGTCCCCGTTCGCCCCCAAGTTATGACACATCCCATTGCACGGGTTCGAGGTGCCACACTTTGAGGCCTTCGACGGGGTAGAATATCCCCCAGAGCACGTAAATCACTTCGAGACAATTATGTTTCTTTTCAACCCGCGCGTCGACACATTGTTGTGCCAAGTGTTCCCCACAACTCTGAATTGAAGGGGCAAGTGTGCACGTGGTTCCACTCCCCGCAAGAAGGGGCATTTGACAAATTTGTGGAGCTCACCCGCCACTTCATCGATCAGTTCATAGCCAACCGACGGATCGTTAGAGGCCCCTCTCGCCTCTCTGGCATCCGTAAAAATGAAGGAGAGTCGCACAAGGAGTTTTTACGCCGCTTCACCTCTGAAGCATGACAGATCTCAGGAGTTGACCTGGAACTTCTTCGCGATGTCTTCCTTGAAGGACTCCGCCTGAGCGGATTCTACCCTGCTCTGATGAGGGAGACAGTTTCAAGCTACGCCGACCTCGTTCATCGGGTCGAAACACAAATCACGGCCGATGAGGTCATCGAGGCCCACCGCCAGCAATTAGAAGAGTCTTCTGGGTCTCTAGGCGACCACGACTTGATGCGCGCGGCTCTATTAATGATATGAAGTTATGACATGTCACATTCATTTAATATTATAATCGTCAATGTTATTAATATTAAATATATAATGAATATTATATATCGTTATATAGTAAATAACATATTTATTATATAATAATGTATATATTAATTACATACCATTAAAATTATTATTATTATCATGTAATTAATATTTTGCATTTATTAATACAATTAAGTGTTTTAATATGTTATAATGAGTTATGAGATCTGTTTTAGCTTATAAAAAGCTAGCTAACATATGAGAGTAAATACATACAATTTTTCTCTCATCTTCTTCCTTAAGTTCACATATTTTCAATACTATTTTCTTGAGATTCTACATTTGCTTCATTAAGTAAAAATTTGGGTGCTCTCTACTTTTTTGATGTCCGCGCACATCGGAGTTTCGGGATCTAGTCGGGTGTTGTACCTTGGAGAAATGAACATTCATTAAAAGCTCTATCAAATGATAGCGCAACTTCTTCAGGACAGTGATCACGCGTCGTACGAAGACTCGATTTCTTACTTTATTTTTCATAGCATTTTATTTCATGGTTTATTAATTAGTTATTTTTCATGACAAAAAATTATTTTAAATATTTTATTTTAGACTTTTTATTTATAAAGAAAAAACATTATAAATATATTTTGAAAATCTAAGCAATTTTTTAACAATCTAAAAAAAGTTGAATTTAACATCATAATCTCTTGTGAAATGATTGTGCTTGACTATTATCCCACAAGCCATCTAGTACCTGTGAGAACTCGTCATTGGGTATTACTTGTGAAGTTCAATAATAAATAAATTTCTTGAATAATAAAAAATATAATTATATTTATTTTAAATTTTTTGTGTGGTGCGATTTATTTTAAATTAAAAATTTTAATTGATGTCACAAGCCAACATGATCCAATCATCTTATCAAACTATCTTGGAGTTATGCTATACTTCATATCTTCACTTTACTTGTTCTTTAGATTGAGGGTTTGATTTAGGCTCCATTTGGTACAGTACTGACGATCGTGTATGGGGTTAAACTTTCGATCGTTAATGCTCATCTAAGAAACTTTGTCCACTTAGATGTTCAAACATATGAAGTTTTTATGCAGTGAATACCTAATGATGGTTTAATCTATGTGTTTATGATCACTGACGTTGTGCCAAACGAAGCCTTAGGTGCAAATGTACATAAATGTTTTTATCGTGCATGTTTTACAGCTTTCAAGACATTAGTGGAGAATCGTGTTTTTAGGTGACGCATCTACATCTCAAATTTATGGATGCGGTCAAGTGGATCTTGGTATGACTTCTAGAAAAATATTAATTTTAAATGATGTATTATTTGTTCCGAATGTTGAGAAAAAATTAGTTTGTAGATCTTTAATTAGTAAAAAAAGTTATAAAATTATTTTGGAATCAAATAAAATTTGTTTTAACTTTCAATAATATTTTTATTATAAGATATCTTAGTATATTTATTTAAATTAAATATGACGAATTTTGAAGTAAATTAAATTAGTTCTTCTATTTCGATACCGCGTGCATGACATGCTAGATTAGGACATGTAAAATTTGAATCAATGAAAAGAATGATTAAAATTTGTTTTATTAAATAAGAAGAATATATTCAAGCGGTTTGTACTCAATTAAATTTAATTAAAATAAATTTCTTTAATCGACGTAAATCATTTACTTGTTATTTATTTGTTTTGTGATTCTAAATTTATTATTGATTTAACTGGTTTCGATATTTCAAATTCAAAATTGAATAAGTTTATAAAAATCAGGTACATGTCTGAAAAGCAAAGGAGAGAGAATATGATATCACCAAATTTTGTAAAATCAGAATTAAATCTGGCTAAAATCTCGCAAAAAGGATTGGCCTGAAATGAAAAAAAAAAAATTATCATGGGGAATTGGACTTAAGCCCACATAATTTTGCTACAAATGGTGGATACCTAACTTATGTGATTGGAGATATCATGAATTATGGTCAATGTGGCAGAAATAAAACTATTGATGTAGTCAAGTGAGGAACACAAATCGGAGAAGATAGATGTATCTTTTTTTTTCTCAATTTCATGATGCAAAGTGCTTCACGTAACAATGTGGCGGTAGTCGTGAGGCCGCAATTTAACGGTTGTCAAATGCATAATTTTGAGAGATGTGTGTTACGAATATCTTTTGAGACACCACCTATGTGGCGGTAGTCGTGAGGCCGCAACTTTTAGATTTGGGCTGAGCCCTAATAACCGTCATGAAAATCTAGGTATGAGCTTGACTATTGAAGCGCACACCATCATAACTCAAAGAATAATCAATCGGGTATGTACTTATTTTACCTATTGGTCAAAAAAATATATAATTTAAAACTTCTAGCACATTTTATTCTTCAATAGAGATGATAAATACTAAGTATATGTTCAAGGTTGTTAAATATTGTATTTAATGTATTTAAATAGAGCATTTATTGTCTCACATTTTTAGTCCTACATTGTCTAGATGGGCTCTCTCCCCTTGCTCTTCTTCTATATATGTAAGACCACATTGGTCCCTTTGATGTTAAATACAAATAGCCTTTTACATTTCTAACATGGTATCAGAGCGGGTTTAATTTTTCGCGCTCGCCTCTTTGCTCGCGCATCTGTCGGCCCGTCCGCCTCCTGCCGCTCCGCCCGCTCAGTCCGCTTCTCTCCCGCTCAGTCCGCCCCCCTGCCCCGCAGTCCGCCACCCAACCAGCCCGCCCGCCGCCCCCGCTCTCCCGCAGTCCGCCAGTCCGCCATCTCCTCAGCCCGCACCTCCCCCAGCAGTCCGCCACCTTTCCCCCAGCCCGCCCACCTCCCCAGTCCGCCCGCCCGCCAACCCCGTTCGCCAGCCCGCCTTCCCCGTCCGCCAGTCCCCCGTCCGCCTCCCCAGTCCGCCGGTCCCCAATCCGCCACCTTTCCCCAGCCCGCCACCTCCTCAGCCCGCCACCTCCCCAGTCCGCCACCTCCTCAGCCCGCCAACCACCCAGCAGTCCGCCGCCTTTACCCCAGCCCGCCGCCTCCCAGTCCGCCCGCCCGCCAACCCTGTTCGCCAGCCCGCCTCTGCAGCCCGCCTCTGCAGCCCGCCTCTCCAGCCCGCCAGCCCGCCTCTGCAGCCCGTCAGTCCGCACAACCCCAGTCCGCCACCCACCCGCCTCCCCAGTCCGCCAGTCCGCCACCCCCCCCCCCAGTCCGCCAGTCCGCCCCCCCCCCCCCAGCCCGCCCGTCCGCCCTCTGCCTTGCCACTCCATGACTGCTCCTCTGATCTCGCCTCCGCTGAAGGCTACGTCCTTCCAGCTCGCCGGCGCTAGCGATTGGCCTGACTGGGCTCTTACCGTTGAGGCCGCTCTCTCCTCCCGTGATCTTTGGGATCACATCATTGGTGCGCCTCCTGCCCCTGCCGCCAAGCCCGGCGCCGCAACCGATTCCGCCACACCTTCTGTCGACGCCGCTTCTCTTGATGCCTTCACTCTCTGGCACCGGCGCGATCATGCTATCCGGGCTTACCTCCTGGAGTCCGTTGCTCGTCCGCTTCTCACGTCTATCGGTCGCCTTCCTTCTGCCCGTGCCATGTGGGAATATCTCCGTGACCGTTTTGTTCCCCGTGGGGGAGCTCGGCGTCACCGTCTCATCTGCGATTCTCAGGCTGCTCGCCAAGACGGTCGCTCCATTCAGGACTTCTTCACTCTGATGAGTGCCTACTGGCACGAACTGGATTCTCTGATTCCCTTGCCCTGCGGTTGTCCTCGCTCATTGGAATTTCAGCGCCACCTCTCCGAGGGCCATCTTCATCAGTTTCTTGCTGCTCTGCGTCCGGAGTTTTCTCTTCTTGCTGCTCAGCTCCTTCACCGGGTCCCGCTTCCTACTCTGGATGATGCCCTGATTGCTCTGCTCGATGAAGAGACTCGTCTCCGACCTCCAGTGGCTCTTCAGCCCCCTTCCCCACTTGATCATGCTCTTGCCGTTCCTCCGCGTCCCAGTGTTGTTACCTGTCACTACTGCAAGAAGGTGGGGCACATGAAGTCTGCTTGCCCTATTCGTCCCCTCGGCCTGATGAATACCGCGCTTCTGACCATCGCCGTGACGGCCGTGGCCGGGGACGCGGTCGTAGTACCGGATCTCACCACACTGCTACTGTTGCTACCGATCCTTTGCAACGCTTAGAGGATCTGATCCTCCGGTCTCCGCTATTTCAATCTGCCCCCTCTACCAGCTCCTCTGCGGAACACAGTCTCTCAGCTGCTTCTGGTACTGTTGCTGCTCGCTTTCCTCCAACTGCACCTTGGTATTTCGACTCTGGGGCCTCCTGCCACCTCACCTCCGACTCCCGCACCCTCACCAACTGCACCTCCTCCCCCTTCTCTTCAGGTCACCACTGCTGATGGGGGCTCTCTCCCTATTCTGCGATCTGGCTCCATCACCCCAACTTCTGCCCCTCTTGGATGCCTTACTCTCTCCAACGTCCACCATGCTCCTCGGCTACATATGAACCTCATTTCTGTCAGCTCCCTCTGTGATCGTGGTCTAACGGTTTTTATTCTCTTCTTCTGATTGTGTTGTGCAGGATTCCCGGACAGCTCAGAGGATTGGACGGGGCCGTAGGACCGGTGGCCTGTATCAGCTGGAGTATCTTCATGTTCCCCCGCCACCCCCCCCCCCCCCCGCCACCCTCCGCTTCGGCCCTCTCTGTTGTCTCTGATGCCGACTTGTGGCACAGACGTTTAGGACATCTGTCTCCTGATCGACTCCGAAGTGTTATCCGCTCTGGAGCTTTGGGTCGTGTCTCCCCTTCCCCCCTCTCTGTTTGTACCGGCTGTCGTTTGTCAAAGCACCTTGCTCTACCATTTACAAGTAGTGCTTCTCAAACGACAGCCCCTTTTGATTTAGTTCACTCTGATATTTGGGGCCGCGCCTCTTGCTTCGCATTCTGGCTATCTTTATTATGTGAGTTTTATTGATGATTTTTCCCGCTGTGCTTGAGTGTATCTCCTTCGCCATCGTTCTGATATACCCTGCTGCGTATCGCACGTTCACCGCTATGCTTCACACTCAGTTTGAGCGTCGCATTAAGGTCTTTCGCTCTGACTGCGCTCAAGAATTTCTCTCCTCCACCATGCGCGATATCCTCCACTCGCATGGCACCCTCCACCAACAGTCTTGCCCGCACACCCATGAACAAAATGGGGTTGCTGAACGCAAACATCGCCACATCATCGAAACTGCTCGTACTCTCCTCATCTCCGCCTCCGCTCCTCCCTCCTTCTGGGCGAAGCCGTTCTCACCGCTGTTCACCTCATCAACATCACTCCTTCCACGACCCTCTCTGGCGTCACTCCTTATGAACGCCTTCATTCCCGCCCGCCGCAGTATGCCTCTCTCCGCACTTTTGGGTGCACCTGCTTCGTTCTCCTTCCTCCTACTGAACGTAACAAACTCTCCGCTCGCTCCACTCGTTGTGTTCACCTCGGTCTTAGCCCCCACCACAAAGGCTATCGTTGTTACGATCCGGTGGCTCGTCGCATTCGCATCTCTCGACATGTCTCCTTCGTCGAACATGACATGTTCTTCTCTTCCCCCCCGGCACACCTACCCTCCTCACCTCCCATTGCTCCACCACTTTCTCTTCCGCTTCTTCCTTCTATACCAACTCGCCCCGGACTCCCCTTGTCCATCCTCCCCTATCTCCACCTCGTTCTCTGCCCGAGGTTCCTCCTTCCACATCGGCTCCTCCTCCGACGCCCACACCCCCTCCTCCTGCTCCTGCTCCTGATACGGCTCTGTCTGACGCTCCGTCCGCCCCTGCAACCGTGGATCCTGCTCCTCCTCGCTGTAATCCTGCTCGCCATCGCCATCCCCCTGCTCGCTACGACACCCCTTCCGCTCTCACCGCGGCTACCTCCTATTCCCCTGCCTTTCAGGCCTTCCTCACAGCTCTCCACGCCCACCGGGAGCCCCAGTCATACCAAGAGGCCGTTGGCCAAATCGAATGGCAGCAAGCCATGGCGCTTGAACTTCAAGCCTTTAGCCGGACTCATACTTGGGATCTTGTTCCGTGTCCTCCCGGTGTCACTCCTATCAGCTGCAAATGGATTTTCAAAGTTAAGACTCGTCCGGACGGTTCTATTGAGCGCCATAAAGCCCGCTTGGTTGCTCGCGGGTTTTCACAGGAACATGACATCGATTATGACGAAACCTTTGCTCCGGTTGCACGGATGACCTCCGTCCGCACCTTACTTGCGGTCGCCAGCTGCCCGCAATTGGCCCCTCCATCAGATGGATGTCACCAATGCCTTCCTTCATGGCGATCTCACTGAGGATGTCTACATGGCACCTCCCCCGGGTCTCTCGGCACCCCCTGGCCATGTCTGCCACCTCCGTCGGGCCCTCTATGGCCTCAAACAGGCTCCTCGTGCCTGGTTTGAGCGCTTTCGCTCTGCAGTTCTCAAGGCTGGTTTCGTTGAACGCCAGACTGATCATGCCCTGTTTACCCGCACCTCCGCTCAGGGTTGCGCCATCCTGCTCCTGTATGTTGACGACATGATTATCACTGGAGATGATCACGTCACCATTGCCGCTCTTCAGACCCACCTCCGCAGTCAGTTCGAGATGAAGGACATGGGCCCCCTTCGCTACTTCCTTGGGTTAGAGATTGCCCGCTCCAACCGCGGGATTCTGGTGTCTCAGCAAAAATACGTCTCCGATATTCTCTCTGTGGCCGCTCTCACTGACACCCGCACTGTGGACACCCCCATTGAGCTAAATCTGAAACTCCTTCCTACTGATGGGGAACCGCTGCCCGATGCCTCCCGTTATCGGCGCCTCGTCGGGATGCTGGTCTATCTCACCATGACTCGACCAGACATTGCTTACGCTGTTAGCTTCGTCAGTCAATTTGTTCAAGCTCCTCGCTCTGCTCACTATGCCGCGGTCCTCCGGATACTCCGCTACCTACGCGGCTCTGTCAGTCGCTCGTTATTTCTCTCTGCCACTTCGCCACTCACCCTCCGAGCATTCTCGGATGCTGACTGGGCGGGGGATGCCACCACTCGTCGCTCAACTACTGGGTTCTGTGTTTTCCTGGGCGACTCTCTGATCTCCTGGCGTAGTAAGAAACAGGAATCCATTGCGCGCTCCAGCACGGAGGCTGAGTATCGTGCCATGGCTTCCACCACTGCTGAAATAGTTTGGCTTCGTCGTCTTCTTCGCGATCTTGGTGTCCAGCTAACAGGCCCCACTCCCCTATTTTGTGACAATCGAAGCGCCATTCAAATCGCCTCCAATCCGGTGTTCCATGAACGGACAAAACACATTGAGATCGATTGTCACTATACTCGTCAGGAATTCCTCGCCAACACCATCTCTCTACCGTTCATTACCTCTGAAGAACAAGTTGCAGACTTCCTCACCAAGTCTCTCACAACTGCAAGATTTCGTTATCTTATTAGCAAACTCTCGGTTCATGATCCACCGTGAGTTTGAGGGGGCGTGTTAAATATTGTATTTAATGTATTTAAATAGAGCATTTATTGTCTCACATTTTTAGTCCCACATTGTCTAGATGGGCTCTCTCCCCTTGCTCTTCTTCTATATATGTAAGACCACATTGGTCCCTTTGATGTTAATACAAATAGCCTTTTACATTTCTAACAGTAACCATTTCACTTATAGTCATTGCATTAGATACAACTAGATGAAGTAAATATTTATTATTATTAATTATTATTAATCTATCATTTTATAATTAATCTGTCGCTCGACAATAGTGGAAACCCTAATCGAAGAGAAGAGAAGGATCACGATGAAGATCATGATGTATGAATGTAGTGAGACTTATGAACCTACATAATTGCATGGTTTGAGAAGAAGTGGATGGAAAGAAGGGAGGAGACATAGAATATTATGAATTCCTTATATGGCATGAAAAATTTTGGGGTAAAAAAAAATTCCTTTCTCAAAAAATTAGAGTTAAAGAAGTTATCTGAAATATGAAATGAGGAGATAATCGAAGAAGCAAAGCACAGAAGAGATGGCCATCCACTCGATCAAGGAACCAAAAACTGTAGCAAAATACAATTCATATAGACCATATCGAAGATTAAAATCATATAAACCATTATGGATGGCGTAAGGAGTATTTGCCTAAGCTTCCATTACACAATGGCTCCGTTTGGAGGGACTTATTTTCACTGGTCAAGCGGTTGCGATCGCATGAACCGGACCTTAATTAAGGTCCGGTTCATGTGGTCGCAACCGCTTGACCTGTGAAAATAAGTCCCTCCAAACGGAGCCAATTACTATCCCTAAAATCAGTTCAAATCAATTTTTTGAACTCTGCATTGTAGAATCACCAAGGCTTTCAATAGTAGCGTTAACAGATTTTATTGTTTCGAAGAATTGGGGAAATAATATACTCTTATCAGCAATAGACATTCAATTTGATAAAATCATATCCTTCCAAACACCCCAATGTTCCTGATAGGCTTCACCGGCACAACTTCTTCAAATTGAAATTAAATGTAAAGACTAAAAAAAGAAGAAGAAAATATGCATCCTAGAATTTATTATTGCAAGAAGAATAGTAAAATTAGGTAGACCGGATTTACCTCTTCTACTTGAGCAGAACCATGGATACAGGTTTCATTTATCTAGTAGCATGCACATTCCTTAATTCCGAGCAGAAGTAATAGGAGAATATGGTAGTAAGAGAATCCTCTCATAGTTCTACAAATGAAAATTATTAGGATTTCCCACAATTCTCAGGATAGTCACAGTAACAGTAAAGGTACTAAGAATACACAATAATCCGCCGAAAAATTTAACGCATGATAATTAATCAAAAACTACAAATAGATGAGACGAAAGTGCCAATTCGTTACAAGTACACCGCAGATGAGACAAATTAGCTTAATCCATAGGTGGACAATGATCCTGGACTATAATCTTTAGAAGGACGGACAAGGTTCACTTTGGCAAACCTTCGTCATCGTCAAACGACCAACAACCACCGCCGCCGCCGAAGAAGTCAACGCGGAATAATGCCCAGCTCGCATGTAAGCTCGCTGCTCACTACACTGCTTGCTCTACTACAGCCTTGCCGCACTCACTACAGCCCGTCGTAGCCTCACCTTCTTCTTCTTCGTGAATTCACCGTTAAGGGCCTTTTTCTCTAAGATGATAGCCGGTGGGGTGTCCATCTAAGCCATAGCTCAACCCTTTATATAGTCATTTCATTTGTCTTGATCACTTTACTCAAAGTTTCATAGCATGTGAAACACATTGACGGCTTGGAGAGTCAACATCGATGGACGATAGGTGGAAGCATGATACACATGTGTTTGAAAGATCGAACCAACTCAATAATCACCACTTTGATTTGAATTTAAAACATCAAACTGCACCGAGCATTTGCATGAAGCACCATTTGTACGAAGTACAAAATTGTATTAAGCATCTGCACGAAGCACCTAACTGCACTGAGCATCTGCATAAACATCACCTCACTGACTGAGGTATCAGTTCACCTGCTCTACTTGACTTCATCCTACACTAGCTTAATACGGGAAAGTTGACGCTCTAGGATCGTGAAAACTAACTTGTCGAACCAGTGTCCCGAGAAGGCGATCTATGCACCACAACGACTATCAATCCAATTGCCAGCAAAAACCATGAGCTCACCACCTCGCACCGCAGTCCCATCAGCTGGTAAAGTCTACCGTACTGCATAACTCACATGAGGATGGTCTGCCCTCGCATCACCGTTAGAAATCCATGTCTAGCCGCCCAGCCGCATCCTTCCGAGTCCAATCTATCCAACGACACCACATTCCCGCGCAGCTTGGGCACCAAATGCACACTCTCAAGCCTACGTATCGCTCCAACCTGCCTCAAATACCATTGTTGGGATTTCATACAATCTCCATGATAGTTACAATAACCGTAATGGTATAAAGAATACACATTAATTCAGAGAAAATTTCAATGTATGATAATAATCAAAAACTATAAATAGAGGAGACGAAAGTACTAATCTGTTACAAGTACACCACAGATGAAATAAATTAGATTAATCCGTGGGTGGACAATGATCTTAGACTGCAATCCTTAGCATGACGTACAAGGTTCGCTCCAGCAAACCTCCGTCGTCGTCAGACGACCAATCACCACCGCTGCCACCAGTGAAGTCAACGCGGAATAATTCCCATCTCACGTGTAAGCACGCTGCTTACTATGCTCTTGCCCCACTACAGCCTTGCCACACACACGGCAGCCTTGCCACACTCACCACAGCCCGCCGTAGCCTCACCTTCTTGTTCTTCGTGAATCCACCTTCAAAGACCTCTTTCTCCAAGATGAGAACCTGTGATGTGTCCATCCAAAGCACAAATCAACCCTTTATATAGCCATTTAATTTGCTTTGGTCACTTTCCTATAAGTTTTCTAGCATGTGAAACACGTGGACAACTTGGAGAGTCAACGTCGATGGTCGGTAGGTGGAAACATGATACACATGAGTTTGGAAGATAAAACCAACTCAGTAGAAATCAGGTGCAAAGAGACCCCAAAATTTTGATATCATAAGAAAAGAATTGCCAGCCAGAGAGAAAATAGGGCTTCACTTGGCGTGGTGGTGGTCGTCAACGCGGTGGTCATGAACAGCCGTTCTTGAACGCCCAATCTTATATAAAAAATTCATGTATTTTATGCTCAAAACAAGTTTATTTTCTTTGTAGTGGTCATAACTTTTGTCTTGCCAAACATACATTATATGATAATGATGTTTTTGACCAAACTCATCTGAGCAAATAAGCTGCACTAAACGAAGTCTAGAATAAAAGAAGAAGCCTACCCAAAAATCTAATTGCTCCCAGGAAATTCAATACATAACTTTTCTTCACTCTTGTACCTATCAACTCCGTTGCAGATTCATAGATTTCCCCTTCTTTCTGTTTCGGGTTCTCATAATAAACTCTCCTAGCATTGACGCTTTTCAAAGAAACTTCGTGGGGAGCGGTTAGTGGAAAATTCAGTGAAGATGTTGGTAATCTTGTAGTAAGAACATGGAGAAGGTTTGCGAGGAGGATCACGACATATTGAGTCTTGTGAGGATAGTCTGCAGGTTGCTGCGATTTTAAGAAGATTGACGGAGCAAAGGAAACCTACGTGCAGAAGATCAGAGAAGGTGAGTGTCGAGGGATTCATAAGGAGCAGGAAAATCAACGTAGGAGCAGAGACAATATCGCATCTATGTCCGCATAGTAAGAGGAAAACACGTCGGGAGGAAGAAGTGGTCCACGATAAGAAGCAAAGAGGTTGCAATGATCGGATTTTGGAGGACAAGGCTGATCACCTTGTTCATATTGCCATGTGTAGAGAGGAATGAGTGGTGTGTATGTGAAGAACAACAAAAGTTATGTTGACCGCACTATAAAGTGAGCATTCACTGGTTGCGATGGAGAAGAGGATGTTATGAAAGATGGAAGTTGGGAAACCTAGAACACAAAAAAAACAGTGAAGTTGAGAGCGTTGAAGTGTCGAGCGAAATGTCAAGCATTATATATATATATATATATATATATATATATATATATATATATATATATATATATATATATATATCTATCTTTATTATATAAGGGAAGAGCTAATGAAGGCATGGTGTAATATTTAAATTCAAATATACCCTCATAAAACCGATTTGAATTTAAATGTTACATCATGTCTGCCTTCATTAGCTCCTAACATTTCGCCCGACACTTCAGCGCTCTCTCAGCTTCCCCGTTCTTTTTCGTGCCCTAGATTTCGCAGCCTCCATCTTCCATAACATCGTCTTCTTGATGTCTCACTTTACAGTGAGATGACATACCTTTCGTTGTTCTTCAGGCACGCACCACTCCTTCCTCGCTACACATGGCAACGTGAACAAGGTGATCGGCCTTCTCCTCCAAAATCCGATCATTGCGACGTCTCTACTTCTCACCGTGAATGACTTCTTCCTCCCGACACGTTCTCCTCTTACTTCGCGAAGAGAGATGCAGCGTATCTGCTCCCACGCCGATTTTCCTGCTCCTCCTCCTGAAGCCCTCGACACACACCTTCTCTAATCTTCTGCTCGCGGGTCTCCTTCGCTCCGTGAATCTTCTTGAAATCGCAGCAACCTGCTGAGTGTTGACCCTCCTCACTAGACTCATCAATATGTTGTGGATCCTCCTCGCCCACCTTCTCCATGTTCTTACTGCAGCATTACCATCATCTTCACGAGATTTTCTACTCGTCTTCTCCTTCTTAGCACGACGTCCCTGCTTTGAAAAGCGTCAATGCTAGACTCTCCCATAGTGGATGAAGCCACCGCCCTATTGTTTGATTTCGAGCTCCGACTCCAAACAACCCGACGAGTCATTGATCAACCCACGGCGATGTACTCTGCTCGAGGCCGTGGCCGATCCCACTTTGGAAATCGCGGTGCTCGTGGTTGCGGCAACTTTGGTGGCGGCCGTGATGGCGGTCGAGCTAGCCACAACCGCGGACCTCCTTCACCTGCACCAACCTGCGGTGGTCGTGGAACACCCGGGCACCATCTTAAAGGTGCGCCTCGCACAGCCGATGATTCCAACGTAGTGTGCTTCCGATGTGGCCATCCCTATCACAAAGCCAACAATTGCTTTGCCCCAGATTCAGTTATCCCCAATCAGATTCAATCCTTTGCAGCCATAAACTTATCTAACCACGTTGATCACGCATGGTACCCTGATGTTGGAGCAACAAACCATATGACATCTGACACTGCACAAATTGAAGGTATGACCCCATACTCTGGTCTTGATTCGGTAATGGTCGTAAATGAGATTGGTTTACCTATTACTCATGTGGCTAAGGTCTCCATTCCCCACACATCAGTTCATCTCGAACGTGTTCTAGGTGTTCCACACTTGAAAAAGAACTTATTAAGCGTTTCCCAGTACACTCGCGATAATAATTGTTGTTTTATTTTTTATCCATGGGTCTTCCTCATCAAGAGCTTGAAGACGGGCCAGACATTGCTGGAAGGAACTAGGCAAGGAGGACTCTATCCACTACATATGGGGACATCATCATCTGCAGTCAGCCTATTCACCAATAAGACAGACGGGGACACTTGGACACGCTCGTCTAGGACATCCATCTTTTCGTTTAATGAAATCTTTGTACCCATTGTTAAACATTAGTTCTTTGGTTAATAAAAATGTTTGTCGCAGTTGTCAGTTGGGCAAAGAGTCCAAATTACTGTTTACTCGTCGAGAGTCTTATTCTACCCAATCTCTTCATACGCTCCACAGTGATGTATGGGTCCCAGCAGCTACCTCATCCGTTGATGGTTTTCTGTTTTATCTCATAATCATTGATGAATGTTCCCGGTTTTCGTGGTATTTTCCTCTTCGTCGCAAATCTGAAGTTGGACTTCTCTTCATACAGTTCATTAAACTCATGGAAAAGTAACTCGATAAGACACTCAAATTTGTCCAAACTGATGGTGGCGGAGAGTTTCTGAGCCACACTCTTCAAGACTTCTTCTTATCACATGGTATTTCTCATCTTATCTCCTGTCCAGGGACACCTAAACAAAATGGATTAGTGGAACGCAAACATCGTCATATTGTTGAAACCGGACTTACTCTTATGGCTCATGGTCATACCCCCAAACAATACTGGAATCATGCGTTCTCCACGGCGGTGTATCTGATCAACCGGTTGCCAACTACCACGCTCAACGGACACTCTCCATTTGAAGCCTTGTTTGGTGATCGCCCATCTTAATGATCATCTGCGCACGTTCGGTTGTGCCTGCTTTCCTGCTTTAGCCCCGTTTGGACGAGGAAAATTAGACTTCAAGTCAGTGGAATGCGCCTTTCTCAGCTACAACCCGCACCATAAGGGTTATCGATGCCTTGATCCATCTTCGGGACGAGTCTATCTATCTCGTCATGTGGCGTTCGATGAGACTCACTTCCCCTTAGATCAACCATTCTCCGCAGGGACCGCTTCAACCTGGGATTCTCCTTCAGATCATTTTTCTATTCAACCTATTCCTAACTTGCTGCAGGTTCCCACAGCTGTCTCTACCGCACCAATACCCGGCGCTAATCGGTCTCCATCCACCTCCCCGGTGGTTGCTCGTCCTTCTCAACATGATCCAGCGCTCGCTGCACCATCCAAGTCAGGCTCTCGGTCCTCCTGCTCTCATGGATCCCGTCTCCACTGCTCTCTCAGACAGTCCTCCTGGCGCAGCTCCTGCTGACGGCGTCATCTTGACCGGACTTCCTCCAGCCCCTGGTTACAGTGCTCCTGTCTTGTCGCCCATCGCGCCTCCTCCGTGGCCAGCCCATACTGCCTTTCATCATCCTCGAGGCTCTCGCGGCGGCCCCGGTGCTGCGCCCTTCGATTCTCAGGCGCTTGGTCCATCCATCAACTCACTCCATGGTGACCTCGCTCCTGCGCCGACATCCAACATTCCCAGGCGCTCTATGCCTCCCGCCACCCTATCCCCTTAGCTCTACTTTCAGCGCTACCAGGACATCCACCCAGAACCGTCTTCATATAAACAGGACGGCCGCTGATCCCAACTGGGTTCGTGCTATGGAAGAGGAACTTGCTGCTCTACGTCACAACCGGACATGGACTCTTCTCCCACTCACTCCGTCAATGAAGGTTATCGGCTGTAAGTGGGTTTTACAAATTGAAGTATAAGGCAGATGGTTCCATTGAACGCTACAAGGCTCGTTTGGTGGCAAAAGGTTTCAATCAACGCGAAGGATTTTGACTACGCCGAAACCTTCAGTCCGGTGGTAAAACCAGGCACTGCGCGTATTGTTCTCTCCATGGCTCTCTCCCGTGATTGGCGTCTGTGCCAGTTGGATGTGAAGAATGCATTCCTACACGGGGACTTAGAGGAGACCGTCTACCTTCAGCAACCGCCCGGGATTTATTGACTCCACTCGGCCGAAGCACGTCTGTCTCGTGCATAAAGCTCTTTATGGTCTTCACCAATCTCCTCGAGCGTGGTACAACAAATTTGCAAACTTGCTTCTTCTTCTTGGCTTTATCATCTGCCCGCATGATACCTCGCTATTTCTGTGGCGTCACGGCTCCGACATTATTATCGTCTTGATTTATGTTGACGATCTCATCATCACTGCAACAAAGTTGATTTAATCTCTCGCCTCATTCGTCGCCTCTCTTCCGACTTCGATATGAAGGATCTCGGCGACCTGAATTTCTTCTTGGATATGCAGGTTGACCGGTGCAGTGACTCGCTTCTTCTCTCTCAGACCCAATATGCTCTTGATCTGCTCACTCGGTTTGGTTTAGACGGTGCCAAACCAGTCAAAAGCCCTCTTGCCGCGGGACTCCAACTCTTTGCCGACTCCCCAGATCCCCTACCTGATCCCACCACCTACAGGCAAATGGTCGGATCTCTTCAGTACCTCACTATGACTCGTCCAGATCTGGCTTATGCTGTTAATTATGTTTGTCAATTTATGCAGAAAACATGTTCCTCTCACCTTGCTGCTGTCAAACGGATTTTTCGCTACGACAAAGGCACCCTGCAGTTTGGTCTCAAATTCTCTAAATCAGATTCTCTTCATCATCGCGCCTTTTCGGATGCCGATTGGGTCGGCTATCCCGACAGTCAGCGTTCAACAACGGGGTATGCTGTCTTCCTAGGGCCAAATCTTCTCTCCTAGGGTGCTAAGAAGCAGCCCACTGTCTCTCGGTCCAGCGCTGAGGCTGAATATCGCGCTCTGGCTTCCACGACGTCCGAAGTTCTTTGGTTTCGGCATATGCTTCGTTTTCTTGGTCTCCGCTCATCGGCTCCTCCTCTTCTTCTTTGCGACAACGTCAGTGCTATTCACATGTCCAAGAATCCCGGGTTTCACAGCCGAACGAAGCATATTGACATAGACGTACATTTCATCCGCGACCATGTCCTTCGTGGTGATCTTACTATCTCTCATATACCGGGACGTGACCAGGTGGCTGATATCTTTATAAAATCCCTTCCTCAGTCCTCGGTTTATCTGGCTTAGGGACAAGCTCGCCTTCCGGATTCATCTGTCGTAAGCTTGAGGGGGGATGTGCGAGATCTATGCAAATCAAGGAGTCTATTAGCGGAAAGTCCAGCCTGGCCTTGCCAAAACACCCAGCCATTAACCACGCCTGGCTGTATATTACCAAGCCATTAACCAGCCATTAACCTCCTTCCTAAAGTAGATATGAAAACCAAAAATACTTGTAATTACCTAAAATATTTGTACCTTGTAAAATCTATAAATAGAGAATACATGAGAGACAATCCAGTCAAGGATT
The DNA here is from genome assembly GCA_039583875.1 of Platanthera guangdongensis. NCBI lineage: Eukaryota > Viridiplantae > Streptophyta > Magnoliopsida > Asparagales > Orchidaceae > Platanthera > Platanthera guangdongensis. Next base: position 175,757,673 of record CM077156.1, read on the forward strand.
TCTCATTTTCAAATCATTCTCTCACTCTTTGTTTAGTCTCTGGTTTCTCACACCTGCTTTGAAAAGCGTCAATGCTAGGAGAGCTTATGTGAGCACGAAGAAGAAAGAAGGGGAAATCTATGAATCTGCAAAGAAAAGGTAAGCAACAGGTTTCCTGTCGGCAATTGGATTTTTGGGGAGGCTTCTTCTTCCATCCTATTCTCTACATGGCTGGCATTTCTTTTCTTCTTATATCGAAATTTTCCGGGGATCTTTGTACCAGATTTCTGGTGAGCAATTGGAGATCTATGGGAGGGTTCTTTTACTACCTTATTCTCCACTTCCTTCAGCTTGAAGTTAAGAAATGTTCGTTCTACTGGATAGATGAAACATGTATTCATGGTTCTACTCAAGTAAAAGAGGTAAAGAAAGTATACCTAATTTTACTATTCTTCTTGCAATAATAAAGTCTATCATGCATATTTTTTCTTCTGTTTTTGATTTTTTACATTTAATTTCAATTTGAACATGTTGTGCTAGTGAAGCTTATCTGGAACAAGCAATTTGGGCAATTGAAAGGCTATGGTTTTATCAAATTGAATGTTTATAGGGCTTTTTGGCCGAATGCACTCCCGAAAATCATGTGATTGGCAGAGTGCACCCCTAATATTTAAATTTGGCGGAATGCACCCCCGAATATCTGTTTATTGGCGGAATGCACCCCCGGCTTGGGTGTTTTCGTCATTTCCTCTGATTTTAGGGTTCTAGCTCTCCTCATTTCTACAACCCTCTCCCGATTTCCTGAAATCACTACTCAGCTTACGTCGCCGCTTCTCCCCGAGCGATCAAGTTTTTCGCCTCCCCCGAATGCCAGATCGCCAACTTCTTCCCCTCCCCCGAGCTTTTTGCCTCCCCCAAAACACCAGTTACACCCAAAAAACATTTCATGAAGTAATTCTCGCGGGTCCAACATCAGATTTTCGACCAAAAAATGTTTCATGAAATAATTCTCGTGAGTCCAAGCATCAGATTTGTTGGCCAAAAAATATCTAAAAAAAGATAGCTGGGGTGCATTCTGCCAATGAAATCACAATCATGGGTGCATTCCACCATAGTAATTTCGGTTAAATTAAGTCAAAACATAAGTGCAAGACCAAAATACCCCTAAAAAGAACTGGGGGTGCATTTCACCAATAAACAAATATTCAGCGGTGTATTCAGCCAAATTAAATAAATTCTGCCAATCACATGATTTTCGAGGGTGCATCCGCCAAAAACTGTTTATAGCAACATGAGTATATTATTTCCCCTATTCTTAGAAATAGCAAGATCTGTCAATGTCCCTATTGAAAGCCTTTGTGATTCTCCCATGCAGAGTTAAAACAAAAATTGATTTGAACCGATTGCACGGATAATTATTGTGTAATTGGAGCTTATGCAAATACTACTCATGTCATTCATATTGGATTATATGATTTAAATTTTCCAAATCTTATTAAGTCACCACGGAATATGGTCTATATGAATTGTATATTGCTTACAAGTTTAGGTTCCTTGATCAAGTGGATGTCCATCTCTTCTCTGCTTAGCTTCTCCGATTATCTGCTTCGTCATTTCATACTTCAGGTAACTTCTTTAATTCTTTATTCAGAAAGGGATTTTAATTTTAACGACCTGAATTTTTACCGCCATATCAGGAATTCATAGTTTACTATGTCTCCTCCCTTCTTTCCATCCTCTGCTTCTCAAACTATGCAAATAGGTAGGTCCATAAGTCTCACTACAATCATGCATCATGATACCTCTCTGCTCTTCGATTAGGGTTCCCATTATTGCAGACTCATGGAACATCAAATTCCTCATACACCAGATTTGGGTTTGTATCCTTTTGAGTTTATTTTTCATTACATCTCTTCCAATTTTCATTTCTTCCTCTCACATCTTCAAATGAGCAAATGATTTCTATAGCGGATCAGCTCACAAATGATCAAATCTCCTAGTAAAATGAGGCCGTTAGCCTTTTTGACAAGGATTGACATGGTGATGCATCCTCCATCTTCACATTTTTTTAATTTCATCTGGACTTGGATTTGTATCCTTTTGAGTTATATTTTGCATTGGATTCGAATAATTGTATTTGATTATTGGAACGGATTGGTCGCTGATTGTTGTGATCCTTATATGATTTCCTTTTTGCTAGGCATTTATTACCATTGAATCTTCTTCTCTGAAATGATTTGCTATGCTTATTGCTCGAATGCTTGATATTTCTTTAAAATGATTACAGCTTGATCTCTATAATGCTTTAACTAGCATTTCTGTGAACATTTTTGTGATTCTGCCTGATCTCCTGGCTTGTTTTTTAAAAAAAATTTCTCGCAACTTACAGTGGAAAAGAGAGAAGATATAGATTTTTTAAAAGAGAAAGAGGTTTCATGGAGTTTAGAGTTTTGGATACACGTGTTGGGAGAGGAAGTTTGTTTAACCCCCCATTAAACCGGGCACTAGGAATCTTCTAAGCTATTTATGCTAAGACGTTGGTGAGTTCAACACAAAGTACTCAGATCAATGATGTTTCCTTCATTTCTAATTATGTTATTCCATAGAATCCCCACAAATAGCTAAATCCATAGAGTTGATAGAATTCTCAAGGCTCCATAGAATTGAAAGATCTCACACATACTCCTCTAATATTTTATTTTATTCTATTATAATTTTTTATATTTTTTACCCATGTGTTGCCAAATCAAAACCAAAGACAAGTTAATGTTTAGTATTTCTAACCTATCAAAACTTTTCGAAAGTTTACAATTTAAAATCAGATTTACCACACATCATGCTAAATTGGAATGATCTTATCCTTTGTATTTAACACCTAAATCAGCGAGTACAAAAATGTTAAAATCTTGATTTCCTGCCTCTGAACCCCGATAGCCTATTTGTTCTCTCCTCTCAGTCACTATGCCTCCTCCACAACCCCCGCCTCTTCACAACTTGCTCCGCCTCCTCGAAGCCCTACGATTTCAAAAAAACTTCTATTCTTTGCTCCAACCACGACTTCCCTATCTATTAGGCATGACGTCATTGCGTCATATATTTCAGGTTCCCATTTAATTGGTCACTTTATTGCTGTTGAAAATGGTGAAATGAAAGTGGATGATTGGGCTACCTGGGTGACCTGTCCGCGCGGACTATGCGTACAGGACTGGCGGATAGCCAGGTCGGCAGAGTTGTTGCAGACGGCTTGTTCTTTGGCGGTCTGGGCGGTCTGTTCGCGTGGACTATGCAAATAGAGGCGGCGACCAGTCAGGCCGGCTTATGCACAGAAGGCAGCTTGTCCACAAAAGGTAACCAGGAGGATAGACTCTCTATCCGCGGAGTCCGGCAAGGAGCGGACTGAACTGGAGCTCGGCAGACCGGCTTGACAGATGCCTTGGTCAAGCTCTGGTGGCGTGGCAAGCAGAAGCCTTGAAGGTCTCCAGTTAGTGCGGACATGTGCTGGAGTTCGTCGGGATTGGCTTACTGAATCCAATGTCCTCCAATAAGTGCAGACTGGCCCTTGTGGCTGGTGGAGTGGACTTGGTTCTAAACCAAGTCCAGGTTTGACTCAGTCTGGGGAGATTGCGCAGTTAAGCGCGGACTGCTTCTCAGTCCGCCGAGATCGGCAGCAGTGTCGTGTGCCTTTGTTGCTTGGGGAATGCGGACTGGAGTTGCGTCCGTAAGGCGTGCGGACTGATGCTGTGTCCGATGAGTCCGACAGCTGTCTTGGTGGCGTGGCTGGGAGCTCGGGGAATACGGACTGGAGCTGCGTTCGCGATTAAGCGGGCAAGGTGTTGCTGCAAAGTCTGTGGGTTGTTGTCTAAGTCCTGGTTGGCCTTTGGCGACAAGGCGGACTGGGTCGTTGTCCGGCCTTGGTGATGCTTAGGCGGTCTGGCTATCCAATACAGGTCGCGGTGGACTGGATGTGTATCTGCGGCTTGCGGATACACTTGTTCTTGTTGTGGGATGAGGCGGTGATCCTATCGGCTAGGGCGGTGACCACACTCCTCATCGTGCCTATAAATAGGACCTCATGTCACATCAATTATATGCACAAATGAACAGTAAGTGAACTTGCGAATAGTGCTTCAGACTGGATTTTGATATCCGCAAGGGTTGAAGGAGTGGACCGGTTCGAGCTGTGCAGGTTGTGCGGATAGCGCAGGAAAGCCAGGACTTGGCTCTGATTGCAGTCAGGGACAGTGTGGACTCTGCAGTTAGCAACAGGTGGTAAATAGCAGGTCACGGACAACGACCAGACGGTCTTCTCTTTGACAACTATTTTCCCGGTTCAATAAGTCGTCTGCTTTAGGCGGCCTGTTCAGTTCGACATCAGCAGCTTGTGCGATCTGGCGACTAGGCGAACTCGTGGTTAGGCGGCTTGCAGATCGGCGACTAGAGCTCAGCATTGGAATAACGGGCAGTCCGCGCGACTTGGTTGCGGTCTGGCGACCTGGCGGCCTGTGCGGACTCTGTTATGCAGTAGTAGAACCGGCGGATACTTGTTCAGTCAGCGCGGTTTGATTTGCCTTGTAATTGTTCTGCTTTCCCTTTGGTTATTTTGGCGAATCATGTCTCACCATATATGTCTCTCTTTGTAAGAAGACTGTTGTTATCAATAAAGACTCTTGTTGTTGATGGTGTCTCTGGTTGTGATCTAATCTTCTAGTTGAGATAACCCATGTTCATTCCAAGATCCGGAAAACTTAACAATTGCATCACAAAAAGTGATCGAGCTTCTGAAACGTTCTTGCTCATGGTCGTTTGCTCTATTTCACCCTTTCGGATAATTTCAATATTTAAAAATCGCATCCGCACATCAAATTCTCCAATACTCGTCGTAATTGAGCGCAAATGATAATGTTGGACTTTTATTGATTTTATGAGTTTAATGTAACCAACAGAGGTCGATTTTGAGATCATTTGCTCAGTTTCACATGTTTTGGAAAACATGTTACTTAAAACTGAGTGCCGCATGTCAAATTCTCTGATATTCAGCAGAATTGTGTGGGGTTGATTCCGTTGGAGTCGTATTGACTTCATGAATATAACGAAATCAACTGAGGTCGATTCTCAGGATATTTTTTCAATTTTACTTTATTTGGATAAACACGTTACTTAAAATTGCATTCACACATTAAATTCTCTGATACTAATCAGAATTCAGCGAAATCGATTCTGTTGGACTTGTACTGACTTTGCGAGTCCAACAAAATCAACTTAGGTCGATTCTGAGGTCATTTACTTAATTTCACCTTTGAGGATAAACACATTACTTAAAACTGCGTGCACACGTCAAATTCTTTTGCCCTCTTCGGAATTGAGCGTGGATGACTCTGTTGGACTTGCATAAACTTGCGAGCCTACGGAAACAACTGAGATCGATTATGAGGTTGTTTCCTCCTCATGAAAAATTAATAAGTTTAGGTCATGGTCGAGTAATGAGTCATTCAGACTCAACTAGACCACTCATTGTGAGTCAATTGAACCAGTTGACCCTCATTGACTCTCTCATGATAGTTGTTTGCAAGGCAAGGTTCAAATGCAGGTGTGCCCTAGCCGGCTGCAAAATCTGAAGCAAATTAACATCATGAAGTGCTTCCCACTTCTCTTATTATTGTGCTTCCTTTCCATGTTGTTCTGACACACGAGTCGAGGTAGCTTAGGAAGCTTATATGTTTAATTATGTTCCTAAGACCAAAGAGTCTTTGTTATAGTCTAGTGGTGTACATGGGTATGCTTAGTTGGCGATTCGTTTCTGCTGTGCTATAAGAATTGCATAGTTAAGGTTTATTTATTATACCTTTTTATAATATTATGTTTGTAATGAGTGTATGTTGTGAGGGGTCTGGTAGGATTCATATTATACAATTGTTGGGAATATGGTGTTACGCTCAAGCCAGGCTTAGGGGACTTACAAGGACCCCATTTTAACTGCAGACCGGATCTGCAACTCGCTCATGGCCAGGCAATAAGCGGCCTAGCATCGGGCCTGCGTAAGGCACTAGCAGCAAAAGACAGTCCTAGCCTAGCTTGCAACAATGGCAGGTTCCTTTCGTCTAGAGGTGCACAAAGTCATGGCAGGATCAGGTTTCATGTGCCCAGGATGGGCCCATGCCTCTCTTCCTAAGAGAGGTCTTGGAGGGCCTGATGGCCAGGATTTCGCTAGGCCCAAACCGGGTCGGATTTGGGCCTGACAAAAACTACCATATAAATATATTTTTAATTATATAATAAATAATTTTTTGTAAAAAAAATTACAAAAAAATATCCCGGCAACTCGGCGGCGTCGGGCCCAGTATATATATATATACTAGCATCTTCGCACGGCCTGCCGGCCGTGCTCGATGCTCCGGTTGCCTTGGGTGCTCACGGGCTTCGCCCGTTCGCACCCAAGGAGGGTTTGTAGGTTTGTGTTCAATGTTATGGTGTGGTCTTCGGCCGCGTCCACCCGAGCTCCACGGGCTTTGCACGTTCGCACCCAAGAGTGATGTATCATGTTTGTGCGAACATGCTATTTATTCCATACAATTGTTTTAGAAAATTCAATTTCCATATATTGCTGAAATTTATTAGAAAAACAAAATTATAAGTACCTATTGCAACTTCAACTTAATGGTCTCAAAATTACAACGATCAGTATGGATTAGAAATTAGTTGTTACGTTTGTTCTTTGCAACGATCAATATGGACCTGCATGTAATTGAAGCATTTAGATTTTGAGGGGGCAAGACGATTGTAGATATGAAAATCTGAAAACGTTATACTTACTATGATTGTGGCTGGTAGTTTAGTTTTGCAAAGATTTCCTTGTACACCACATTTTTAGTGTAAACACCCTCATGACCCTGTATTGTCCCCCTTCTAACCAAGATTTTAATTTTTTGCTCGGAAACCCCACGCGAGAAAGCGACATATAACTGTCCATGACTGAAGACATTTTCTGAAAGGTAAATTCCAATATTTTCAATTGTTTGCCCTTGAGATTTGTTTATGGTAAGAGCAAAGCAAAGACGAACAGGAAACTGTTTTCGAGTTAGTACAAATGGCATGTTTACATCCTCAGAAGTCTGTAATGGTATGCGGGGTAAGAAGACTCTTTGACCAATGTGTTGACCTGTTAGTATTTCTGCTTCAATGATGTTTCTTCCAAAACGACGACAAAACAGTCTCGTACCATTGCAGAGCCCTATATTTGGATCAATATTCCTCAACAACATTATTGGTGATCCTACCTTCAATGTAAGCTTGTGAGGCGGCAAACTTCCAGGAGACAGAGAGTTCAAGAACTCAGGCAGGTATAAATGTCTAGTGTCATCAAGCACAGAGTCAAATGAGTAGTATGTGTGTTCTTCTCCGGGGAAAAGCATAAGGGTCATATCGTTCAACTTATGTACATCATCATTCAAAGGTGTTATAATAGCCCGGCATTTCATGTACTCCACATTATCAAAGTTGCTCCTCAAGTCTTTGAAAACAAAGTTTACCAAAGTAGAGAGTGAATTCTCTCCATCCCATGGAATAATCATAGAATCTGGAATTCTGATCATGTCATCCTCCAATGTCGGTTTGTGCCATCACCAACTCGAAGAACAAAGTTGCTGAAATACATATCACTGGCTGACCTCATATTGCTTGATAAGCGTAGTACGCGAACGTTATCCCACAGATGTGACTGAATAATGCTCGATTTTATAATTTCAGATTTTGCTCCATTTACGACAACTGGAGTTAACTGTCGGAAGTCGCCTCCTAGTATGACGACCTTCCCACCGAACGGTCTATGAATGTCAAGCATGTCTTGAAATGTACGATCAACCGTTTCGAAGGCACGTCTATTAGTCATAGGCGCCTCGTCCCATATTATTGCAGACGTCTGATGTATAAGCTGACGCAAATCAGATTGCTTTCCAAATGTACACATTGTTGAAGCATCCAGTTGTATTGGAATTTTAAATTTCGAATGAGCAGTCCGACCACCAGGTAGTAAAGTCGCAGCAATCCCGGATGAGGCTGTTGCCAAAATAATGCAACCGTTGCTTCTAAATTTTGCAAGAATTGCCCGATAAAGAAAAGTCTTTCCTGTTCCCCCCGGTCCGTCAACAAAGAAGGTAGCACTGCATTTTTTCGTTATAGCCTCACTTATCGCGTTGAATGCGTTTAATTGGTCATCATTTAGTGAGTCAATAGCGCGAAGATCTTCAAGCGGAGTAAGTATCTCTAATTCATGCTGTAGAATGCTGGAGGCATTTTGTAAATCTTCAAATTCAACACTGATTTTAGGTAAGTCGAATTCTTGTAGAGTGCGTTTGTGCTCATTGAGAATTCCTGCTATATTGTATAGTACTTTATTCTTTATGTATTCCGGATTGCTTGTCGATGCAAAGTCTTCGGCCATGCTAATGTAATTTTCTTCTCATAGTGATCGTACTGCTATAGGATTAGAGTACAAAAGAATAGTTGCAAATAATCTTCGAAGAGCAGAAGGCATGCGGAATAGTCTAGCCTCCGCTAAGCATTCACGAATACTATTGTCTTGTTCAAGCAACCCGTAAGCCTCTGCCGACCGTTTGAAAGTGCTGTGGTGGACACCGTTAACAGTTAGAAGATCATCGAAAGATTTCGGGCCTTGTACGTGTGTTAGAAGAAGGCGAAGGAAAAATCGCTCGCCTTCATTTGGTGAAACAGCATAGAGCCTACCCACAACATTTTGATTGCTTGACCTTTTCTTCCACTTTCGCTCTGGCTTTAGCCATCTATAATATTTTGGAAATTCCTTATATAGGTACTTGTGAGCTTCCTGACCAGTCATGTAAACTTGAAAGAATTCAGTCAGCATAGTTCGAGAGTTACGTTCATTGGCCAATATCGACGTTATGTTTTCATCATTGTGAAACAACACCTGATGCCTGTTTCGTAAGTGCACTTGCAGCCTTTCTACGGATGGATATATTCGATTCATCGAGAATTTAAAGATTTTCCATAGCGATTCAGGTGCGCATAGCCATCTCCCTTCGACATTCTTGTTGACCTCATCATAGTTCGGTGCTGAACGAATCTCGAACGCTATGTGATCTGGGCCTTTGTAGACATATTTGTATAGGTATTTGATACTCTTGATGCTGCAACATACTTCGACGTTTAAATGACAGTTGTATTTTAGTAGTAACCATGAGTTATATGGGACCACCCATCTGTTGCCAACAAAGGCTTCTTCATGTCTGTCTATTCGAACTAATCTGTTGTCATTGCGACGTCGATACTGAGGATAAGAGTCAGCACCTTGCACTGTTGTAACAGCATAGGGTTTAGGATATCCCTTCTTGCAGTGGGAATCACGCATGCATGGAGCATTTCTTTTGTAGGCCCCGCAAGGGCCATGGATCATATGTCGTAGTACAACCGTGTATAACTCAGGCTCTGATTGTTGGTCCGGAGTTCCGCCCGTACCACTGTGTCGTAATCATCTGGTGAGTTTAATTTGTCAGCCGTATCAAAAATAACTAACATGTGACAGTGTGGCAGACCACGTTTCTGGAACTCAATTACATGAACATGTGCAATAACCATGCCTAAAACGCCTCTGTGGAAAATATCTTGTTTAAGCTCCTCATATTTTGCTCGAAAAATTCTTGTCAACAAATCTGGACGATCATGCGGAGCCTGTCCAGGTAGAAGCTCCATGGTGATTTCATCCCAAGATGGATTGCAGGTCATTGTTATAAATAAATCTGGTCTTCCGTAATGTTGAACAATAGACATTGCATCTTGATATCGCTGATACATATCCCTTGGGCTCCAAATAAAAGTGGAGGGCAAGATGGTTTTTCGCCCAATATTCTCTGAAAAGTAGTGAATATTTTTAGTAGTTATTGATGCAATTAAGTTAGCAAAGCAAATCCACAGATCTGAAGTCAAACCTCCGGTTGTTTCGCCCGCATTGAAACAATCTTGTAGCCCCTCATATAGTTCAGCACGAATGTCTTTTTGGTGGTGTCGAATCCAATTCAACTTATGAGTTTCGATTTTAGCGTAGTTATCTACTACGTATTGTTGGAGTAGACGTCCACCAAGTAGAAGCAGTGATGGTGAATGCCGACGTATCTTGATGTAAAGAGAACACAGTAAAATTGAATTTAATTTTTTGAAGACAAAAGATATTTGAAAATATTCGTATTTACACATTGTAATACCTGTAATAAGTAGGAGTAGTAGTCACAGCAAGAGACCTTTCGGCCTTGTGTTGTGTTTAGATTGCATGACCACCCATATGTACCATGCGGTAATAACAATGGATACTACAGAGGATCATAATACCCAGAGTAGTCTTTGACATTGAGTAATTGACCTTCAGTTGTCTGCACAATTTTGTCTCTGTCATTTGAACCCAGTATGTCTTCTGCACCGACCAGTACAGCAGCGACTTGTGATGCCGTCGGTAGAGTGTACTGACGATCTGCGGCTGGACGTTCACGTATAAGTAAACTGCAATCTAGAATATCAGGTCTCTGCGCAAGTTGTCTTAGTGTTTGGACAAAAGGATTGTATCTGTTGAGTATGTGCTTAATCTTTTCGAGCATTTCAGTTTGTAGAGTAGCGTTCTCAGCCAGACGATGTTCTGTCTCATGCTCTGTGTCGTAGATGAACATTTGCAGAAATCTTGGGCGAGTTCCCTGTGGCGGTAGTAGGCTTCCCAACCGGTGATATATAGCACCGTGTGCTCTGAAAGTGTAAATTCCACTGTTTGGCCCCGTATGTCTGAGTCCAGGTTGACTCCCATCGAGGTAAATGAGAAGCAGTGATTGTAGGAACGTATATTTTGCCTAAAATGTCGTCCCTGAGCAGTTTGATCTGTGAACATTGAGTAGAGTTCTGCTGGCGCTGGTAGTTCTGCAATGTGTATTTTTCCGTCTCGACAACATAAACTGATTGTCTCGCGCATAAACAATTTTGCATTACAGTGTGTACAGTAATTTGCTGGAGGGAGTTGCATTCGTTGGACTGTAGTTCTTTGATCACTTTGTCGTGTTGACTTACGGGATGTAGTTCTTGGTGTTTGTGTAGTTGATTCTGGCGGTGGACGTTGTGGTAGTTGTGGTTGTTGCTCAGAAGTAGACGCCTCATGTTGATGTGTCGGTGGAAAGTTAAAGCGTGGTGGAGTTTGAAAGTTGGAGATAGTGATTCTTCCGACGACTGCAGAGATCAATTAACTCGTTAGGGTGAATAAACACATTGGTGAAATAATGTTTCAGAACTGGTGAGTGTACCCGAAGTAATTGTCTGCTCAGGTTGGTTTTGTCGTATTTGACATTGACGTCTCATATCAGTTAGTTTTTGCACTCTTGCATGCCGCGCATGTTTTTGGGCAATTAACAGTGAGTCTCGAATGGGAGCAATATGAAAATTGTGTGTTGGAGGTTGAATGTCATGGTCGTCGTGATGCGGACGCAGCTCTCTTAGCTTTAGCATTCGTGCAGCTCTTGCGGAACGCTGCATCGCTAGTTGTTGTGTTCTTTTGGAATCAGAAGCAGTGACTATCGAGCTTGAGAAGGCTACAAACATGAATGAAGTAAGATTTTGTATAACGTGGTTGTCGAAATAAATTTGTAGAAGCGAGGTATTTACGATTCGTAGGTTGCAAGGGAGGATGGACGACGAAGTTGTTTTGTGGACGTTGATGGTAAGTCACGGTAGATGTATTTGTTGTGTGTCGTCTCCTATGTTGAAGGTGTAAAAATCGAACTCTTCTTGCATTTCGCTGCGCCTCTTGTATAAGTCTTATTGTTGTAGTAGTTGATGATAAATGACTGGGAGAATGTGTTGAGAGTTGGAGTGTATTAGTGTGCATAGTTGACATTTGCGTACGTAGATATCTGCGCCTTGCATTTCTCTGCGCGCGTTGTTCTATAGTTTGTGGACGTCTTCGGGATGTGTTTTGCATTTCGTCATCGCGACATGACGTTCCTAGCGGCGCACTTGTTGTCGGCAGCATTTGAGAAGATTCGTTCGAATACCAAAAAGATCACCTTTTTTTAGTACATTAATACAGTGAATGTTGTCGGCATCATTTGAGAAGATTCGTTCTAGTATCAAAAAGATCACCTTTTTTTTAGTACACTAATACAGTAAATGCAAAAGCATTATGTAGCATATTACTTTTTTGAAAAGAATAGACATGACATTGGGTTCTATTTTAGGTTAAAAAAAATGCAAGGAAGAAGACTGACGATCATATATAAATCTGAATAAAGCCTGATATGCTACCAATATCAAAGAATCTGTATAAATCATTAAAGGTTCAAGAAAAGTAATAGAGGACTGTATACAAAATAGTGAAAGCTTTATTGAATGCGTAAGTGATATGAATTGATGAAGAATACAAAGGTTTTTACATGTTATCATGAAGAATACAGGAGAAAAGTGGAAGAAAGAGTAAAGCGTTCGCAGTAATTGAAAGAGTAAATGAGCATATCTACAACCCTTCGCTTAAAGAGGGAGTAAGAAATCCAACCAATACCGTTTTCTGAGTCCAAAAGGCAGAAATTTGGAGGAAGCAGAAAAAAAATCAAATACCGCACACGTAAGAGGCTGAAAAAAGGGCAAACAAAAACATTTGACAATGATCATACACTGCACAAAATCAATACCTTCTAAAACAATAAGAGAGAGAGAGAGAGAGAGAGAGAGAGAGAGAGAGTGGTCACAGGAAGGAAGAAAACAAAGATGAGCAGAAGTAGGTTAGATATACGTTCTGGTAGTTAAACTACTTTGAAGAAAAAGTTAAAGTCAAGATAAGCCACCGTTTGAAAATATTGGCGATGGGATTGAGACAACATTAGGAAAAAATTCATTTTAATCCAAAAACTTAAGCTACGGATGATGTCCAACACAGTATATTTCAGTATCGAAATACTATCATGGCATCAAGCTATTATAATCCAATACCCAAAACAGTCAATCTCACTTCCAAAAAATAGAGATTCAATTACAAAGAAATAAAGTAAAGCAAGGCATGAAGAATCAATCATACTACGTAGAAGAACAACATATGAGGAAACAACAAAGAAGCTGCTTTTGAATGGTGTGCTTGTGTATCTTATAAAACAGACGTCCTGTAAAACCAAGAATAGAAAGAAATTTCCGCTCCAAAATCTCAAATCAAAGAGCTTTATTCGCGCCTGAATATCAGTTAATAATCTCAGCTCATGAATAATTTCGCAGCATCTCTCTATTACCCCATACTCCATGTAGCAGTGAAAATGAAAACAGGGGATAAAAACAAACAAATATCCGTAAAAAAAAACCACAGTTTTACTGTGCCTCCCCGAGAAATTCGCGCAGAGGCCAAAAGAAATCCAAGCATGGGGACAAAAGCAGTTGAACGTGAATTATTCAGTTCAAACAAAAACACTTTACTGTAACAAAAACACTTGAACGTGAATTATTCAGTTCAAACAAAACTTGAGAGGACAAAAGCAGTATGTTTTTGTGTTAAGCTGCCTGAATAGCAAAAAATTTCAAACAGAACTGTCGAACCCTTCCAATTCCAGTATAAATCTAAACGTGCTACCTGGTTAAGCTGCCCCCTCCTCTTTGCGATGAGAACAATCTGATCATTGAGAGCCTTCCATGGTCGAGCTTTGTAGCAAAGGTCCACGATCTCTATGACCGCCTTCTTCGTCCCAGTATGTCTCTTCTAAAACAGACCTCCTGTAAAACCAAGAATAGAAACAAATTTCCTCTCCAAAATCTCAAATCAAAGAGCTTTATTCAGGACAAAAGAAATCCGAGCATGGGGACCTGTGGATCTCGGCCTTTGTCCGAAACTCAGGGAAAAATGGCGGATTTCGAGGGCAAAAAATCGGAAAAAATAAGGCGGAGGGTTCTCGCGAAGAAACCTCTGGAAGAAGAGGGTGGAAGACAGGGGCGGAGTCCTAAGAAGAGGAAACGTACCTGGGCGAGCGGTTGGCGCGAGAAGACAGGGGCGTAACTCGGAGAGCGGCGGCGGCGACGGTGGAGGGTGATGGGCGGTGGCTTCAGCGGTAGTTTCGGCGGTGGAGGGTGATGGGCGGTGGCTTCAGCGGTGGCTTCGGACGGTGGAGAGTGTCGGGTCGCGAGAGATTGGGAATGAGAAGAAGGAGAGGGTGTGGAATTAAAAGCAGGGTTTGAAAGAGCCGGAGTTTTCAAATGTGGGACTTCTTTTAATTTTGGGATATGGAGCGTGTAATAGTTCTGGCTTTTTGTTAGCATGGCTGTTTTTTATGGAGGACATGTGCTTGCGTTTGGTAGAGTTATTTTAAGTAATGTGGCGTTTGTAGATATATACATATATATATATATTATATATATACATATATATATATACATATATATATATATATATATATATATACATATTATATATAATATTATATATATACATATACATATATATACATATACATATATACATATACATATATATATATACATATATATATACATATACATATATATATATATATATATATATATATATATATATATATATATATATATACATATATATATATACATATACATATATATATATATATATACACATATATATAATACACACATATATATATATATACACACATATATATATATATAATATATATATATATATATATATATATATATATATATATATATATATATATATATATATATATATAATACACATATATATATACATATATATGTATATATATACTAGCATATTCGCACGGGCTACGCGCGTGCTCGATGCTCTCTGGCGGCCTTCGGCCGCATCCAGGCGGGCTTCGCCCGCCTCCGAACGGACTTCTCTCGTGCTCGATGCGTCGTTGCGAGCTGCGCCCGCATCAAAGCGGGATGCGCCCGCATCAAAGCGGGATGCGCCCGCATCAAAGCGGGATGCGCCCGCATCAAAGCGGGGTGCGCCCGCATCAAATCGGGGTGCGCCCGCATCAAAGCGGGGTGCCCCTGCATCAAAGCGGGGTGCGCCCGCATCAAAGCGGGGTGCGCCCGCATCAAAGCGGGATGCGCCCGCATCAAAGCGGGATGCGCCCGCATCAAGACGGGCAGTGACCGCAATATATACATATGAGCTGGTTCTCCTACACATGTTTGAAATATACAAATAATATGTGCATTTTATAGCCAAAAACGAGATCGACAACTTTCATGTTGAACATTTTTCCAAACTTTATACGGTTTAGCCAGAATTTGACCCGAAAGGTTGTTGGCTCGAATTTTGAAATTTATTATTATTATCTTTTGAAATTTATTATTATTATATTTATTTCGAGACGGCAACCTTTCTTGTAAGATTTCGGTCAAACCGTGCAAATTTTGGAAAAATGTTCGACATGAAAGTTTTAGATCTCGTTCTTGGCTATAAAATTCATATTTACGAGTGACAAGCACGGGCCTCCGGCCCGATGGCCCCCCGCCACAGTACTTGGTCAAGCACTGGCCTCCGGCTCGATGGCCACGCGCCACAGTACCTAGCCGGCGACGGCGGGCTCTGCCACCTTTTTTATAATTAAAATTTTACTTTTTTAATTATTTTAAATGTTTTATATATTTTTATATTAATTTTAATTTTCGTTTTTTAATATATTTTATATATTAATATTTTAATTTACATTTTTAATATAGTTTATATTTAAATTTCTATAATTAAAAAATAAAAAAAAAAACCTAAAATTGTTGCCTTCTCGGGCGCCGGCGGCAGCCTGACCGGAGACCCCCAGCATATTCGCCGGGAGCAGACGAACCTGCCGGCTGCCGGTGGCGCTCCGGAGGAGCGTGGAGTTTGTCAATTTTCTTGTCCTTCCTAACCATAAGCGCATCCATCTGGTTGGGCTACGGTTTACTTTCAAGTAATTCTATGGAATTTCTTAGTTAAATTTATTAAACAAAATTATTTATTATCGGTTCAATATTATTTATCCAATAAATTGTTTTATTATTACTTTTAGAGGTAAATATTTATTTAGTTTTTGCAATTTTATATCTTGTTAGAAAATAGCATTAAAGCAAATCCTTGATTATGGTAAAAAAAATCTGTTTAACGAATTAACTGAAATAATAAGGTATTAATGCTTATTGAATGTGTAGCTGCCAAATATTTTGAACTTGGTGTTAGACATCCTTCAAATAGTACTATATTGTGTGTATAAGAATGTCAAACCGGAAAGAACTATATTGTCGGTGAGTGTAACCGCTGTTCCGACGATTGCGCCGGTAAGTTATCAGTGCAATGAAGCGGAAGATGTGGAAGAAGATGGTGAGGACCGTGCAAGATTTTAGAAGGCAATTGAGATACTATGGGGGAGGGTATGCAGAATATTTGATCATATGATTTGTTTTTATATGTTATGATAATTGGATGCATTGTATTGGAATAATTGCAGAATATTTGGTCAAGCTTTCCATGACAAAGTTTAGGTATTTTTTGAGGTGCAATTATATTTATTAAAATGAGAGATTTTGTGTTATTTTGGGTTGTTGAGTAGCCCACTTCAAACTGCTTATAAGCTATTCAATCAGCTTTTAATTTGGCGATTGTTATTCGCAGACCTATTTTGGTTATCCGCAGACTACGAATTCAGCCGATTTTTATCTTTAAGTTTTCAATTTGAAATCTCGCTCTCTCTATTCACAGATCAGCCGCCTCCGTGCACTAACTTCTCCCGAACCCGATGCGATAACATCGATGCCGACGAAACTCGCCGTCGACATCGACATTCCTCCTCCATCAGGAGCTCCCACTCGCCGTCGACGTCGCCACCTGAATGCCCTACATCCTCACCCGCGATTGAGCCCGACAGAGCTGCTCCGCCAAGTCTCCTGTCGCGACACCGCCCCCCTTCAACCTCATCTCCCATTTGATCTCCGGCGTCATTCTCTGCAGAGAGACCTCTGGTAATTTCGTCATTTCAAGCCTCCCTTCTCAGCTTCGTATTCCAAGTACCATTTTTCTGTGTTTTTTTCCTGCAATTTTTTTCCTTTTGAAGCATCACATTCTCTGCGATTTTTTTCCCATTACTAGTTTATTTTTACTCATTTTTAGGTTCCCCCTCCCAGCCCCATTTCTTGGTTGTTTTTTCCCCTTCACTGCAGGGCCTTTTTTCCCCTTCACTGCCCAGCATTGTTCCTGGACTTTTTTCAGATTGTTGCAGTGGATGTTGAAATATTTTTAGATTGTGTCTCACTCGCTTGAGGATACAAAAAGTGAAATAGTTAATCTCGAGAACTACTAGTTTTGAGGTATGGTATGGTTCTTGCTTTTTGAGCATTTCCTCAATCTATATGTTGACAGGTTGATTTACATTGCTGTTCAACAGGGAAGGTTACCATTCACATTGCTGTTCAACAGGGAAGGTGCTTCATTTTGACAACAGATATTGATTTTAGTTTTTGCTGGGATATTACTTTTGTGGAGGAACTCTGATATCACTTTTTGTGGAGGACCTCAAATATCTGTTGCAACAAAAGGGACTAGTATTTTATTTGAAAATAGACATTTTATTCTAACTTATGATCCACTTTGGGGTTGAGCTATGAATGATTAAGTATATCAGTAAATATTATGGACTGTTTAACTATATCAATATACTTGCATATATCAATATATCAGATGAGCTCTGACTGTTGAACTATATCAATATGCTTAATGATTCATTCATATAGTGTTGTATAGGATATTATGGACTGTTTAATTTTTGCAGATAACAATGTTTTTTAAATGGTTTGCGAATAACAATTTTATCTGCGAATAGTAATTCTGAGTCACTTTGGATCTGCGGTTAGTAAAATCTGCGAATAATCAAAATATTTCGAGGTCTGCAGATCGAGCCGAACAATCGCCTTTTATGCTCCTTTATCATGTAGCTGTCCGCTATTCAATAGGCTTTTTCATCTTTATATTTTATTTACTAAAAAAATAACAAAAAAATTATATTTAATGCTTTTTTAATAAAAAATCCTCCACTTCCCTCGGCCAAATTCCACTGTCTATAAATTTTTTATTAAAAAAACTATAATTTAGAAGTTATATAAAGAGAATGAAAACAAATCCTTCTCTTATTTTCTCTCTCTTTTTGATTTAATGTATTAGTTTGAAGTATTAATTTAAAATATTGATTTTACATTCTATGTATTGTGTATATACAGTGCGACAACAACAATCAATACCCGCCCTCACTTGTTGCCAAAGGCTCCCTTTGACATGGTGGCGGCAGTCATGAACATAGAGGTTAAATTGTCATTTATTAACCCTCACCTATGGAACTTCTACTTTTATGTTTAAAGGATGATGTTTGTTAGGTGATTTTTAATGAATGATGGTTTAACCCATACGTTTATGACTGCCGCCACCGTATCAAATGGATCCTAAGTTTTGTATTCAGTAAAATAAAATATAAGTATGAGGATGGCTAGCAAGTTCCGGTACTGTTCAATTTCACCACGCTCGCCTCCGCCTGCATTATGCTTGAAGTTCGCAATTCATATTCTCCTAGTTGTTGGGGCATAGGATTTTTGATCACCTTCTTGCTACTGAAGTTTTAATTTCACGTTGTTTCTTCAGTGTCAAAGTCACGTTCTTTGTGTTGAATATTGAACCGGCGGTCCAACCTCTGAAGATGAATCAGACCAATCTTTGTAATCTGGAGCTCAACATTGAAGGCGTGGCGATGGCGAAAGACGAAACATTCGACTATTCAATAGAAGCAAAAGACGGTGCATTCCAGTATCTGTAAACCTATTTCAATTAAGGTCATTTCCTTGTATTACTGCATCTGTTCGAACCCAAAACTGGCTCTCAACGAGAGTTCGGATCCTGGGGTGTAGCTAACACCTACTTCTCCCAAGCCCAGACCCCTGACCAGCCACAAGGAACTAAAGAACTGACCTCAGGCTACGGTACAGAGGTCCCTCCACTAACCCGGAAGATCTCAGAGCGATTCCCCTCCTTAGCCAAGTGCTGAGCTAAGGATACCTCAGAAAGCGCTACAAGACTTCAGAAAATGAAAAAGCTTGTCTTCTGAGGTATCATGTGGGTCTATTTATAGATTTCCAATATCTGGTCTGCCAACAACGTAATTCTGCTGTTCTGAGGAGATAAATGCAGCCATCTAAGAGCATATAGATAAATTTACCTCTGGACCCTACTAGGGCGTTGAGTGGAGAAGCATAACTCAACGCCAAGGACTACGATGTTGAGTGGAGAAGCATCACTCGACACCAGGGACTAGGGCGTTGAGTGGAGAAGCATCACTTAACGTCAATGACTACGACGTTGAGTGGAGAAGCATCACTCAACGCCAGAGACTAGGGCATTGAGTGGAGAAGCATCACTCAACGCCAACCCAGAAGGCTTCCCGCTGACCCGGGGGCAAACCTTCCCGCAAGCCCTGGGCGGGAACCCTTCTGCTTCCAGGGACTAGGGCGTTGAGTGGAGAAGCATCACTCAACGCCAAAGACTATGACGTTGAGTGGAGAAGCATCACTCAACATCAGGTACTAGGGCGTTGAGTGGAGAAGCATCACTCAACGCCAACCCTGATGTAACAGCCCGGCCCATGGCACTCAGAGGCTGCGCACAGCATGGCCCAAGCTCCGGCACTGCTACAGGGCTGCAGCCCAATACACCCCAACGCCTCTCCCGCCTGTTTCTCAGCAAGGCACGTTGTTGGCGCTAGGTTTCGAACCCGCAACCCTTGATAGCCACTCTTCCAACAGGGCTCATCACCAACTGGCCGTGGGGGGGGGTGTGAGGCCGCCCTCCTTGACTTCTCCGGGACCAAGAACTTCGACGTGAAGTTCTTACGGCGGGACGTCACCTCCCTCTTGCCAGTTCCTGCCGGCGAAGGTACCATTCCGCCTTACCCATTTAATTTTTTACTTCAAACTTTTAAGACTAACCTTTATGGCTTTCGCAGGTGAGCGGGAGACCCCCCTTAACTAGTCATTTGACAAGGCTAGGGATTCCGCCGCCACCCTGGATCTCGGCAAATCTGTCGCTCTCGTCTACCGGAATGAGCCGGGCGCCTCTTCCTGACCAAGTGTCGGGAATCGGAAGCCCGACGGTCCTTCGCCCCCGCCAAGAAGTCCAAACTATCCCAGACAGACAAGGGCAAGTCCGTCGTCGAGACCCACGCCGAAGCCCCCGCCGAAACCCCAACTATCGTGGGCGAAGCGGATACCGCTGGGCTGGCTGCCGAGACGTCCACCGAGATCCCCACCAAGCCGGTGCTGAAAGGGCATCAGAACTTTGGCCTCGACGAGAAGTTCGTAGATGAAGAGGGTCAACCCCTGCTCCGATGGGACCCCGAGGCCAATCGGGTTTCGATCTCGTCGCTCCTCCCCTCCTGGACGGAGCGAGACATGATCACTGGCGAAGCCTTTGCGCTTGGTTTCGGGCTTTACAGCCGGGTAGACGCTAATACATTTGATCGGGAGACTACCCGGTCACTCGCCTACGACTCCGTCTGAGCCCAGATGCACGCGCTTGAGCTCGTGCACATGACCGCGTGTCATAGCATCAGCACCGAGCGCAGCCTTATCGTGATGCTTAAATCAAGGGATGTCGTCGCAGCTGAGGTGACCACCCTGAAGGCCGATCGGGAGGCTTCCCAGCAGCTTCTCGCCCTTCGCCCGGCGGCCGAGGTATGTCCATCTTCAAAGGCCTTTTGTCTTGCGCCAATCTCATGCTAGTTCTAACCCCAAATTTCTCGCAGGATTCTGCCCAAACCCAGCTGTCGCGCAGGCGGGAGGCTTCTCTCTGATGCAAGATCGCTCTGCTGAAGGCAGAACTCCAAAAAGCGCAGGAAGCAAACGTACCGAATCCGTCGCTGCCCGCCGAGAAGGTCAAAAGCCACCAATACTCAATTTTTTAGATAGAGGTGATGATGCAAGAGAATGCACGGCGGCGTCAAAGTCCGTGATCCAGGTGCTGCGGGAGACCGGCTATCTAAATGAGGGTGGTGAGAAGCTCACGCCATGCGGGATCCTCCCCAAGCCCACATGAGAGGATGACTCCCCTGGTGAGGATGATGAAGTGATCTTTGGCGAGAGCGACGGTCCTCTGAAGAATCCTCCAGCGGGACGTCCGATGAGTCTTCCTGAAGGCTTCCGCATTTTTGCTTTTACCTTTTAATTTTTCCTTTTGTAAATTTCTGCAAGGGGCGAGATCCCACAGGCCAATGTAACAAATTTGATATTATATGAAAAGATCTGACTTTTTGCCGAAATGGCTATGACTTTTCATACTTTTATATGCATCTCGCGTTTTATTATCTGTGTATGAGTCTGTGCCTTTGCGTAAGCCTTAGGCCCTTAGGTGATGACCGTGAACCGTTCGAAAAATTGACTAAGTAAATTCTGTCGTGAGAGACATGCCAAGAGTCCTTCCGAGAGGGACATGTCGGGAGCCCTGCCGAGTGGGACTTTTTGAGAGCCCTACCGAGAGGGACATGCCGG
Organism: Platanthera guangdongensis; assembly: GCA_039583875.1. NCBI lineage: Eukaryota > Viridiplantae > Streptophyta > Magnoliopsida > Asparagales > Orchidaceae > Platanthera > Platanthera guangdongensis. The sequence continues at coordinate 175,779,186 of CM077156.1, forward strand.
GAGCCCTCCTGAGAGGGACATTCGGGAGCCCTCCCGAGAGGGACATGCCGAGATGGGTCTACCTTTCTTTATCTCTACTTAGGATTGGTGCCAACTTTTTGAGAACATGTTGGCGAAGTACTTCGTAATGATCATCATTGGCCTAACTCCCCCGTTAGTTAAGTGAGAGCCTGACAACGGGAGCGGCTCTAGATGTGATTATTCCAAGCATTCTGTGTCGCGCCACCGTGCGGGCCTTCGAATCTGCAAACCCTTTTTTCTTTCCCCCCAATTGAACCTACGACCCTGCCAGCTAGTAAGAGCCTGGACAGCGGGTCTACTCGGAGTCGAGTGCGCCTTCCAACCCTGCCAGCTAATGGAAGCCTGACAACAGGATCCTCTCGGGGTCTTCCCTTACCCACCAAGCGATAATACGGCCCTGCCAGCTAGTGAGAGCATGTACAACGGTTCTACTCGGGGCCGAGTGTGCTGGCCAGCCCTGCCAGCTAATGAAATCCTGACAGCGGGATTCTCTCGTGGTCTTTCAAAATCGCAAACCTTCCATCATTTCCCCCCAAGCGAGCCTACGACCCTGCCAGCTAGTGAGAGCTTGTACAGCGGGTTTACTTGGGCCCGAGTGCGCCTTCCAGCCCTGCCATCTAATGGAAGCCTGACAATGGGATCCTCTCGGGGTCTTCCCTTACCCCAAGTGAGTCTACGGCCCTGCCAGCCAGTGAGAGCCTGGACAGCAGGTCTACTCGGGGCCGAGTACGCCTTCCAGCCCTGCCAGCTAATGGAAGCATGATAGCTGGATCCTCTCAGGGTCTTTCAAAATTGCAAACCTTCCTTCCTCCCCCCCCCACCCCAAGCGAGCCTATGACCCTTCCAACTAGTGAGAGCCTAGACAACGGGTCTACTCAGGGCCGAGTGCGCCTTCCATCCCTGCCAGCTAATGGAAGACTGACAACGACATCCTCTCGGGGTCTTCCCGTACCCCCACCCAAGCGAGCCTATGACCCTGCCAGCTAGTGAGAGCCTGGACAGCGGGTCTACTCGGGATCGAGTGCGCCTTCCAGCCCGGCCGGCTAATGGGAGCCTGGACAGCGGGACCTACTCGGGGTCTTTCAAAACTGTCAACCTTTTCCCTTCCCCCCAAGCGAGCCAACGGTCCTGCCAGCTAGTGAGAGCGTGGACAGCAGGTCTACTTGGGGCCGAGTGCACCTTCCAGCACTGCCAGCTAATGGGAGCCTGAATAGCGGGATCTACTCGGGGTCTTTCAAAATTGTCAACCTTTTCCCTTTCCCCCCAAGCGTGCCTACGACCCTGCCAGATTGTGAAAGCCTGAACAGCGGGTCTACTCGGGGCCGAGTGCACCTTCCAGCCCTGCCAGCTAATGGGAGCCTGAATAGCAGGATCCTCTCGGGGTCTTCCCTTAACCCACCCACCCCCCCCACCCCAAGCGAGCCTACGGCCCTGCAAGCTAGTGAGAGCCTGACAATGGGTCTACTCGGGGCCGAGTGCGCCTTCCAGCCCTGCCAGCTAATGGGAGCCTGGACAGCGGGATATACTCGGGGTCTTTCAAAATTGTCAACAATTTCCCTTTCCCCCCAAGTGAGCATACGACCCTGCCAGCTAGTGAGAGCTGATACGGCCAAAATGGATCTACGTAATCACGCAAGTGCACGTGTCGAATCAAGTAATAAAATGATGAGTTGAGTTATCGTTCCTAGAGGAAGTGTAACGTTAGTGCTCGTAATTACTAGCCTTACCCGTTCCGTGAATCCAAGTGGGATACTTTTTCTTAGTGGGTTAATTTTATAATAAGAAACTTAAACTAACAAAATTAAAACTAATTAACACTTACTTAAGAGACCTTTATCAAAGTGGAGAAATAGTCTCGTATGTGATTTCACTTGTTGTTGTGATGAGTTCTAAGAATAAACCCTCATGAATGCTTAATTACTATCCTGCGACGAGTTGAAGGTAGATTTCTTTATCTCTCGATCTCCGAAATCCATTTACCCTAATTTCCCTAGTTATCTCTAACTTAGATGAAATGAGAATAACATACACACACAACTCAAGGCTCGCTAGCGAGAAATGAAATCTCTTTCTTTCCAACACTATCTCATAATCTATATTGCACTTTCGTCACTCCTCTCTCGAATCTCGCGACGAAGTATGATAGTGGAATTTTGGTTAAAGATTTGTACGACTCCTCTCTCGAATCTCGCCGCACAAAATAGAGGATTCAACTCTAAACAACGTAACTCCTCTCTCGAATCTTGTTACGCAATCTAGAAGAAGAACACTTATCCAAACATTCCATGAAATAAATATAGATCCAAGAAAAATAGTTTTCAACCATTCATAGAGGGAAGGTTAACATCAAAACATAACAACAGCACAAGTTACTCTCACATACAAGACTTATGAAATTAGTTCATGCTAGAGGAATGAAACCACACAACAAAGAAAGTCTTACTAAACATGCTTAATGAGTTTTAATGCTGCAGGAATATGCGTGTAGATCTCGCTTAGACCCTTCTTCCTTCTCGCAAGTGCGTCCAAACCCTAGCCGTTCTTCTCTTCTTCTTCTCCAAGATGATGGCCTCCAATCTCTCCCCTCTCTCTCCAATTTCGTGCCCTTTAGGAATGAAAATCCCCCCTTAAAAACGAGCAGCCACTTTCCAATAGATGCCTTCTTTCATATTTAGTTTTGGCGCAAAATTCGAAATTCGAATTTTAAAAACGCCCAGACTTGTTACAACAACTGCTTCAGGTTTTCTGTAACAACTGCACAGCCAAAATACAATTCCTGCACTTACTTTGCCGGTTCGATTTTTACGTCATTTCTAATAAGAAAAACATAATCAAAATATGTTAATTAAGCGTGAATAACATGACTATTAATTTATGGACATTTATACTAATTTAAGTCATTTCTTCTCATTTATCACAACGATTATGTAAAACTAGGGGACTAGATAACTTCAATTGAGAAGTTATCACACCTCCACACTTGAACTTTTGCTAGTCCCTAGCAAAGATAATTCAAATCAATGGATTGGATGAAGATATACTATCAAGATGCAAATTCAAATGATCCTTCTTGTAAAATAACTTAATCAAAGCTTACTCCAGAAATTCACTTTACTTAACTGATAGGCTTAGAAATCAACAAGAGCTCAAAATTCACAAATTCATTAGTTAGATAGAAGATAATGCTCAAATAAGTATCTTAGTGCGGTGCGTGCTTTTCTTAAAAGTAATTTACTCCCATGCAATTTTTCTCATTGAACCTCAGCATTTATTGGAAAGGATAAGAATAGGCTAAGCTTCGATTTAGCATACACATGAGTTAGTAGTTCAATTGAAAATAGGATAAACTTGGCTTGGTTAAAAATTTATGGATAACCTTGATAATGAAATGACATTCCCTAGTTAGTAGTCTTAGTACTTCACCGTATTATGGGGTCTAACAATATTTATTCTTTAACATATTTTTTTATAGTAGGGATCATTCCAAGTATAAGTGCACATACCCGGGCCACATATCACTATGATGCTCAACCGCATTGTTCTCTCCTTTTTTTTTACTCATAGTTGGGATCATTCCAAGTACGTTTTCACATACCTAGGCCGCATATCACTATGACATACATTTCTCTATATTTTTTTATCATCATAATTGGGATCATTCCGAGTATGTGGGCATATACTTAGGCCGCGTATCACTATAAAGTTCAATCATTTGTTTATACAAACTAAACACCCATAAATGGCTAACTTACTAAGATACAACTAGTCGAAATATAGGGAATTTAGGCATGAAATCATATGTATGAAAAAAAAAAATTCAAGCTCAATTATTCTAGTGAAGATCAAAATGGAATAACTACTTCAGCACATGTCTTAGCTTACATCGTTGACTTAGTTCTTGCTCGCCCCACCCGTTATTTGTAGAGGTCAATATCAAAAGATTGTCATGGAAGTAAACAAAAATTTTGTGCATAAAAACAAAAATGCTTAAGTGAGCGTTATCATAAAAAAAATCTAACTAAGTTCAAATTCAGTAATTGAACTCTTTGGACTGTTCAGCCATACCAATCAATTATCATTGAATATATCTAGAATAGTCTATTGATTAAATGAAACAAGACTGAGAACATTCAAAACATGGTTTAACGATTCATCCAAATGGTAGGGTTGTAATACCCCCACCTCCACACTTAAATGATTTGCTAGTCCCTAGCAAAACTATCGTTGGACTATGATATTGCAAAATAGTTGTAGTACGACGTACAAAATCATATAAAAGAGCGGAATTGAACTGTATATATATAAAAAAAGAAACTTCCCTGAAGTAGGAGTGCCCGCAAAGATACTTTGGCCAATGATCGTAGCAGGAGCTAAGTGCATAGAGATTGTCACTTCATGTGTCCTAATGATCTGCACTCTTAACATGTGTACAAAACCTGGAGACAATTCATTCTACACAATTTCCCAAAGTAACTGTCCAAGTAATAAGCTAAACTGCATGTGTAATCGAAAGGTATGTTCATGTATGAGAGGAATAAACAGTGCAGTAGAAAAATGCGATTAAGACGAAAACAACTAGGCACATATGGCATATCATAATACCTCTCTATTTTTGACCAGCATATCAGCATAAATCAGGACAACAGCCCAGCATACGCATGTATCAAAAACGTGGCATGACATTGAAGATGTGAAGTCCGCTTAGTAATAATTAGCAACCATAACACAGTAAAGTTCAAGGATGCATATATGACCTCCAATCATGATTTATCCCAAAATGGATGACAGTTGCGCCCTCCATGCCCAATCATTAGCAGTAATAATGTATTAAAATAGTACAGATCATGTGCAAGATAACGTATCAAGTCAAATATAAGTTGCAATTAGCACATAAACATATTATGACAACACAAACTGCAATGTACCAAAATGGAGCGTTCATGGTGTCACACCACAAAATATAAATCCCCAGACAATAGTCCATACTCATAAACATCCAGGAATAGTGAAGAACAAAATATGGATGATATATCCGTTAACAATCATATAGTCAAAACTATGCAAGACAAAATGTAATCTGGGGAGGTCCTACTCCTCATCGTCCGCGGCATCCTCATCGTCAGCTTCGTCGTCATCAGCATCTCCCTCGTCATCATCATCGTCCTCGTCATCATCGTCCTCATCATCATCGTCCGCGTTTGCTTTCGTCGCTGGATCAACTCTAGTCTTGTCACAAGTCAAGAGGAAGCCTTTATCGTCGAACTGCCCCATCATCCTAAAATTCGGCTCAGACACCGGAATCTTCCTTTTCTCCATGATTTTACGGATGTTGGTACGAATATCTTCAAATTGCTCCCTTGCAAACAAATGGTGACATCTCTGATAGGCTTTGATGTACTCAATATGCTCCATCAACAGGTCGGGATCAGTGCCATGGTCGACCACTGGAATGTCAATTCGCATTGGTTTCAGTCTTGGTGCCTGTGAAGTCTGAGCTGCATCCCCTTTCTTCCAACTGCGACCCCTTTCCTGTGTTTCCGCAGCAACCTTGATGTTAACTTCTACAACCGTTTCAGTAATATGTCTCTTCACAGGTGTAACCATGTCCTCCACACCCTTTTCCACACCAGCTTGCAGACATAGCTCAGTTATGAGGGTAGGAAACCATAGCTGCTTAGGGTTCTCCTCTCTAATTTTCTGCCGAAGTTGCAATGAAATAATCTTTCCCAAATCGAAGTATAGGCCCTTAATAATACCGTAGATCAATGCCACCTTATCCAAGGTAATAGTGTTCGGGTGCCGAGTGGGCATGATACTAGCATTAATAAACAGCAGCCACACTTTAGCTTCCCTAGTTAGACAAGACGTCTTCAGTACTCTATGTGTCTTACTAGCCCACTCTGGTGTCGGTGTGCAACACACTGTATCCGTCATTTCCTGAAGAGATACCTTATTAAGAATTTCAGCATAGTCGTCATACCCATGATCCTCCAAACTGAACAGATCACTAATCATCTCTGCAGAAAACTCAACCGTCTTCCCTCTAACAGTCACTACTTGTCCCTCTATGCTTTTAGCATTTGCATAAAATTCGTAGACCATGGGGAGTATAGCCTCTGTCCTCGGATGGCAGACGACCTCCCACTGGAGTGCCTTGATCTGCTCAGCATAGGTTAGACTCCAAGCCCTCTTTTCCATTTTAAATCCTCTTTCAAAGATGAAAGGGAGCGTTTTCAATGAGCGAAACCAATACTCCGCGGCCTCACTTGAAAACTTCACTGCTTTCTCTCCAACAACTTCCTTCCCCTTTTTCTTATTAGACCTTCGTTTAGAAGACATAGTCCTAACTAACACAGCACACAACATGGGAGAATATATAAATTTTCTACTAACTACTCTTATCCATGAGTTGCAAGGTTAGGGTTTATACCTCAAATCTTTTAGGGAATGTGATTTGAAGCCCTGGCACTGCTCTCGTTGAACTCAGATGGAGGTAATGTGCTCGCCGTCCACCGCACTCGTTCAGAACTCCGCTTATGTACTGTAGCTTGCTTCCAAAATCCCGATCACGTCACAGCCGTGCGCCGGTTGTCTCCCACTTCGTCGGTAACCTAACCATAAATCGGGAAGACTAAAATGTGGGTCGGATTCTACAATGTGTTGGGGATTAAAGGATTTACCTTCAACAACCTCGGAGATCCTCCCCCAGAACTCACCCCGTGGCGATTCTTCCTTAATCGCAACAGCCCAGATAAGGTCGCCGCCTGGTTCGAAATCTACGAGCCAGGGTTTGGCCGCCGCCGCCCGGGTGGAAATCGCCGCCAGGCAGAGCTTCCGCCGCTTGCTCCTTGCCGATGTCGCACCCTCGCCCGCTCGCAATCGTGCCCTAGAACCCGGTGGGAATGAGGGGAGATAAAAAAAAAATTTTATATTTATTACTGCAATAATTAATGGATTAAGGAATTTGATTAAACATAAAACCGGTTTAATATTTAAATAATTGCGTTTATATTTTAAAACCTAAATTAACTTAACTTAATTTAACCCCAACCGCCGGTGTGGCGATTCACGCGTGCCGGTTCAGTTGAACCGGCGGCTGGAGGTCTTCCGCGGCATCCATGAAGAAGCAGTCAGAAATTAAAATTCCGCTACGCATGTTTTTGTAGCGTTGTAACAACTGCCTTCTGTTTTACAGAATCTATTTTACTCTAAATCCCTACAGATCTTTGTCTAATTTTTTTCGCTCCTCCAGCATTTTCACTCCTAAAAATTATTGATCAAAGTCAACTAAGTTCATATGGTCCTAAGTTCCTCCAGATCCTTCAACACATCATTTTTTTTTTACTTAATGAAAATAAACGAATATATATAATTATCATTATTATTATTTATATATATATATATTATACGATACGATGGGTTGCCTCCCACCAAGCGCCTCCTTTAAAACGTCTCGGCCGGACGTATCTCTTCGTTGCTCGTCATTGCAATTTCACGATCGTCGACTCCCGACGATCAATATCTATATGATATTCCTTTAGTCTTTGGCCATTTACCTTGAATTCGGAGCCATCCTTCTCGTTGCAAATCGTGACTACCCCATACGGGTGCACCTGCGTCACTATGAATGGTCCCGACCATCTCGATTTTAGTTTTCCCGGGAATAATTTAAGTCTTGAGTTAAATAACAATACCAATTGCCCGGTCTTGAACTCTTTCACCGTTAATCTTGCGTCGTGCCATTTTTTTGTTCGCTCTTTATAAAGTTTGGCGCTCTCGTATGCGTTAGACCGAATTTCTTCCAATTCATTAATTTGCAATAGCCTTTTATTGCCCGCCTCTTGGAAGTCAAAATTTAATTTCTTAATTGCCCAATACGCCTTATGTTCCAACTCCACCGGTAGGTGACACGCCTTCCCATAGATCATTTTATAGGGTGTTAATCCGATCGGAGTTTTAAAAGCCGTTCTATAAGCCCACAAAGCATCACCTAGCTTTTGTGACCAATCCTTGCGCGTTGCATTCACCGTTTTCTCTAAGATGGTCTTGATCTCACGATTTGACACCTCGGCTAAGCCATTGGTTTGCGGATGGTAGGCAAGAGCTACTTTATGCGTTACACCATATTTCTTTAGTAAAGTTTTAAATTATGAATTACAAAAGTGCGCCCCTCCATCACTAATTATTGCCCTCGGTGTACCAAATCTAGTGAAAATGTTAGTCCTTAGAAATTTTAGCACCACCTTGGCATCATTCCTTTGCGTAGCTATCGCCTCTATCCACTTCGACGCATAGTCTACTGCTAGCAAAATATATAAATTTCCATCGGAGTTAACAAAGGGGCCCATGAAATCAATCCCCCATACATCAAAGACTTCTACTTCAAGGATTCCATTCATGGGCATGCTTGCTCCCCGCTGAAGATTTCCAACTCGTTGACAACGGTCACACTGTCCTACAAAGTGATGAGAATCCTTGAATAAGGTGGGCCAATAGAATCCTGACTCTAAAACCTTCCTCGCTGTCCGGTCTCCCTTATGGTGTCCTCCATAGGGTGATGCATGACACTTTTCTAAAATACTATGAACCTCCATCTCGGGCACACACCTACGAATAATTTGATCAGCACAAATTTTAAATAGATACGGGTCATCCCATAGGTAAAACTTCACCTGATGAAGGAATCGCTTCCTTTGTTGGTAGCTAAAATCCGGTGGAAAAACCTTGCTAACTATATAGTTAACGAAATCAGCATACCATGGGATACTCCCTTCTGTGACTGCAAGTAAACTCTCATCTGGGAAACTTTCCTTAATCTCAACGTGTACGTCTTTCTCACACCCATTCTCTAATCTCGATAAGTGGTCGGCAATCGGGTTTTCTGCCCCCTTACGATCCTTGATCTCAAAATCAAACTCTTGGAGGAGTAGAACCCATCTAATAAGCCTAGGTTTAGCCTCCTTCTTCTCCACTAGATATCGGATTGTCGCGTGGTCCGTGTAAACTATGACTGAAGAACTAATCAGATAAGCGCGGAATTTGTCGAATGCAAAAACCACCGCTAGGAGTTCTTTTTCTGTAGTTGTGTAGTTCACCTGGGCGTTAATAAGAGTCTTACTAGCATAATGAATGGTGTGGAAAACCTTGTCATGCATTTGCCCCAACACAGCTCCCACCGCATAGTTGCTCGCATCGCACATGAGAACGAAGGGTAGTGAGAAATCAGGTGCCTTGACAATGGGTGCCGAGATTAATTTTTCTTTTAACGTTTGAAATGCTTCTAAGCACTCATTATTGAAAATAAAAGGTGTATCTTTCTCGAGTAAATTGCATAAAGGCTTTGTGATTTTTGAAAAATCTCTAATGAACCGCCTATAGAATCCGGCATGACCGAGGAAACTACGAATGCCCTTGACATTCGTTGGCGGAGAAAGTTTTTCTATCACTTCAATCTTTGCTCGATCCACTTCTAGTCCTTGACTCGATACCTTATGTCCTAATACAATGCCCTCACGTACCATAAAATGGCACTTTTCCCAGTTCAGTACTAAGTTAGTCTCAACACAGCGGGCCAATACCCTCCCCAGACATGCCAAACATGCATCGAACGATTTACCAAAGATGGAAAAATCGTCCATGAATACCTCGATTCCATACTCTGTCGGATCAATGCCTCGAGCGATGAAGTCGGATAGTATTGCCAGAATACAACGTTGAAATGTGGCGGGAGCGTTGCATAATCCAAATGGTAGTCTCCTAAATGCAAATGTACCAAAGGGGCATGTAAATGTCGTCTTCTCTTGATCTTCTGGTGCAACCATAAGCTGGTTGTATCCTGAATATCCGTCCAAGAAGCAAAAATACTGGCCACCTGCCAATCTATCTAAGACTTGGTCAAGAAATGGTAACGAAAAATGATCTTTTCTAGTCACCTTGTTTAATTTTCTATAATCAATACATATCCTCCATCCCGTGACCGCCCTAGTAGGTATAAGTTCATTATTTTCATTCTTAACAAGTGTTATCCCTCCCTTCTTTGGTACGCAATGCACCGGGCTTACCCACTTGCTATCTGAAATAGGATATATAATGCCTGCGTCCAGCCACTTAATGATTTCCTTCATCACCACCTCCTTCATTGGAGGACTAAGCCTTCGTTGATGTTCGATGGATCCCTTCTCCCCATCTTCCAAAAGAATTTTGTGCATACAGATGGATGGGCTAATCCCCTTGATGTCGGCAAGAGTCCAACCAATCGCTTCCTTAAACTCCCTTAGTAACTCAATTAATTTTAACTCTTCTTCCATTCTTAATGATGCATTGATTATGACCGGAAGAGTGTTATCTTTGTCTAGAAATACATACTTAAGGTGTTCAGGTAGTGGTTTTAATTCTAACTTAGGTGGTTCAATGATAGAAGGTTTTATCATTCTTTGTTCACTTGTCCTAGTTATCACTTCAAAACTCTTATATGGCGGTAACCCTTCACATGTATTGAGTATGTGAACAACTTCTTCCATTACTTTATCTTCTTCACCCTCGTCGTTAACTAAGATGTCTAACAATCTATGGTCAAAATCTTCTTCCTCGTGTGTCAACCTAGAGGGCACCTCAACCTCTTTAATTACATAGCATTCCTCTCTATCTTCAGGGAATTTCATGGCCTTAAGTATATTGAAGGTTACCTCCTCTTCGTTGACTCTCATTGTTAGCTCTCCCTTTTGTACATCTATGAGGGTGCGTCCTATGGCTAAAAATGGTCTTCCTAGAATAATAGGAACTTCCTTATCCTCATCCATATCTAGCACCACAAAATCGGCTGGAAAGATGAATTTATCCACCTTAACCAATACATCCTCAACAATTCCCTTGGGAAAAGCTAAAGACCTATCGGCCAACTGTAGAGTAAGAGATGTTGGTGTAATCTCTCTCAGGCCTAATTTTGTGTAAATAGATAAGGGCATCAGATTGATGCTAGCTCCTAAGTCACACAATGTTCTCCCTGAAAATGTCGTTCCTATCAAACATGGTATTGTAAAGCTACCTGGATCTTTTAATTTTTGAGGTAGTTTCTTTTGTAATATAGCACTACATTCTTCCGTTAGGGCGACTATCTCCCTCTCAACGAATTTCCTCTTCTTGGATAAGATGTCTTTCATAAACTTGACATAACTAGGCATCTGTTCAAGAGCCTCAGCAAACGGAATATTTATAGTTAATTTCTTAAAGATTTCCATAAACTTTTGGAATTGCTTATCAAGCTTTGTCTTCGCTAATCTAGATGGGAAGGGTGGTGGAGGATAGATGATTTCTTTCTTTTTATTATTTAATGGTTGGACTTCAACTATCTCCGGTTCCTTAACTCCTATAGGCTCTTCTTCTTGCATCCCCCTAGGTTCATTTCCTTGTTCCTTCCTCTCGTCATCTCTAGCCTTTTCTAACAACCCATCTCCACTTTGAATTTTTACCCCACTCCTTAAAGCGATTGCATTACAATGATTTGGAGGTTCCTCTCTTGTTGGGTTAGGCATGGTATCTGAAGGTAATGATCCAATCGGCCTTTTGCTTAACGTGGTTGCTAATTGCCCCAAAGTGGTCTCTAAAGATCTTAGAGATGACTCAATCCCTCCAATCCTAGACTCATTCTTTTGGAACATCCCTACAATAACTTCATCAGTTAACTTCCTAGGATTGTTTTGAGGATTCCCTTGGGTGGGATTCAGATTTTGATGAAATCCCGGAGGTTGGTTCACCCCTTGATTATTTCTCCAAGAGAAATTAGGGTGATGTCGCCACTCGGGGTGATAATGATTAGCAAATCCCGGTGGAATTTGCCTCTGTTGTCCTCCTATATAATTGGCTTCCTCCGTTAATAGATTTAATTGTTCCACCGTTAGTGGTGCACTAGGCGCAGGATTAGATAATGAATCCAGCCTCTTGTTAATCAAGTTGAATTGTGATGCCATTTCGGCGGCTAATGATGTGATTTGATCTACATGGTGCACCCCTGCTGGTTTACTAGTTGCTTGTCTTTCATATGCTTGATAATTATTAGACGTTAAATCTTCTAAAATGATATACGCATCTTCCGGATATTTTTTCATTAGGGAACCTCCCGCGGCTCCATCTACTAGAATCATGGTTGCGGTTTGCAACCCGTTGTAAAATGTGGATACTTGTTGGTGTTGTGCTAACCCATGGTGTGGACATTTTCTTAACAGCTCCTTAAAACGCTCACATGCGTCATAAAGAGTCTCCCCATGATGTTGCATAAAAGTAGTGATATCTCTAATCAGCTTAGCCGTCTTAGAAGGTGGAAAATACTTATTTAAAAATTTATCTTCTAATTGGGCCCATGTGGTGATAGCATCATCGGGTAATGAGTCCAACCAATCTCTTGCTCGACCTTCTAAGGAAAAAGGAAATGCTCTTAGTTGAATTGCGTCTGCGGACACACCATTTGCCTTAAACATGTCGCATATTGTTAAGAAGTTTTTTAAATGAGAGTTTGCATCTTCATGGCTAAGACCCCCAAATCTATTTAGTTGAACTTGTTGCATAATGAAAGGGTCCATCTTAAAATTATTAGCTTCTATAGGTGGTCGGGCAATACTTGTGTGCAAACCTCCCCTAAAAGGTGTGTTGTAATCCCTACATGTCATTCGAGGCGGCACGTGTTGATTATTAGGATTCGCTTGCCCGTTATGGTTCACGTGACCCTCTATGTCATCGATAACTTGTTGTCCGTTATTATCCATCTCAGGATGATCAATGTTTTCCGTTCTATAGTTTCTTCGATTTTGTCTACAGGTGCGCTCTATTTCTAAGTTTAGTGGCAATAATTCCGGGTTTCTATACCTTGACATACACCACAAAGCTTCGAAATAAGTGCTAAGACAAGAAAAATAATTAAAAACAAAAATACTTGATCTCCAACTACTAAGGTTTAACTAATATTACGAGAAATAAAACACTAAACCAGTTGCGCTTCCCCGGCAACGGCGCCAAAAACTTGATACGGCCAAAATGGATCTACGTAATCACGCAAGTGCACGTGTCGAATCAAGTAATAAAATGATGAGTTGAGTTATCGTTCCTAGAGGAAGTGTAACGTTAGTGCTCGTAATTACTAGCCTTACCCGTTCCGTGAATCCAAGTGGGATACTTTTTCTTAGTGGGTTAATTTTATAATAAGAAACTTAAACTAACAAAATTAAAACTAATTAACACTTACTTAAGAGACCTTTATCAAAGTGGAGAAATAGTCTCGTATGTGATTTCACTTGTTGTTGTGATGAGTTCTAAGAATAAACTCTCATGAATGCTTAATTACTATCCTGCGACGAGTTGAAGGTAGATTTCTTTATCTCTCGATCTCCGAAATCCATTTACCCTAATTTCCCTAGTTATCTCTAACTTAGATGAAATGAGAATAACATACACACACAACTCAAGGCTCGCTAGCGAGAAATGAAATCTCTTTCTTTCCAACACTATCTCATAATCTATATTGCACTTTCGTCACTCCTCTCTCGAATCTCGCGACGAAGTATGATAGTGGAATTTTGGTTAAAGATTTGTACGACTCCTCTCTCGAATCTCGCCGCACAAAATAGAGGATTCAACTCTAAACAACGTAACTCCTCTCTCGAATCTTGTTACGCAATCTAGAAGAAGAACACTTATCCAAACATTCCATGAAATAAATATAGATCCAAGAAAAATAGTTTTCAACCATTCATAGAGGGAAGGTTAACATCAAAACATAACAACAGCACAAGTTACTCTCACATACAAGACTTATGAAATTAGTTCATGCTAGAGGAATGAAACCACACAACAAAGAAAGTCTTACTAAACATGCTTAATGAGTTTTAATGCTGCAGGAATATGCGTGTAGATCTCGCTTAGACCCTTCTTCCTTCTCGCAAGTGCGTCCAAACCCTAGCCGTTCTTCTCTTCTTCTTCTCCAAGATGATGGCCTCCAATCTCTCCCCTCTCTCTCCAATTTCGTGCCCTTTAGGAATGAAAATCCCCCCTTAAAAACGAGCAGCCACTTTCCAATAGATGCCTTCTTTCATATTTAGTTTTGGCGCAAAATTCGAAATTCGAATTTTAAAAACGCCCAGACTTGTTACAACAACTGCTTCAGGTTTTCTGTAACAACTGCACAGCCAAAATACAATTCCTGCACTTACTTTGCCGGTTCGATTTTTACGTCATTTCTAATAAGAAAAACATAATCAAAATATGTTAATTAAGCGTGAATAACATGACTATTAATTTATGGACATTTATACTAATTTAAGTCATTTCTTCTCATTTATCACAACGATTATGTAAAACTAGGGGACTAGATAACTTCAATTGAGAAGTTATCAAGAGCCTGGACAGCGGGTCTACTCGGGGCCGAGTGCGCCTTCCAGCCCTGAAAGTTAATGGGAGCTTGGACAGCGGGATCTACTCGGGGTATTGCAAATCACAAACCTTTTAACATGGAGAGAAACAATTTTTAAAACATCATATCATAATGAAATATACAATTTTACCCACCCCAATGGTAGAAGCGTTTCAGGTCGTCGCTGATCCGTACCCTCTCCGTCGTTCCTACCCTGGTGAAGATCTTCGTCTCCACGACCTCCTCTGCCAGCCCCAACCTGGATTGCTCTCTATCGCTCCTCGACTCCTCCTCATGCCCGGACTCTTCCTCCCCGCATATTTCGTCAACCTCCATCGCCTCCAGCTGACTTCCTTGCAACTTCACTTCTCCGCCTCCCTGGGCCTCCTCCCAGCTGCTTCTCCTTGCTAAATCTCCACAGCCTTCTCCCCAACATCACCTACGCTCACTTCCTTCTCCTCTACAACCCCATCCTGCATCGTCATCTCCTTATTCAGCTCCTCTGCCTCTACCATCCAGGATATGGTGTTGACGGCAGTCACATAACACTACCTCGCCACCTTCGGATCCCCCCTGACCCTGACCTGAACTCCCCCACTGCTAAACTTGAGACATTGATGGAATGAGGAGGGGACGCAACAAAAGGAGCTGATGAGGGGGCGCCCAAAGATGGCATTGTAGCTGCTCGGAGCGTCAACAATGACGAACCGACAGTTCCTTGACACCCCCACCCCAGCGTCACATGTAGTCCCACCTCTCCCTCAATTTCCTTCCTCAATCCCGAGAACCCGAACAACGGTCCATCCGAGGCCAAAATCCTTCGGGCTTCTACCTTCATCTCATCAAATGCTTTCTTGTAGATTACGTTCACGGAGCTCCCATTATCCACCAGAATCCTGGAGACTGTGAAGTTCACTACGACCATCTGGATCACCAAGACGTCACAGAACGGGTCTTCATAGTCGGGCATATCCTTCGATGATAAGGTGATCATTTCCTCCTGGAGGGGGAAGTCAGGGAGGTCCAGGCGACGCTCCTCATACACATGGTTTGGAAGCTCGTCATGCGGGTGGCCTCAATCCCCACTCCCCAATGGATCACTCTGATCCCCCTCGAGCTCCCACATCAGCACGGTCCTTACACCTATCTTCTCATTTTCCTAGCTGAACTTCCTCAATTCTCACGGGTGGCTACTGCTGAACTTTCCCCCTGGCCTCTTTCATCTCCTGACACTCTGGGCAGGTGGTCGTTGCGTGACCCTCTCTTGATGAAAGTCACAGAAAGGCACCGCCACCCTGCCTTCCCTTCTCCTCGCTCCTCCCCAAGCTCCTCTCCTCTCCCTCCTTGCTCGGGCGATCGTCATCGCCTCATGCTACTGTGGGAGGGGGCCCTCTGCCCCTACCTCCACGCTGGCTAATTGAACCTTCCCTGCTCACGGAAGTTATCCCTGCCTTGGAAGCCTCCCCCTGCCCCTGGGAATTACCTTCTTGGGGCCTCCAGCCCAACTAGTTGTTCGGCTTCCGCTGCCTCCAACCCGGGTGTTGCCCTTGATGCCCCTGACCTCTGGGATCCTCTCTCCTCCTCTCCTCTCTCTGCTCTCTCTGCCTTCCTGCTGCTGGCTCCTTCACATCCTCCTCCGCCAACTTGGCCAACTTCCTCACAAACGCCGGGTTGGCCACCTCGATCTCTATCTCCTTCATTGCCCTCTCCATCAGCTCCTCGAAAGAGAGGGGAGGTACTCTCTTCAGCTCCATGCTAAAGAAACTTGACCTCAACCCAAGGGTGAAGGCGAGCATCACGGTGTACCCCGACATTTCCTATACATGCATAATCTCCTCCTGGAACCTATCCACATAGCGTCTCAGCGTCTCCTCCGGCTTCTGCTTGATAACAAACAATCACTCCACAGACTTCTTCCTCTCCTTCTACATCGAGAACCTCAACAAGAATCCTTGGCGCAAATTCTCAAAGCAGTAGATAGAACTCGCGGGCAACTGGTGAAACCAATCCCTAGCCTTCTCTTTCAAAGTGATGGCAAAGAGCCGACACTTGAAGGCATCTGACATCTGCCTTATGGAAATGCCATCCTCGAATCGTTGCACATATTGTATGGGGTCGTCTCTGCCCGTGTAGTAGGACATGTCGAGCTCTCGAAACCCATATGGAATCGGGGCCGAGATGATCAGCTCGCTAAAAGGGCTTTCGCCCACCACCTGCCGAGAGGGCACATCTCGGGATCTTAGCTTGCTAAGCCCATCAGCACTAGCCTGCCCAGGGAAGAGCTCCCACCCGGCGACATCCCTCTCGCCAACCTCTACTGGGACCTATTTTTTGGGATGCAGCCCGGGAGCGTTCTCGCCCAACGACGGGGCGGCAACCACTGGAACCTGAGGTGTTGCCCACTCGCCCCTTACCGAGAACGACAAGTGGATGGTCTACAAGACTTCCCGCCTGAAGTCTTCCAGCATCCCCAATGTCACTCCACTCGCCTGGGGTGGAGAACCTCCTGAGCCTGCTCCTTCATCCTCACCTCTAGCCATAAGACTAAGCCTGAGATTTTCTTCCATCAGCTACGGTCCACGCTCGCCGCACCAGAAATTTTGGAACCAAAAATTGACCCCAACGAGAGTTCGGACCCTGGGGTGTAGCTAATACCTACTTCTCCCAAACCCATACCCATGACCGGACACAAGGAACAAAGAAACTGACCCTAGGCTACAGCACGGAGGTCCCTCCACTAACCCGAAAGATCTTAGAGCACTTCTCCATCTTAGCCAAGTGCTGAGCTAAGGATACCTCAAAAAGCTCTGCAAGACTTCAGAAAATGAGAAAGCTTGCCTTCTGAGGTATCCCGTTGGTCTATTTATAGATTTTCAATATCTGGTCTGCCAACAGCGTAATTTTGCTGTTCTGAGGAGATAAATGTAGACCTCTAAGGGCATATAGGTAAATTTACCTCTAGATCCCACTATGGCGTTGAGTAGAGAATGTGATGTTGGCTCCAATCCTAGGCCTTCCCAAAGGGACGGAAGGATTTCAGATTTTCAGCGACGTGACGGGTTGCGATTTGGGTTGCCTGTTAGTACAACATGGCAATATGATAGCCTTTGGGTCTAGATAGTTGAAACCTCGTGAGAGGAATTACCCCATCCACGACTTGGAGCTGGCGGCGGTAATTTTTGCGTTAAAGTTGTGGCAACACTGTGTACGGTGCGAAGGTGGAGATCTTCACGGACCATAATATCCCGAAGTACCTTCTAAATCAAAAAATTTGAATATGCGGCAGCGCGGGTGGGTCGAGTTCCTTGGGGAATACGACGTTACGATTCAGTATACGCCATGCAAGGCCAATGCGGTGGCTGATTCCTTGAGTATAAAATATTCTGGACAAGGGAATTGTATTGGTTGTGTAGCGAGAGGCGAGACTAGCATGGCTTAGTTGAACTGGATGGAGTTGCAGAGCAACTTATCTGATCATATCCGAGAAGCGGCTAGTGTGGATACAGAGTTCCAGTCATTTGTGGCAGAAGCTCAAAAAGGCGAGAGTAATACCTTAGACATGGTTGATGAGATCTTAAAGAGGAATGAAAGGGTATGTGTACTGCAGTTCGGCAAGCTCCGTGAGAAGTTGATGTACATTAGTGATTGCATGGGATTCCAAAGAGCATTGTTAGTGATCGTGACAGACGGTTTACGTCCAAACACTAGAGAATAGTGCAGAAGTGTCTGGGCACAAAACTCAAGTTTAGTACAGTTTTCCATCCTCAGACTGATGGTCAAACGGAGCGGATGAATCGTACAATGAAGGATATGCTGAGAATGTGTACCCTTGATTTTGGGAAGAAGTGGGAAGACTACCTTTTTATGATGGAGTTTGCCTACAACAATAGTTTCCAGGCGAGTATCAAGATGACAACATACGAGGCGATTGTCCAGGCGAGTATCAAGATGTCTTGGATAGAGGCGGGAGACACCAAGATTTTGGGAAATAAGATGGTGGTCAATGCTTGTGAGTTGGTGCGGACAATTCAAGTGCACATGAGAGTTGCTCAGATCGGCAGGAGAAGTATTTCAATATGCGTCATAGGAATGTGGAGCTCGCGGTAGGCGATTGGTTCTATTTAAAGATCAAGCTGTTCAAAGGCATTTTGCAGATTTGCCGACTCAACAAGTTGAGCCCGAGGTTTCTAGGGGCGTTTGAAGTTACGAAAGACATCAGAGAAGCAGCCTACCAGATGGCGTTGTCCACATAACTGAGTGAATTACACGATGTTTCCATGTCTCATTTTAAGGAAAGCCTTGGTAGAGGCAATTGTGGTGGTCGAGTCGGCAGCGGTGCCGGTAGAAGAGGACTTGAGGACCAGTTGGCATAGAGGATTCAGAAGTTTGACAGTTGCAGAATAAAAAGTTTAAAGCACGTGAAAGTGTGATGGGATAACTGCGGCGAGACGAATTCTTCTGAGAGCGCGAGCAAGCAATATGGGAAGACTTCTCAGAACTTTTTACATCAGGTATGCTTGATGTTTGAGTGCATTTTATATTTCGAGGACGAAATTCTTTTAAGGGGGTAAGAGTTGTAACACCCCAATTTTCTAGAACTTGAGGCTCAGGGAGCTACCGCGCGGCGGTAGGCAGCTATCGCTCGGTGGTAACCCCTTTTCGTTGAAACAAAACATTGAGACGAAGGCGTTGGGAGGTTACCGCGCGGTGGTATCGCTACCACAGGCGGTAGCGGGGCATTCTGCAGAGGTAGATGGCTCTGTGAGCTGCCGCAGCACGGTAAATATCTACCGCCCGGCGGTGGCAGACAAAAGCAGTTCCATAAGTTCTAATTTTAGGTCGTCTGATCTTCTTAGAAATCGATCATATGGCCCAGAATCGTCCTGTAACGCCTCCATCCGTTACATGACATATAGTAGAAGGTCCGGTCGGGGTCCCACACCATATATCACAAACAAGTGGCGGAGTTTACAGGTTAATATCAAAAACTATTCGCATCCTAATCTAGAGCATGCTAACGGAAGCTTTTAAGTTATTTGAACTCAACTCATTTGAATGTTCACAATATATAAACCAGCATTTATATATATCACCACAAATGAATGTATACAAAATACATAACAAGTCTGACCTTAAGCCCTTACAGTTACGCTTGACAGGTGTGGATTACAAACATCGACACGCAAACCGGTCATACATGAAAATCATAAAATTCTTCATTCGGCCTTTGAGGGTCTGCAGCAGCAGCAAGGGCTTCAACCCACTATTTTCCACTCGGTGCTCCAGCACCTGCATGGGGACAATCCACCGCAATGATGGTAAAAAGGCAACGGTCAGCATTCAGCTGACCAATTTATAACAACCATACCCCTTCCCCGGGGCTGTGGTATTCCTTCCCTGCAGGCATGGAATTTCACAAGCAGATAAATCACAAGATGTGCGCTCACGCACAACCAATATATCACAAACGTCGACCATACGGCCCGACGTTTCGTGCACTCAGGGCACATTTTCGGTGTACCGGAAAATCAGGGTCCCACCACCATTTCCAATGGCAAACTTGAGCATTTCGCTCCACGGCCTTCGGCCGGAGACTTTAGTCTTAATGGCGCGCAGGCCTAAGACTCTCATTATGTGAACCTGACGAACGCCAATATCCTAGGCACTCATGTCAGACAATCATAACGCAGATACAGTTCAGCCCTTACCCGTTGCTCAAATCGTCAGTTCAACGACTAGATGATAACTTCTCAAAAAGGAGTTATGTTGTGTCATAAATACTCCTATTTTGATGAAAAGATTTAACAAATTGTTATAAAAAAGTATTGTATTTAAACATGTTGATAACTTTTAAAATTGAGGCTATTAACGTCATTTCAATATGTGTATCCTAGGAAACCCGAAGTATTCACCTCGATGCGGCACGGGTCAAGTTCACGGGAAATCTAGGAAGACGATTACAACATTATTGCAACAGTTTTGGGGCTGTTTGGTGCAGTTTCTGTTTTTGGACAGCAGAAAATTTGTTATAATAAATTTCTGCAGTTCAGAAAATTTGTTATAACAAGTTGCGGAAATTCAAATTTTGAATTCTGAATTACTTCATATTTTTGGCAGTTACAAGTGCATAGATGACAACCTTTCAGCAATAAAAATATTTCTTTTTGGAGGGGAGAAGTATAAAGAGGGGGTGTGAGAGAGAAAATGGAATGTTTTTCATAATTTTCAAATTTCAAAAAGTAGATCTAGGTTTGGGAGAGGAGGAACTGCACCAGATCATCAACAAGGAGGGATCTTGCATGTATTTGAGTGGAGTTTTCTACAGCATTTTTGAACTATAAGCATCATGTTCTGTAAGATCTGTCCAATCTTGTATTTCTCTTCTCAAATCATGAACTTAATTCCCTTGGTTTTGTATTTTGAAAGTAATTTGCTCTATTTTGATGTGATCCTTGCTTTTATTTTAATTTACGAAAAGATTGGCGCGATTTCTTTATTTAGTTGATGATCTTGTGGTAAAACTTGTAGATTATTGTTTCATTCGATGCTTTATTTCGAGATTCGAGAGAGTAGAAGTGCAAGTGTTTGAATGAAACATATTATACTACGTGTCGAGATTCGAGAGAGGAGTCACGTAAATTTTTAACCAAAGTTTTCGGATCATTTTACTGCGCTTCGAGATTCAAGAGAGGAGAAGTGTAAGTGTATCATCAACTCAATATAGCGGAGAGGGGGAAAGAGATTTCACCTTTCCGTTAGCAACTTTGATTTTTATTATTAATCATATTCTTTGTTCGCCTGAGTTAGAGATGACAAGGGAATAAGGGGTATAGTGATTTCCGATATCGAGAGATACGAATCTCTACCATAAAGTCGTTGCAGGGGAGAGCACCTAGATTTCTCATAAACATCTTCTTTTGATCCATCATTATAGGCTTAGGAAATCAAAATACAAGACTGTTTTTCCCAAACTTGATAAACACCAATTTCAGAAAGTCTTAGCAACTTCACTTTAAAATTTTATTTGTCTTTAAACTCACTTAAATCAACTCACTTGGATTTAAAGAAAAGGAATAGCTAGTACTTGTGAGACTTAGATTAATCACCTCTCCGTGAGAATGATCTTTACTCATTCTTTATTACTTGATTTGACACGTGCACTTGCGTAGTTTACGTATACCTATTTTGGGCATATCACTAGACTGACGCGTGTCGACATCCCCTTGTCCGTTCGGCATGAAGCCTTTTTAAGAACTCACATAGCTCACAATAGTCACACTGTCCCCTAGGGACTGGCTTCACAATCACAGGTTAGCTAGGAGTCATCGCCAGCGACACTCACTATCGCCCGACATTAGCGACAGAACTCTCTTTTCGTCCCTAGCCCTAACCTTATCTGGACCAACCATCCAGAAATCCTTGCAGCCACCTGCAGTGCCAGAAACACTGGTCTTTCATAGCATACAGTACATGCACTTTGCGGGTATTTTCCTGAAATTTCGCTCCAGTACTTCCTGCTACTGTCCTTCATAGGCATAACCCACCGACACCACAAAATACCCGTTTATACGCGGAGTCTTCTCCGGTGTACAAAATAAAATATCACCAATCGAGACCAACCTGTCCAGATGGGCTTCACACAGTATGCCTATTCTGTACTACACATTTCCGGATGTATATGCAAGACTCACTAGGGATTTCATGAATCAACCCAAAGGAACTCCCTCGACTTTCAACCTTTTGGTGGGGGATTTCATGCATATGCCAAAAGAAGTACTTCACTTGTCTAAGAAGAAAGATCGTTACCCTTGAAGATCTCTTTGGAGTCATGGCAAAGTGTGTCTACTCGGACGGAAATGATCATCGCACTATCCTCTTCGCAAATCTCGCTTTGGTTTTAGATTCCAGCCTCAAATCCTCCTTCAGCAGCACAACCAGAGCACTCAAACCCTAATAGTCGAGGGCCTACTCCAGAACTCGGGAAGAAAGAGAATAGACAAAGGGAATAATGATTTCCAATTTCCATTCTCTTTAGATAAGGCATAGGTTATCTTCCATCCACATGATTTCATCCCCTCAAAACACATCAACGGCTCGGGATTGAAGCTGAAAAGTCAACCATCGCTCAGTGGCCACACACTAGCCACCTGACACGAGACACCGCTCGGCCATATCCTTATTTTAGACAATTCGTCAAATGGGACAAATATCGTCGAACAAACTTCGTCGAGCTCCGCTCGACGATTTTCTCGTCCAGCCAAGCCAACTCTTTGCATGTTTCATTTTGGGATGTTACACGTCCGTCTTTGACCTTAAGTAGGGCTGAGCGGTTCATCTTCCTCATTTTTTCTCATCCTTTAGGGTTTTGAGGGAGAGTTTGGAGGAGTGAGAAGAAGAGCATCTTCCACCATTGACGAAGCTTCGCAGCTCCGTTTGGTGATCCGAGGCCAGATCCGTGGAGAGGACTGGAAGGCGCGCACTTTCATCCGTGCAAACCAAGATTTCCATGGTTAGGAAAAGGAATAGTAAGGTAACGACATTTTTTTCTCGGTTTTAGGATGTGTGCATGACATTCGTTGCATTTTTGCTTTCTTTCAAGCATTTAGGCACTGAATCTCTCAAATGAGAGGGGTTCGGGTTGCCATGATTCAAGAGTAGACATCGGGTTGATTGAGTCCGTCCCCAGCATGTTATTGCACTAGAAATCCGCTCTATTAGTGGATTAGGCATTGTGGTTGAAGCCGTAATGATGACCGTTTGTCCAATGCGATGATGTTGCATGACGAGCACTAGGGATTTTGCTAGAAATCCGAATGCGACAAAGACGACGTTTGTGATGTTTGCCCTCTTTTTCGTGTGAGAATGAATGGTGAGTTAGGGCGGAATAGATGTTTTCCCGTGACGTTATAAGTCATGTGTGGAGAGTATCCAGACGAGACAAGTCCCCTTCTGTGAAACTGACGAGAACACCAATCTTTGGACAAGCCCGGGCGATGAAGTCCAAAAATGACTCAAGTATCAAAACAGCTTTTTGGGGCGTTTGCTCGTGGGCTTCATCGCTCGGGCTTGTCCAAAGCTTGGTGTTCTCGTCAGTTTCATAGAAGGGGACTTGTCTTGCCGGGACACTCTCCACACATGACTTGCACGTCATGGGCTAGCCAGCCGACCATAGAGACAAAGCCGCGCCTTAGTACATCACAATTAATAGCCTTTCCCGCCCCAATCCATCATTCGTACTCACATGAAAATAAGAGGGGACAAACATCACAAACGACATCTTGCCGCAAACAGATTCCTAGCAAAATCCTTAAGGCTCGTTATGCAACATCACCGAGTAGGACTAACGGTCGTGACTACGGCTTCACCCGCAATTCCTAATCCACTAGCGCAGCGGATTTCTAGCACAACATCATGCCGGGGACAGACACAATCCACCCGGTGTCTCCTCTTGAACCATGGCGATCTGAACCCCTCTCATTTGAGAGATCTGGTGCTTAAATGCTTAAAAGAAAGCAAGATTAAAAACGGATGTCATGCACGCATCCTAAACACTGAAAGGAAAAGTGTCGTTACCTTACGATTCCTCTTCTCAGCCATGAAAAACTTGATTTGCACGGATAAAAGTGTGCACCTTCAAGTCCTCTCCACGGATCTGGCCTCGGATCAACGATCGGAGCCCCGAAGCTTCGACAATGGCAGAGAAAACCCTCCTTATTCCTCCTCCAAACCCTTTCTCTCAAACCCTAAATCTCACTCATCGGAGAAGAAAATGAGAGGAAAGAACCTCTCAGCCCTACTTATGCCTCTTGGACGGAGTGTACTGGGCCATAGGATCAAAACCCAAGCGAAATCGAACGGTCAGAACACATATCTACGAAACTGCTCCCGACCGCTACCGCCGGGCGGTAACTACCTACTGCACCACGGTAGCTTCCTGAGCCATCAATCAAAAAATAATGTCGCGCTACCTCCGGCGGTAGAAATACCATTGTGCAGTAACTCACTCAACGCTTACGTCTCAATGCAAGAAGGCTAACGACATGCGGTAACTAGCTAACGCCACGTGATAGCACTCGACTCACTCAATGCCTACCACTCAACGTCTCCACTCAGTGTCTGCTACTTAATGCACTCAACGTCAGGCTACCGCCGACGATAGCGACTTACCGCCGTACGGTAACTCCCTAAGCCTCAAGTACAGAAACTGGGGTGTTACAGGGCAGGTTCAAGCAATGGTTCTAACATCTGTTTGTTTGTGTGACGGAACTGACGTTCGAGTCAGAGCTTGCATGCAAGCCCGTGTTTGAGACCCATAAGCGGGTAGGCCTAGGCAAGAGTTCTGTGCTGCGATTTAAATGTCGTTATGGTAAATTGGAAGTACATGTATGGATGATTGTGGAATGCTATGCGTGATGATTTGTTAGATTCATGCACGCTATAGGTGTTGAAGCCAGTAACCCGACTTCACCTAGAGTTCGGACCGGAAGTTGCAGCTCACACCTACTCTTCTGGAACCACCCTCTCGATGTTGAGTCACAGAACCAAAAACGGACTGATGATCTTAGCTCGGAGGTCCCACCTCTTACCCGGAAGAATCAGAAGTTCTCCCCCTCCCTAGCCAGTGCTGAGCTAGGTATCTTTGAGGAAGAAGATAGATGGGTTCAACAACCTTTTCAAGGCACCTTATCGGTCTATTTATAGGCCTCTAAGTTTGACCTGTCAATAACCAAACTGAATCGACTTGAAATTACCAAAATATCCTGGGTTGGGTCTGCCAACAGCCAAACTCCGCTGTTCTGAAGAGCTATACGCAGACCACCAAGGTCAAAAAAGTAAAATTACTTGGGGTAGAAGAGTAAAATCCCCCTTGGTGGTAAGAAGGTAAAAAACACCTTTTCTCCTCATATGACGAGTGAGAAATTGGTCAGCGGGCGAGACGAGTCTATCTGCTCGTCTCGCAAGTCTCCTGCCCTACGAGAGTCATCTCGCCACCAAGGGCCAGTCCGCGTCGCAAGAGAGATCTCGCCTACCCAGCTGCACCCCTTCTCACCTTCGGCGAGTGGACCCCATGGTCCCACTCGCACCTGCAGTCCTTCAGCCCCTAGCCCAGTGCTCGCCCTCGGGTTGTCTCCCGCGAGCCCAAGGTTGTACAATAGGGTGCATTAGGTGAAACTCAGGTTTGCATACATGCTGCATGTTAGGATCCTTTTATTAAATGCTCAACCTAGAAATATGTTTGTTGTATGAGACATCCAAATTTGTTATTTTACTCTCTATGTTTATGTACTTTTGCATACGAAGTGTTGATCTGTAGGGTGATTGAGTGCCCCGGGGTCCACTAGGGACGGTCGGGAGGAGATGTGTTGGTTACACAGTTGAGGTCAGTCTTTGCTGACCCACATAACAACAAATTTTATAGGACAAGCATCACATGCTGGAGTAAGCTCACCGGCCAAAAATGCATAAGCCTCATGAAGTGTTCTCTCTTCTATTAGTTTATGAAGTGTTGAATGTTTTGTTCCGTGAACTGTAATCCAGCTTGCACATCGAGGTAGCCTAGGAATGCTAAGGCACATTGCTTTGTTTGTTGTTAATACATTTTTTAGCATTTGATTATTATAAGGCCTTAAGGCCATGTTGGACTCCTATGAATATGGATAACTTCTGTGTTGGTTGTGTGTTTCCATTGTCTTGTTGTCTGTGTTTTGAGATGCGTAGTTCTTTATATCACTTTTAATGTTTAAGTTGTGATGCCTATATATTGTGGGGCTCCGGCCGGACCCATATTATATGGTCACTACAAGAGAGGTGTTATTGTTGGTGTCACCGCAAGGCGACTGTTCTGGGTATACTTCCCTCGACCGTGCTCAATTACCGGGAGGGGGATTTTACAATGCATGGTGTGAGCGGTCATTTGCCCCCTTTGTCCGGATGGCGCCCGAGGGCTCGAAGTTTTCTTTTGGCGGGGTAACGCTGGAGGACTCATGATTCATCCTGGCAAAAATCTCTTGGAGGATTGAGGACTCACTCATGTCTCAGTAAGGACTCAGGATATGTTCCCTTAGAGGTGAACTTTGCCTGTTTATGTCGTAGAAGGACATGGGGTTCGTTCCATTGGAGATGACGAAGAACTTTTGTCTGTTCTTGCCTCGATGGAATTCGAGGTCGATCCACTAGGGTGGAGGTGTCAAAGGACCATTGTTCGTTCGGGGCTCAGGGGGACTAGGGGTATGTCCGATTGGAGGTGGCGAATAACCTTTGTTCATTATCGCCTCAGGAGGATGTGTCAAAGAACCTTTATTCGTTCGCACCTCAAGGGGACCAGGGTCCGTCCGGGTGGAGGTGGCAAATAACCTTTATTTATTCACGCCTCAGGAGAACCGGGGTCTGTCTGATTGGTCAGAGTCTCTCTCTCTATGATATCTGAACACTTTATTAAGAGATGTCGGAGTCCCCACTTGTGATATCCAGACACTCTATTTGGGAGAGGTCAAAGTATCCATTTGGGATATCCAAACACTCTATTTGGGTGAGGTCAGAGTCTTCACTTAGGATATCTGAACACTCTGCTTGAGAGAGGTCGGAGTATCCACTTGGTATATCTGGACACTTTGTTTAAGATAAGTTAGAGTCTTCACTCGGGATATCCAGACATTATGTTTGGGAGAGGTCGGAGTCTCTACTTGGGATATCTGAATGCTCTATTCAGAAGAGGTCAGAGTCTCTGCTTGGTTCATCCAAACACTCTGTTCGGGAGATGTCAGAGTCTCTGCTTGGAACATTCAAACACTATGTTCGGGAGAGGTCGTAGTCTCCACTTGGGATATCCGGACACTCTTTTTTAGAGAGCGGAGTCTCCACTTGAGATATCTGAACGCTTTGTTTGGGAGCGGTCGGAGTCTCCACTTAGAATATCTGAGCACTCTGCTTAAGAGAGGTCAGAGTCTCCACTTGGGGTATTCAAACACTGTATTTGAGAGAAGTCAGAGTTTCCACTTAGAATATCTGAACACGCTATTCGGAGGAGGTCAGAGTCTCCGCGTAGGACATCCAAACACTCTGTTTGGGAGAGATTAGAGCCTTCACCTTGAATATCTAAACACTCTGTTTGGTTGAGGTTGGATTCCCCACTTGGGATATCTGAACACTTTGTTGTTTGTGGACACGGTGAAAAACTTGAATCTTGTCGCTTTGATGTTTAAAACCCACAAACCCAACAGTTCATCTCAAAACCCAGGTATTGAGATGAAGGGTGGCGGGGTACATGAACACAAAGGGGAGAAGACTACAGGCGGTGTGGGATTAACCCCAACCACAGAACCGCAGGGATATTCCGCCACAAGGGGCCCACCGGGGTCAATACCCAGACCTGGAACGCGATGGGGAAGCCAAATACGCGGTCCCACACACACGAGTCCTGCTAGATAATATAATCTCAACACACCCCCGCAGCAGGACAACCTGGCTCTAATACTAAGTTAGAACCCACCAACCCAACAGTTCATCTCAAAACCCAGGTATTGAGATGAAGGGTGGCGGGGTACATGAACACAAAGGGCAGAAGACTGCATGCGGTGTGAGATTAACGCCAACCACAGAACCTCAGGGATATTCCGCCACAAGGGGCCCACCGAGGTAAACACCCAGACCTGGAACGCGATGGGAAGCCAAACACGCGGTCCCACCCACACGAGTCCTGCTGGATAATATAATCTCAACATGTTTTAATATGGAGGCCGGGCGGTCTGTTGATGTTCGGAGACCGGGCGGTCTACCGGTTTATTCTGGCCGGTCTGTTTGCCGGGCTGTTGCTGTTTAGCATCCCAGCGGTCTGGCGATTTGTCTCAGATGACTTAGAGACTGGGCGGTCTAGCGGTCTCCTGCGGCGGCTTGATCTTTGTGGCGCTTGCTCTCTCCTCTTGTTGGTTGCCGGGCGGTTAGCCGGCTTGTCTAACCGCCCGGCCTGTCCGGTTTGCCTTTTGTAAAGTCGCATATATTTGTAAATTTTTAGTCCCACATTGCTTAATTGTAATCTCTCTCATCTCCTCCATTCTATAAAAGGGAGGCTATACCATTGTAATTGATACCTTTTTTGGATAATAAAGTTTACATTACTACAATTTTTTGGTCTGCTCTTTTCTGTTCGCACATGGTATTAGAGCACTCGGTCCTTTCCTCCTGACTGAGCTTTATCTACGTGTGCGGCTTGTTTCTTCTTTCCGCAACCTGTTCTCGCGGCTTGATTCCTTCTCTGACCGTTGCCCTGTTCGCGCGGCTTGTTTCTCCCTGTTTGCGGCCTCTTCTGCCCCTTTGTGTTGCGGCCTCTTGTTTCTTTTTTTTTCTAGCTGCCCTCCTCTTCTTTGTCGCTGCGACCTGTCCTTAAGTCACCGCGACCTGTTCTAGCTGCTCCTCTTCTTTGTCGATGTGACCTGTCCTTAAGTCGTCGCGACCTATTCTAGCCGCTTTCCTATTCTTTGTCGACACGACCTGTCCTTAAGTCGCTGCTGCCTGTTCTAGCCACTCTCCTCTTCTTTGTCTCGAAGACCTGTCCTTAAGTCGTCGCGACCTATTCCAGCGTCTTTTCCTTCTAGCTGTGGCTTGTTTCTCCCGCTGCTCTCTTCTATGGCCTCCCTCTCCTCCACGCAGTCTGCCTCGGTAGCCACATCTTCTAGTAGTGCCCACGTTGTTACTCATGGTAGATGGTTGATCGACTCTGGTGCTACCAATCATATGACAGACAATCCTCAGTATTTTCCTCATCTAGAAACACATGATCGGTTGCCTCCGGTCTTTGTTGCAGACGGCTCTTCATCTCTAGTCAATGGGAAGGGGGTGGTTCAAGTCACTCCGTCTCTTCGTCTGGCAGATACCCTCTATGCGCACATGTTCCCTTACAATTTATTATCGGTGACTTCTCTATGCAAGCAACTACGGTGTTCTGTCACATTCACTCCTACTTCTTGTTCTTTTCAGGATCCGGACTCCCAACGGACGATTGATACTGGGATTGAGAGCGGCGGCCTCTACTTCCTCGACAATGTTTTCGTTCTATCCGCCTTCTCCTCCTCCTCTATAGATCTTCTCCAATGGCATCTTTGCCTTAGACATGCTCCTCCCAGGCTTCTGCGCCAGCTTCTGCCCCACCTCCCTCCTCATCATCCTCCTCTCAACTGTGATGCATGTCAGCTCGACAAGCATCATCACTCATCCTTCCCACCAACATAAAGTCGTGGCTCTTCCCGTCCGTTCAATCTCGTTCACTCTGACGTGTGGGGTCCTGCTCCTACCCTCACCATCGGTCGGGGTAGTTCATATTTTGTCACATTTATTGATGATTTCTCTAGGTGTACGTGAGTGTATCTTCTCAAGGATCGCTCTGAACTGTTCTCTGTCTGGACATCGTTTTATTCTATGATCAAGACTCAGTTTGATACGTCTATTAAAATCCTTCATTCTGGCAATGCTAAGGAGTATCTTAGCTATGATTTCCCTTCTTTCTGTATGCATCATGGTATTATTTGTCAAACTAGTTGTGTCTACACCTCACAACAAAATGGGGTGGCGGAACGCAAAAACCTTCACCTCCTTGATGTTGCTCGCACTCTGCTTACTCAAATACATGATCCTCGCTCATATTGGGGCTATGCTGTCCTCCTATCCTGTTATCTGATCAATCACATTCCCTCCACAGTTCTCCGCGGTGCCACCCCATTCTCCATTCTTTATCCAAACACGAATCCTTTTCCTCTTACTCTGTGCATCTTTGGGTGCACCGCCTTTGTGCACTCTCCCGCTGCCACCCGTGACAAACTCTCACCCAGGGCCACTAAATGTGTCTTTCTGGGGTACTCTACCACTCAGAAAGGCTATTGTTGCTTTGACCCCATTATATGCAAGCAGTTTGTCTCTGTGGATGTTACGTTCTTTGAAAATGCATCTTACTTCTCTCCTGCTTCCTCCTCTACTCCTGCTGATCTTACTTCTCAAACCAACCCATCTATTCCCTCTGCTCCTACTGATGTTCCGCCACCTCCACCATCTCTACCATCTCCAACATCTCCACCCTCTCCTCCCTCGATTTCTCCCTCCTCTCCGTAGCCGTCTCTCTCTACTCCTGAGCCAGCTCTCTCCACCACGGAAGCTCCGGATACTGCGGAACCAACTGCTCTGGATCTCCCCATTGCCCTTCGCAAAGGGGTTCGGGTATGTACCCAACACCCGCTTGCTGCAGTTGTTTCCTATGATCGTCTTACCCCATCTCGCAGAGCTTTTGCACTGGCTATCTCGGCCACTGCCACCCCCCGTTCCTACTAGGAGACCCTTACTATTCCTCATTGGAAAGCTGTCATGGATGAGGAGATTGCTACTCTCACTGAAAGGGGTACGTAGACCCTGGTTCCTCCTCCTTTCGGCACAGATGTTGTTGGCTGTCACTAGGTCTTTGTAGTGAAGTTCCTTCCCGATGGCAGTGTGGATCGTTACAAGGCTCGGCTTGTTGCCAAGGGTTTTACCCAAACTTATGAGGTTGATTACTTTGACACTTTCTCTTCAGTTGCTCGTCTCAGTACTATTAGAGTCCTTCTCTCTATGGCTGTCAACAGGGATTGGACCATTTCACAGCTGGATGTCAAGAATGCCTTTCTTTATGGGGATCTTCAGGAAGATGTTTAAGCAGAGCAACCTCCTAGGTATGTTGCTCAGGGGGAGACACGTGTATGCCGGCTAAAGAAGGCTATCTATCGCCTCAAGCAAAGTCCTCGTGCCTGGTTTGACAAGTTTAGTGGCATTGTTGCGGCCATTGGTTTTACAAAAAGCTCAGTCGATCACTCCTTGTTCGTTCGGAAAACTGCCTCTGGTCTGGTAGTTCTTGCGGTTTATGTTGATGACATTCTTCTTACTGGCGATGACCAGGATGGGGTAACGTTGACAAAGAAACACCTCCGTTAGCACGTGGTCACGAAGGATATGGGCTCCCCGAAATACTTTCTGGGAATTGAAATCTCTAGGAAGCCCAACTCCATGGTCCTTTCCCAACATAAGTATGCTCTTGATCTTCTAAATGAGGCAGGATCGACTGGTGCTAAACCTGGCCGTTCTCCCATGGCTATTGGGGAAGACAAAACTTGGACAGATGACTCACCTCTTCTATCTGATCTTACGAGGTGCCGGTGTCTGGTGGGCAAACTCATTTATCTCACTGTAACCAGACCCGACATCTCCTATATTATTGGCAAGGTGAGCCAGTTCATGCAAGCTCCTAGAGAGTGTCATCTATAATCTGCTCTGAGGATATTGGAGTATATTAAAGCATCATCAGGGAAAGGACTCCCTTTTCAGAAGAATGGTCACCTAAGGGTTGAAGCGTACTCTGATTCGAGCTATGCTGATGACAAAGGGGACCGCAAGTCGACATCAGGTTTCTACACATTTGTTGGAGGCAATATTGTGAGTTGAAAGAGCAAGAAACAGTCTGTAGTCTCCAGGTCTAGTGTAGAGGCAGAATATCGCAGTATGGCATCGACCACATGTGAGTTGAAATGGTTACGGGCTCTCATACTTGATTTAGGAGAGGTGTACAACTATCCTCTTCCTATTTTCTGTGATAATAAGACTGCAATATACTTCTCCAAAAATTCGGTCTTTCATGAGAGAATGAAGCACATAGAAGTCGATTGTCATTTCATTCGGGAGGAGATCTTGAAGAAACAGATTTGTACTTCATTCGTCACTTCAGACCACGAGTTGGCAGACATCTTCACCAAGCCGGTGTCCGCTTCCTTTTTCCACATTTGTGACAAGCTTGGCATGATTGATATCTATGCTCCAGCTTGAGGGGGAGTGTTGCAACATGGAGGTCGGGCGGTCTGTTGCTGTTCGGAGACCGGGCGGTCTGCCGGTTTATTCTGGCCGGTCTGTCTGTCGGGTTTTTGTTGTTTGGCATCCCAGCGGTCTGGCGGTTTGTCTCAGACGACTTGGAGACCGGGCGGTCTAGCGGTCTCCTATGGCGGCTTGATCTTTGTGGCGCTTGTTCTCTCCTCTTGTTGGTTGTCGGGCGGTTAGCCGGCTTGTCTAACCACCCGGCCTGTCCGGTTTTCCTTTTGTAAAGCCGCATATACTTGTAAATTTTTAGTCTCACATTGCTTAATTGTAATCTCTCTCATCTCCTCCATTCTATAAAAGGGATGTTATACCATTGTAATTGATACTTTTTTTGGATAATAAAGTTTACATTACTCCAATTTTTCGATCTGCTCTTTTCTGTTCGTACAGGATATCTGGACACTTTGTTGTTTGTGCACACGTTGAAAAACTTGAATCTTGTCGCTTTGATGTTTAAAACATGAGTATAGGTATCGAATGCTTTGGTCATTCCATGAGCGGAGAACAAGTGCTCTTTTAGGATGGTCGCTTCGGGGGTTCCCCCCCAAGTGGGCTCACACTTGATTGGTTAATTTGAAGCTCTTGTTTGTAGAAATTTTCCAAGGAGTCCAAGGCAAACAAACCGTTCGATTTCCGTCTTCAATCGTGTGCAACTCTCCGTCAAATGCCCATGCCCTCGGTTGTGTCACAGCTCTTGGCCTTTGAAGGGAGGGATGATCGTGGATGACAAGCAATGCTTCCGTTCACGAAGTATTGAGGGGTGAAAAGGTATGATTGTAGTAGTGCCCCCAACTTAGAGGGAGTTGTCACGGCACTCGTCGCTCCCCTGGGTCTTGGTAAAGACTTCTGGTTCCTCTTCCTTTTCGATTTTCCTTCAAACAGCAGCTGATACGCTTCAATTGCTTCGTCTTTTATGATTTGAGTCTTGACTTGGTAGATGATCAAGGTAGCTATACACCGTTTCGCTTATCATCATGGAGTGAAATTTTCCTGTTCATAGTCCTCCAAAGAAAGTTCCGCGCAGGAGCTCGGGGTTAACCTTCAGAATCGGTCGTGCCTCCGTGGTGAAGGGACGAAAGAAATCTTTAAGTGACTCTCCCTCAATCTATCAAATCCCCGAGAGGTGTGATGGGTCTCGAATGATTAGCTGGTAAACAACAAACTGATTTGTGAAATGTTAGGTTAGCTTAATGAAGTTCTTGATTTCCCCCTCCTTCAGGGAGTGGATCCAGGTGCAAGCTTCTCCTTTTAGAGTTGTCGGGAACAGCAATACAAGAGTGGTTCGGGGGCATTGTAGATGCTCATCATAGTTATTAAGCATCTGATGTGCTCTAGGGGGTCGCCCCATCCATCAAATATTTTGAAGTCATAGTGTGTGATCCCGGGTATAATGGGATATGACAGGACTGACAGAGCTAGCAGGGAGATGTGGTTGACGGGGCATCACATGTTTGTGTCCCAGGCCCCCTGTGCCCATATTCCTCCTCGATCATGTGTATCACTTTCTCGCGAGCAAGCCTTCTGTCGGCCAGAGCAGCGACCTCTTCCATCGCACGAAAATTTTCCTGCGCGTGCCCGGGAAGCCCGACATGTAATGTAAGGTGTGTGGAGATATCAGCTCCAGATAACTCATCTGCTGCGGGATCCTTAGAATTGACAGTGTCTTCAGGCATATCTGACTTGAGATCAGCGGTGGTTGACCTCTAGGAGCGATGTCCGCGCTGGGAGCGCAATGAGCCTTTAAGTATCCTAGCAGGGTGAGCACCTTTGTGTGGCGCTCCTTTATCAGACGTTTGCATTCTTCCCCAGATGCTAGGGATGTTGCAACGGTTGTTTCTTCCCGAAGTGAGGCGTTGCCTGCGGGTGAGTCGGCGGGGCCTGGATCGGTGCACTCCTCTAGTGTTGTGTCCCTGGCAGTTTGTGCGCTTCTCCCCTCTATTGTTGTTGGTTGGGGGTGTTTGCGCGGGCCGGATAAGGTTGCTTTCAGAAAGTAATTGCATAGTTGGTTGGTCAAACAAGCACGATTAACCTATGAAATGGACAAAACCGGCATAGTGTTACACGCATTATTAACAAGTACCCTATCAAAGCCAACTATTATTTCGCCTTTTTGTGTATGATCATCTTTTCATCTATAATTAGTGAAACCCTAGCAATCAAATACTTTATTTTTCAAAGGTTCCTCATGGTAAGAGCACGGCTTCATGTATTCCATTGCAATTGTTGATATTGAATACTAATTTTGCCTACTTTTTGTATGACCGGTAATTAATAATCTTAAAAATGTCCCTGCTATCACCCTCGCGCAGACACTCATGATAATAAAACGAACATACAATGACAACATGATGCGTTCTGGATACAACACACGATACAATGAAGGATTTGAGAACTATGCGAACTAGCGAAAACCTAGTTGGAACCCACAGGAGTTAACAAGACTCTGATTTTTCGAAAACTACACTCACCATGTGAAGACTCCACACAGACTTATGATCAGAAGCATATTTCACCTGTAAATTCTCGGTAACCACCATCAAAATACTCATCAACTGAGGCTGTGTTTGGTGTAGCTTATCGCAGGTTATTTGCTCCGGTGTGGTAGGACAAAAACGTCATTGTCATAGAATGTATGTTTGGTGTGACAAATGTTACTATCATTACCCAAAAAAAACTAGTTTGAGGCATAAGATTTTGGTATGACAATGACATTTTTGTCCAACCTCACTGGAGCAAATAAACTGTGATAAGCCGCGCCAAACGCAGCCTTAGACTCCGTTTGGGGGAGTTATTCCCACCGGTCAAGCGGTTACGACCGCATGAACCGGACCATCACGAGAGTTTTTTATGTTGAGATTAATACTAGTGAAGAGTACGTGGTAGATTGGTCTTACTTTTAAGGAAGACAACTTGGGTTTCGTTTGGGAGGACATATTTTCACCGGTCAAGCAGTTACGACCGCATGAACCAGACCTTAATTATGGTCCGGTTCATGCGGTCGTAACCGTTTGACCGGTGAAAATAAGTCCCCCCAAATGAAGCCTTAGTTTACATACGCCACCTCCTCCTCTTCTTTAGAATTTGAATCTGTTATCCTCCATGCACTCTCGTCTGTCCGCCGTCCGATTTGGGAGGAACAAATCATAGCCGTGAACTGGATCCCCTCCAATTCGAATGAACCGGAGAAGATCCCATTCATCATTTTATGGTGTGTTGTAGGCAGAACTCATCGCCATTGTATCTTCTTTTTTATCATCCAGAGGGTCTGTGCCAGGGTGATAGCGGGAACATTGTTAGGGTTATTATCGGCCATACAAAGAAGGTAGGCAAAATCATTATTTGACATCAACTATTGCAATTGAATATGAAGCGGTGCTCTTACCACGCAAATCTTTAAAGAATTAATGAAGGATTTGATGAGTAGGGTTTCACTAATTACAGATGAAAAGATGACCATACGACACAACAAGTGTACTGATGATACTCAACCCTAAAAATGAAACTGACCCAATAATAAAATACAGTCCATTTGTTTAGGGTGACGATATTGGCTACCATATATAGCGCTGACGCACCCTCCGTCGCATCCAAAGACGCATGACACCGTCTTGCGTCAAAGTGCTTTTATTTCACATTTATTTATTTTATGATTTCTTTGCGGTTGCCTCTACTTTTCTTTCCACGCACCCACTTTTATTTAGTGTTTTTTTGACTTGTCGGTTTGACCGCCCCATAAAATCCTGAATAAAAGGTCTCGTAATTTTAATAATTAGGACGGTAAAAACAGACATAGATTATTTAAAAAAAACATAACTAAACTGGAGAAATTTGCTCAAAAAAACACCCTCACAAAGAATTTTTTATGAATATAATATATATAAGATATTAAAATGAGCGTGAGCTGTATTTGACGGTCATGATGGCGAGTTAGGTTCCGTTTGGGGGGACTTATTTTCACCAGTCAAGCGGTTACAACCGCATGAACCAAACCTTAATTTATGCGGTCGTAATCGCAACAGAGCTTAAATCCCCCCCCAAACAGAGCCTTAATTTCATTCCTAAATGTATAGTTCTGAGCAGACAGTTTAAGCAAGTGTAGTTTTTCATTTTTTTCTGTTCATTTTCATTAATGGCAGTAGACAGCACAGCAAGCCCACATGAAGGACTTGTGGGTATGCTGCCATTATTAATTAATGATCGTTGGATTCATCTCTCATTTTCATACACACATCTAACTTTATGTAACTCTTGATGACAATTAGCTGGCATTCAATATGTAAATTAATGAAAGATGGAAGCATCAAAATCAGTTCATATCAGCCCTCATATATATATAATATATAGAGAGAACCTTTTAATCTATGACGAGTGATGAGTGCAAGTAAGGCTACCCCTCAAACGCCCCAGAAATATTATTGGATGGTCCAATTAAGCACTACTCTTATCTTCCATTCTAGCACAAAATACACACATTTCATGCCTAACTGAGCCTAAATAGAATAGCAGCATTCAATATGAAAATTAATGAAAGATGGATACATCAAAATCAGTCCATATCAGCCCCCATATATAGCCTTTTAATTTACGAGGAGCGACAAGTAAAGCAACCCCTCAATCGCCCCAGAAATTCTTGGACCCCGGCACTCTTATCTTCTAGCATAAAACTGATCATATTTTACACCCCAAGAAAAGATCGCATTATTTCTACTCAAATTTCATCACAGAAATAGGAGTTGATTAATTGAAGGTGTAAAAGAGGTCACCGTTAATAATGGCAGCATACCAGCAGCAGCTCCATGTGCTGTACAGTCTACCGTCATTAATGAAAGTGACCAGAAAAACTGCACTTGCTTAAACTATATATATCTGCTCAGAATGAACTAATTAGGAATGAAATTGTTAGAGGCTCCACTCAAAGTATTCTACCATACTTCATCTAAGTATGGAATAGGGTATAAATAGTACTTCCAGCATAGGATCAAACCCTATTATGACACGAACCCGTTAACCTATTCTGAGTCGGCATCAACACGTGCGAACATATTATTATATAAATCTAACAATCTCCTTCTATGTCCGCCGTGAACCCAGACTTCGGATAGAGGGCGGTTTGTGCAAAGTTCAACCAACTGTGAATCATACACAACCGTGTGCAGCACCTGTTTCAAACAAAATTAGACTTGAGCACAGAATAGTATGCATGCATAAGCAAGACGAAACTCAGCTGCAACACACAATAGTCTCAGGTACAACAAGACACAGGCCCAACACGTCTGATGTCTCAAACAAACAGAGAGCTAAAAGTCCAATCAAACAGTGCATAAAAGAAGAGTTAAAACAATGCTCTGAAGAGAAGTAGCAAAAGATAAACTAATAACTCTCTAAAACTCATCATCCAAAAGATCATCCTGATCTGGATTCCAGTCAACAAGTGTTCCTCCTATCCCAGCGACCCCTGCAATTTGAACAGAGAATTTCATTTCAGAATAAATTCAATCCATTGCAAATTTGCAAATATCTAGTTCTACAAAAAAGAACTTAGTATTGATCATTTAAATTTGGCTGGGAGGACACGTTCACAGAGTATTATAGTTTTACCTCAGAACCTGGTATCTGTTTCAACTGAAACGATTCCAGACTTCTAGACACCGCAACTATATTTGTGATCCTATATGGAATGTCACGGTTACTGTCCTTCTAAAGTTAATTGAAAAACATCAAGTTTGGAATGGAACCAATCTCCAGAAAAAGAGACAAGACCAAATCAGATTGTGTTATCAAGTTTGGAATAACACTCTCCTCCAAG
Organism: Platanthera guangdongensis; assembly: GCA_039583875.1. Lineage (NCBI taxonomy): Eukaryota > Viridiplantae > Streptophyta > Magnoliopsida > Asparagales > Orchidaceae > Platanthera > Platanthera guangdongensis. Next base: position 175,817,291 of record CM077156.1, read on the forward strand.
GCAAAAGCCGAATCCAGGTGAAGTTGTTAGTATCAGGTTTGGAATGAAACAACTTACCAGATCCGAGCTCAACAACCAAGAGCATCAACGGAACACAACAAGCTTGTTTGACAAAGGAAATCGGAATAATCAAAACTTCCGGACAAAAGGCTGAACTAAATCGCCTTTAGTCTCATTTCCCTCACTATTTTGATTAGACAGTCTTTTGACATTCCTTTCATCAATGGATCAGTCAGGTTATCATTTGAACGTACATCGATCAAAGTGATAATTCTTTGTTATTTCAGATAATTCAACAAGGCATGTCTCAGTCGTACATGTCTCCTCTTAGTATTATAGAGGGTATTCTTAACGACTTGAATTACTGCTTGATTATCACAATACAAGCTCAACGAGTTGACTTGTAACTTAGACAAGGAAATGTCTAAAATCAAGTTTCTGATCCAATCTGACTCTTCACTGGCCAAGGCTAAGACAAACAACTCGGCTTTCATAGACGACAATGCTATACAGATCTGTCTTTTGGATTTCCAAGTGATAACAGCTCCACCCAAAGTGAATATATATACACTGGTGGACTTGCTGTTCCCGACTTCTGAACACCATGACGCATTAGAATGTCTCTCCACAAAAGGTGGGTTACCAGTGTAGCACAGAGCATGATCTTTGGTACCTTTCAGGTACCTCAACAGCCTATCTAGGGCTTCCCAATGCTCTTTGCCAGGATTACTGGTAAAACAACTCAGCATGCTAACTGAAAAAGCAATGTCTGATCTAGTACAACTTGTGGCATACATGAGACTACCAATTATTTTGAAATATTTAACTTGATTAATGCAGGTCTCTACATTAGGACTCAACTTAACATTATGATCAAATGACGTCTCAATCAGCCTACAGTTATCATATCTCCAAGTAGAAAGAAGTTGCTCAATATAATGAGCCTGACTAAGAGTAACTCGACCCTTGTTAACTCTAACCTTCATACCTAATAGGGTATCCACAGGACCAAGGTCCTTCATGTCAAAAACTTCTACCAGAGTGGATTTAATATCCCTAACTGCAGCAAGATTAGACCCCAAAATCAACATGTCATCCACATATAAACATATGATGACTATCTGATTCGACAATGAGCGGTGATAAAGGCATTTGTCTGAGAGACTAGACTGAAATTCGAGGCTCTTTACCATCTGGTCAAACTTCATGTGCCACATCTTAGGCGCTTGTTTAAGCCCATAGATTGATTTATCCAGTTTGCACGTTTTATCTTTTTGATCTTTCTGCACATAACCTTCAGGTTGTGTCATATAGATCTCTTCATCAAGCTCTTCATTTAAGAAGGCTGTTTTCACATCCATCTGATGAACTATAAAGTTCTCGATAGACGCTAGGGCCAGAAAAATCCTGATAGTCGATAAGTGACACACAGGTGAATAAACATCAAAATAGTCTATTCTCCTTTGTTGCTTATAACTTTTAGTTACGAGACGTGTTTTATACCTGGATATAGACCCATCACCATGTAGTTTCTTCTTCAACACTCACTTGCATCTGAGAACTTTAGCGTCTTTCGGCAAGTCAACTAGATGCCAAGTATTATTATGTAACAGCGAGTCCATCTCATCATAAATGACTTCTGCCCACATCAACGAATCTCTAGATCTCATTGCCTCCTGGTAGGAGAATGAATCATCTTTTAAGTGGTAGGTGACGAAATTCTCACCAAAGTTCTTAGGAATTCTCTCTTGTAGATGCTCTAAGTGGAACATTTTCACCTCTAGAGGTTGTGGAGCAGTGGCAGAGGGGCCAGATTCAGGTTCTACAATAGATTCTGAAATCATATCATTAGACCCGCAGACAGACAAAACATGATCATTGACGTATTTATCTTCAAAATTATCGCATCTCTAGACTCTATCACAATATTCGTATATAGATCGAGAAATCTGTCGGCTGCACTATCTTCTGCACTACCTAGATAGACACATATTGTCGTCATAGGTCCCACCTTAGGCCTCTTAAGGTCTTGTATACGCACATAAGCAAGACAACCCCAAGTCTTTAGAGTATCGTATGTACAAGGATGACCGTACCACAGCTCATACGGGGTAGCAGTGAGCTGAGAATGAGGCACTCTATTCAGAATGTGATTTGCAGCACGAACTACTTCTCCCCAAAAGGAATTAGACATGTCAGCTGTTAGGAGCATAAAGTTCAACATTTCTGTTAAAGTTTTATTCTTACGCTCGGCAACACCATTAGACTGGGGTGAGTAAGGAGTTGTGGTTTCAAGGATTATTCCCTCAGAGGCACATAATTCCTTGGACTCAGTAACAGTGTATTCTCCTCCTCGATCACTTCTAAATCTTTTAATTTTCAGCTTTAACTGATTTTCTACACGAGACTTAAAGGTCTTAAATGTCTCAAAGGCTTCGTATTTCGATTTTAACAGATACACATGATAATATCTTGAAAAATTGTCTATTAATGTAATCATATACTTCCTTCCCTCTCTAGTGACGTGACTGCGAAAATCACAGAGGTCTGAATGTATCAATTCAAGAAGTTTCGTGCTCCTAGAAACCGATTTGAATGGCTTTCTAGTGATTTTGATTTGAGCGCACACCTCGCACTTGTCAAATCGAATCGACAGATCTAAGGGGATGTTATGACTCTTCGCTAGATCTAGTATTTTCCTATAGTTCACATGTCCAAGTTTGTTATGTAACAACTTCGGATCAATAAGGTTTGAACTTATTTGGTTAATGCGATCGTTGTTTAACCTAAGTCTATACATTTCGTTGATTAAGTACGCACACCCAAAATAATATGAATTTACCGTTAAGATCATTCTACCGTTTTGAGTTATGAAGGACATCCCAGTCTTATCTAACAGACTTATTGAAATCAGATTTTTAGTTAAGGATGACACTACTTTAATATTATTCAAAAAAAGAGTTTTACCTGATGAGAGGACCAGCTCGGCTGTCCCATCATGGGTCACCTCGGTCTCTCCTCCATTACAGTTCTCCACCTTATCCTGGACCGCCTTGACCTCAGCTAGTAACCCTCTGTCATTTATCACATGACAGGTAGCACCGCTATCTAGCCACCACTCAGAGGACGAACTGCGGTGACTACTACCGATCATAGTCACGAAGGACTTGGGATCTGAGGTATCAACCAACATGTTAGCCATATTTTGTGGGGCATCTTCCTTTTTCTTCTTAGGAGCCTTGCAATCAGCCGCCCAATGTCCCCACTTGCCGCAGTTGTGGCACTTGCCCCTCTTCTTTTTGAAAGAGGGTTTTTTGGGCGCCAACTGTGCAGAGGCTTCACCTTTGGGTGCTGGTGGCTTCCTTCGAGGCTTGCTGGGTCGAGAAACGAAGTTAACAGCCTGTGAGGACTCACCAACTTGTTCCAAGCTCTTACCAGCGATATTTTGATCCTCGATATAAATGAACCTTTTGAGTTCATCCAACGCGATTTTTTTCCTTCAGCCTGTGCATTTCAATCTTGAAGGTCAACCACTCAGGAGGTAGCTTGCTAAGAATTAGACACACAAATAGATTATCCGAGATGTCAGACTTATCGTCCGCCAACTTGAGACGCAAACTCTCCAGTTCAACTATTTGAGAGGTGATTGACGAGTTTAAATTAAATTTTGAAGTGAAGAGTCTCTCCCCAAGGAGAGTCCTCGACAACCCCTCTTCCTTCTGGAAGTGTACATTCATGCGATCCCAAATCTCCTGTGCAGTCTTATGACTGCTGTAGGTCAGGGCGAGCCTAGGGTTCAGTGAATTTAGGAGGTAGTCCCTGCAGAAATCTTCATCCTTTCTCCATTATAGTTCGTTCACGTCCTCTTCGGTAGTGGCAAAGTCACTCAGGACCGTGTAGAAAATCTCATGTTCCTTCATACTAAGTTGGACGTGCAGCTTCCAAGCGTGGAAGTCTGAGAGGTCGAACGACTGTAGCTTGACGATGTCGTAGGAGAAAACCTTCGGCATCTTGTTAAGCTAGAATAATAACAACCAGAAAGAAGTCACCTGATCCGTACGGAGACGACCCAGTGTCTTCAGATCCAATCCAAGTATTAGTTTGTTTCTCCTCCGCGACTAACCACAGTCTCCAAATGTTAGATCCGAGCAACAAAACGTCACAAAGAATCCACTGAAGCAGAGATGCCACTGATGCAAAGTCTCTCCCAAATGGAGATCTGGATTCACAAAGAACATCAACAAAATCTAGTTCTGCCGAAGAACTAGACTGCTAGATCCAGAAATTCCTTGTAACAGAGGCGGTCAGAAAACCAAGAAGTTCATGCGCTTCACATAGATCTGGAAATGCCCTAGATCGGCTTCTGACGGGATAAACCTTCCCGATCTTGTGATCTGGGTCGACAAACTTCCTTCCCGATCGATCTCCTTCAAAAAAAACTTGGAACGGGGGAGACGGGAGCGGCCGAATGCAGAAACCCTAACTCCTCCTTTGATCTTCCGAGAAATGTCGCCAGAAATCAGCGACGAAATCAGGAAATCGGAAAAGAGGCGGCGCGATCCAAGTAAGAATAGCGACAGAAGATCGGCGGACTTCCTCCCCGGAATCGCGATCCATGAACGGGACGTGAGCGGCGCGAGTAGAATCTTGGCGATCTACAGAGAAGAATCGCAGTGCAACTTTGTGAAAATCCCGAATGAAGGAGACGAGCGGGTGCGCAGCGGTGCCTTGCCCTTCACACGACGGTGGAATCACCCTCTATAAGATTTAGTTCAGCCTTTTGTCTGGAAGTTTTTGATCTTTTTGCACATAACCTTCAGGTTGTGCCATGTAAATCTCTTCATCAAGCTCTCCATTTAAGAAGGTTGTTTTCACATCCATCTGATGAACTATAAAGTTCTTGATAGACGCTAGGGCCAAAAGAATCCTGATAGGACTCGGCTGGGAGAGAATCCCGATTCCGGGGAGGAAAACGGTATTCTTCATCAAGCTTCTCTGTAGATCGCCTCTACTTTGAGAATGTTAGAGGCTCCGCTCAAAATATTCTACCATACCCCATCTAAGTATGGAATAGGGTATAAATAGTACTTACAGCATCGGGTCAAACCCTAGTATGACACGAACCCGTTAACATATTCCGAGTCGGCCTCAACACGTGCTGGCATATTATTATATAAATATAACAGAAACTAGTCATCATGCATCAAACACAGCTAGCTCTCATATGTCCTGCGGGATGTGCGGTCGGATGTCTCACCAATAAAAGGATATAATATAATGTTGGGAGTTTGGCTCCGCTCAACATATATAGCTCATATTTCTTATCAAGTTTGTAATATGATTTATATATATCTCCAACATATAGTCTAGCTTTAGAGTAATGCAAACTCAATCACACGCTCTGAGTCAATCTCGACACGTGCAAACATATATTAACATATCTAACATATACATCACCTAGCCATCTTGGTGTTGCTTCGTGTTGAAGGAGCATGTTACAATGTATGAATACATATATATCTTTAACACTTATAAAGAAATATGTAATGGTTTTTAAAATCATGATTTTAAATTCTATTGGAGCAATTCTGACAGTCGGATCTTGCACCTTTATTCGTCACCGTTAAATAAAAATCTTAGGTCTCCTAAAGCTATAAAGGCTCACGGTTCAAATAGAGACAGAAAGGGAGAGAGAGAAAAAGAGAGAGGAGAGAGGGAGAGAGGGTGGCTGGAGAGAGGGAGAGGGAGTGGAGTACGATTCTTATAAATGACCATTAATTTTTCTATTGTAGAGAGAGAAAGAGAAGAAGAGAGAAAGCAAGACAGAGAAAAGAGTTAGAGAAATTAATTTTTATACGTCAAAACGTACATAATTTTATAAAATAAAATTGATAATATTGATGTATTTTTTTACGTTCATTTTGAGTGCTCAAATGTATATGTTGTGGGCGCATCCTGTCTTGATGCAGGCGCATCCTGTCTTGATGCAGGCGCAACCCGCAACGACGCATGGAGCACAGGCAAATCCCGTAAGGGGCGGGCGAAGCCCGCCGTCACCGGCAAGATACTGTCGCGCGTACCCATCGGGCCGGAGACCCGTGCCTGTCACTCGTATATATATATATATATATACACACACACACATATATATATATATATATATATATATATATATATATATATATATATATATATATATATATATATATATATATATATATATACATACACATATATATATATATATATATATATATATACACATATATATATATATACACATATATATATATATATATATATATATATATATATATATATATATATATATATATATATATATATATATATATATACACATATATATATATATATATATATATATATATATATATACACATATATATATATATATATATATATACTGTTGAAGCCAGAAATTGACCTCAACGAGAGTTCGAAAGTATGGGGCAGCCGACACCTATTTCTCTCAACCCCAACCCCTCACTGGTTGTAAAGGACCTATAACTAACCCAAAGCCTCAGCAGGGAAGTCCCACCTCTTTCCCGTAAGATCTCTGAGAGTTTCCCCTCCAAAGCCAAAAGCTGGGCTGGAAGCTCCTCAGAAAGCACTAGAGAGTCTTAGAGAAAAATGAAAGCATGCCTTCTGAGGAGCCACTGTGGGTCTATTTGTAGTCTTCGCTGACCTGAAATTACTAATGTACCCTTGGCTTGTCTGCCAATAGCCAAATCCCGTTGTTATGAAATCCTAAATGCAGATCTTGGGGGCACATAGGTAATTTACTCGGGGCAACTAGGTAATTTCACCATGGGCCCTGACCACCACCCAGCGAGAACCATATACCGAGAACCATCCCCCCCACCCCTCACTCGGCGGGAGCTAAATAAGAAAAAAGGATGAAGGGTCCCCTGGACCGACCCCGCTTCCGCCCCCCATGGGGCGCGAGCCTTCTCGCCGCCTCTGGGCAGAAGTGGGTCTCGGCTGGAGCTTGACGCGATCGTTCTCGTCTACTCCTAGGCGAGAGCTCTTCTGCTCTGAAGCCCAAAGCTAGCCCGAAGCTAGTCCAATCCAGGTCCTTGAGGGGGACCTTGGTTCTACCCAACGAATATGGGGTTGTACACAATCTCCGCTCTTTGCAAGCTAGCCTTGCGCTCGGAAAGACCCGTCCAACCCCAAATATTTGGTGGGTACATGCTGACCTGACAGGAATCTTTTAGTTGACCCCACCTATGCTCTATAAATACGTCGTTGAATTTGTCCCTCATGCCATCCCTATTGCCCCTACTCCCTGCGTGAGCCTCCGCCAATCTGTGAAGATGCACGCCAAACCCGCCGAAAAGCCCCTTTCAAAGGACCTCAGGCTCGTCTCGTGGATGCCCATGCGCGAGCTCGCGCCCGTTGTGACAAGGTTGCCCCCTGGCTGATGAGCAAAAGGCCTGCCAGCGAGAGAGCGTCGGGCGAGAAACTAATTGGTGAGAAGCCCGCCGGCGAGAGCCAGCCGGCGAGAGGCCAGCCGCGGAGAAGCCAACCGTCGAGAGTTCCCGCCCTAATAAGAAGAAGAAGAAGGCTAAATCAGTAAGGCGTGACCTGCTGAGAGAAAACCGGGACCCGCCTACCCCAACTCATAGCTGAGTTGATTCTCGGGCTTCTCTGCCAGAGGTATGTTTTAGTCCTTTCGCATTTCTCGATAACGTGATCTTTTTGAGAGTTTGTTCATTGCCGTATGTTGAAAAGAAAAACCACTCCTTTCACAGGGGTTGGCACCTAAGGATACCGCCGGCTTTTCGCCTTCGGTCACAGAAGTGGCCGGCCTCTGCAATTAGGATCCGCCCTCCGCTTCAGGGACCGCTCGGCTTAACCCTGCAGCCGGCAGGACCAACCTGATACCAGAACTCACCCTCCCTGTCGAAGGGGTTAACCCTGAGCCTCCCGCCTCCGTGTCGAGACCCCCATCTCTGACTATAGAGGGGGCTCCTGATCCCACACTTGGCGAGACCAGCCCGCCGGAGTGCAGGACCTTTCGCCCGGGACAGGGCAAGCCGCTTCATCTGCTTTTTGGAAAAGGCGCAGAGGATCAGCCTGGCCCTTCTCACTGCCCGTTGGGGAAAGACATCTCTTGCTATCCAGGTAAGCGAGAACCTCCCCACTCTTCAATCATCCTTCCCCCCTCTTATTCTGGTTGTTCTCGTTTCCTCAGAGCCGAAAGACCAAGAGGTTGGAAAGGATGAAGAAGAAGAAGAAGAAGAAACAGGGGGAGACTCGCCCCTCCCTTCCGCCGGCGAGATGTAAGACTTTTTCGAGGGCCCAAGGAGTGGAAAGGAGTGGAGGCGGAGGATCGCGATAGTCTTGTTGAAGTTCGCGCAACAGCAAAAGGCTAATTCCACAGCGGTGAAGAGGATTCACGAGACGATGGAGCGGCGACTGGAGGCTGTTGAGCGAGACTGTGCAGACCTCCTTGGCGGGGCGGGATTCCATGATGCGGCTTCCGGCTAAACCTTACCTGGGAGGCACATCGCGCGGATTCGAGATCAGCTCCACCTGGCCAACCAGGGGCTAACCTCCCTGACGGCCTTCTTCGACCCTCGAGACCCTCCTCGGTCTGGCCGGCGAGATCTAGGTCGTTGGCGGTGGGTGCCATACTGAACTCTTCGGGCAATCCCCTTCTTTACCCATCTTCTTGGCCTACCTCTTCCCTCTGTACCCTTTTCACTTCTAGCGCAGGATAATTTCTTACAAGCAACGTGTGTTACTGTTATTATTATTATTATATTATTTTTTTGTCATTGTTGTCGGGGGGTTCTCGCCTGGCGATACATTATCTATATCTGTGTTTCTTAAGCTTCCTTTTGCATGCTGCCTTTAATACCTTGCGAATGCCTGATTCATGCGTCTCGTTCGCTACTTCTCGCGTATTGAGGTTGTTCGCCTTTCCTCCAGCTTCCCTTGGAGGCTATCACTTCCCGTCAAACCATGGAGAGCTGGCGCGACAGGATGAAAAGCGAAGAATCGGAGTCGTTGACTCGTTGACTTTTCCCCGCCGTATTTTTTCAAAAGAACTCATGATTACCCTGCTTTCTATAAATAGGTCAATCAACCTACCTCATTCTCCGTATTTATTCCAAAGTTCCGTCCATCGGTCAGTTGCTTTCGCCTTTTCTTGAAGCACAAGGGTTCTCGTCTTCGCGTCCCCCCTCTCTTCTTGCCTTCCTCCGAGATGCCAGGCGAGAGCGAGGGCCGCTCCAAGTGCGCGCGATCCTTCCTTGATCATGACTTCCCGCCTTGCCGGCTCACGCAAGTGGAGTTCGTCACCATAAACAAGAACTACATCCTGCCGGGGTTTACCGCGCGGAAACCCAGGCGTGAGGACAGGGTGAACCTCGCGCCGAAAGGGGAGCTCACCATTCCCCTGGAGCATTTATAAGCGGGCCTCCGACTCCCCCTCTGGACTGAGGTGCGCCAAGCCCTGCGCTACTAGGGGTGGTACTCGCTCAACTGAACCCCAATTTCCTCGCCCTCCTTGTGGCTTTCGCCAGCTACATGCAGGCGGAAAGGATCGAGTTCAATCTATCGATCTTTCGAAAGTTGTTCAACTTTCGAGCCGAGGGAGAGTCTGTCTTCCTCTCCGTCCAGTCGGTGAAAACGGCGGGTCTCTCTAACAAGCACCACCACTTCGCGGAAAGGTTTGTCTTTATCTCGGGACCTTTCAGCAACGTCCCTCTCACCCATATTCAATACGACGACGCAACTTACAAGCCCCCGACTCTCGGGGAGCAAGAGGGCGCTCTCGTCGAATTCTTCGGCTCGAAGGTCTTTGACGTTCCCTTCCTCCGGCGAGACCTAGAAGCCCTCCAACTGGTTCCCCCCGACGAAGGTAACTTTCTGGATTAATCTTGTGAGAACTTACTTCGAACGAAAGGCTTTATAAAAACTACGGGCTTTGCAGGTGAGCGAGATCTTCCCGTCCACCAGCCCTACGAAGAGTTCGGAGCGCTCGCCGATGCCCTGGTTCGCGCCGAGGCGGCCGTCGACGCCTGCCAGAAAGAGCCTGGAGCTTCCTCCGCACCGAGCGTTCCGAAGCGGAAATCAAGCTCCCTCCCGGCCCCCTTTCCAAAAAGTTGAAACCGACCACCGCGGAAAAGGGCAAAACGGTGATATCGGCGCCCGCCGAGACCCCTGCCATGATCCCTTCAGCTACCGCCAGGGCGGATGCAGGCCAGCCTGCATCAGATACTCCCGCCAAGACCTCCTCTGCTGCCGGCGAGGCGGAAGCAGGCCTGCTTGCCGCAGAGATTCCGGCTGAGGCCTCCCGCGGTCCGGTGCTATAAGGGCATAAGAACTTTGGTTTTGGTGACAAGTATAAGGACACAGATGGCTTCCCTATGCTCCAGTGGGACCCCACTAATAACCGCATAACCGTTTCTACCCTTCTCCCCTCCTGGAGGGAGAGAGACGATGTCACCGGCCACGCCTTCGCGCTGGGATATGACCTCTACAGCCGGGAAGACGCCGACTCCTTCGACAGGACAACGACAAAGGCCCTCGTTTTTGACGCCACCCAGGCCCAGCTTCGCATGGTCCAGCTTTCGCACATGGCTGTGCGCCGCACCCTCGCCATAGAGCGAAACTTTGTAGACATTCTTAGAGCGAGGGACGCCTCAGTGGCGGAAGCTGCCACCCTGAGGGCCGAATTAGCTGCCGCTCAACAACTCCTCTCCACTCGTCTGGCCCCCAAGGTAAGTAGGATCTTCCAATGTTTCTCGCCCTTCCATCTGTTTACGCCTTTCACCTAAATGTATCACCTCGCAGGATCTCGGGGAGATTGAGCTGTCTCGCACGCGAGTGGCCCGCGCCGAGGGTGAGAACCAAGTGTTGCGGGCCAAGGTAAAGCGTCTGGAGGAGGCCCTAGCCCTGACCAAGGATCAGAACTTTTGAACGAAGGAGGCGAGATCCTCACAGCCCGAGGGATCTTGCCTTGGCTGTTCTAACCGATCACCCGTCCTGCGGGAGAAGATGGCTCCCCGGCAGACGGCGCGGCGGAGCTTGCGCGAACTACCGACCGCTCCCCCGACGAGTCCTCCGGCTACTCTCCTAGCAGATCCTCCAGCGAGACCTCCAGCAGCAGCTCCAGCGGAAACTCCGACGAATCAGCCAGAAAGCCTTTGCTCTAGCCTTCCCGCTTAGTGTAACCTTGTTCTGATACAATTAAGTTTTATGAACTGTGTTACTGTAATTTTTGTACAGGGGGCGAAATCCCCTTACTGCTTCTTCACTTCCTTTTGAATGCGGAAATGTCTGCTTTGTCGCTGGAATGTTTGTCAACTTTACGTGAACCCTAGGCTCTTTTAGGTGACGACTGCTTTCCACTCTGAGAGTTGGCTTAGGGTGATCTGTCGGAAAGAATACATCGAGAGCCTTACTTTAAAGGTTGCGCCCGGAATCCATGTCGAGTCATGCTTGTCATGGCCCCCAGCCAGTTGATCGTGGCGAGAGCCTTGCCGAGAGTCTTGCTGAGGACTCAGCTGAAACCCCCTGCTGGGAGATTCGTGCTGAGAGGCCTTTCAGGTGGGTTGTGTCGAGAGCCGTGCCGGGAGGGGTCTGGGTCACTCCCTCCCTATTTAGGGCTTGAAAGTGTTCGATTCTAAACCTATTAACACGGGGCTTTGTGTCTCCATCATGTTTTCAACTCCCCCGTCTACTCGGGTAGTGCAAAAAAAATTTCCAAGAACAAACCCTCTCCCCCCAGGTGTGTCTACAACCCGGCCCAGCTAATGAGAGCCTGGGCAGCGAGTCTACCCGGGGCCGTGCAGCACTCGGGGTTCCTTATCCCCACAGGCGAGCCTTCAGACCTGTCAGCTAGTGGGAGCCATACAGCGGGTCTACCTGGGGCCGTGCCAAGCTCGGGGTAGTGCAAAGATCTCCAAGAGCAAATTCTTTCCCCCCAGGTGTGCCTACAGCCCTGCCCAGCTAATGAGAGCCTAGGCAGCGAGTCTACCTGGGGACGAGTAGCACTCGGGGTCCCTTACCCCCACAGGCGAGCCTTCGGACCTGCCAGCTAGTAGGAGCCAGACAACGGGTCTACTTGGGGCCGAGCCAAGCTCGGGGTAGTGAAAAGATCTCCAAGAGCAAATCCTTTCCCCCCAGGTGTGCCTACAGCCCTGCCCAGCTAATGAGAGCCTGGGAAGCGAGTCTCCCTGGGGCCGAGCAGCACTCGGGGTCCCTTACCCCCACAGGTGAGCCTTCGGACCTGCCAGCTAGTAGGAGCCAGGCAGCGGGTCTACCTGGGGCCGAGCCAAGCTCGGGGTAGTGCAAAGATCTCCAAGAGCAAATCCTTTCCCCCTAGGTGTGCCTACAACCCTGCCCAGCTAATGAGAGCCTGGGCAGCGAGTGTACCCGGGGCCGAGCAGCACTTGGGGTCCCTTACCCCCACAGACAAGCCTTCGGACCTACCAGCTAGTAGGAGCCAGGCAGCGGGTCTACCTGGGGCCGAGCCAAGCTCGGTGTAGTGCAAAGATCTCCAAGAGCAAATCCTTTCCCCCAGCTGTGCCTACAACCCTGTCCAGCTAATGAGAGCCTGAGCAGCGAGTCTACCCGGGGCCGAGCAGCACTCGGGGTCCCTTACCCCCACAGGAGAGCCTTCAGACATGCCAGTTAATAGGAGCCAGGCAGCGGGTCTACCTGAGGCCGAGCCAAGCTCGGGGTAGTGCAAAGATCTCCAAGAGCCAAAAAGAAACCAATCATGAAAAGAAACTAAGAGATGTTATTACAAATATGATTTACAACCTTGCCCCCCCCCATTAAGGGTAGAAGCGCTTCAGGTCATCTCTGCTCCATGCATGACTCATGGATACCCCTTCCACATTCTGGAGGTGGTATCCCCCCGACTCCAGGACCTTTTCTATGATATAGGGCTCCTCCCAGTTGGGGTTGAGCTTACCCACCGCGACCGACCTTCCTGCGACGTCGACCTTCTTCAGGACCAAGTCCCCTTCCTTGAACTGCTTTATCCTCACATGTTTATCGAAATACTTTGTCATCCTTCGCTTGATCTCCTCCTGCCTGACAGCGGCCACATCACGAAGTTCTTCCACTATGTTTAACGAGAGTCGGAGCTCCTCCTCATTTCCTTCCCTCCATGTCTCGCCCCCTTTGCCTGCGGCCGCCACCCGTGGTGACTGGACCTCGAATTCCACCGGTAAGACCGCCTCACATCCATGAGAGAGTTTGAAAGGGGGTCTCGCCAGTGGCTGTGTTTGGGGTGGTACGCAAAGCCCACATCACCGAGGGAAGCTGCTCCACCCAGCTCCCCCTCAAGTTTTCCACCTTTTTCTTGAGCAGGTTCACTATAATTTTGTTTGCCGCCTCCACCTGACCGTTGCTCCTGGGGTGGTGGACGGAGGTAAACCTGAGGTCGATGCCCAGCTGATTGTAGAAACCTATGAACTATTCACTTGCAAATTGTGGACCATTGTCCGTGATAATGGCCTGAGGCAGCCCGTGCCTGCAGACGATCTCCCCCAAACGAAGTTCCTAATGACTTGGGAGGTTACTTTGGCCAACGCCTTAACCTCCAACCATTTAGAGAAGTAGTCAATCATAACTAAGAGAAACCTCCTCTGCCCGCTCGCCGGGGGGAACGGCCCAACTAGATCCATCCCCCCAAATGGCAAAAGGCCATGGCACCGTAATGCTTTGAAGTCGTTGAGCGGGCAAGAGCTGGAGGGGGGCGTAGAGCTGGCATTGCTGGTACTTATTCGCAAACTCCACGACATCCTTCCTCAGGGTGGGCCAGAAATACCCCTGCCTGACCACCCTTTCCTCCAACGTCCTTCCTCTGGAATGGCTACCACATTCCCCAGAGTATATCTCCTCCAGAATACGTCGGGTCTCCTCTTCCGTCACACATCGTGCCAGAAGGCCCGATAGCATCTTTCGATGTAAGCTTCCTTCGTGCATGAGATAATGGGCTGCCCTACGCCAAAAACTCTTTGCCTCCTTGATCCCCTCAGGGTGGTTGCATGTGACGAAGGTCACGAAGGGGTCCATCCATAAGGGTCGCCGATCTACTTCCATTAGCTCCCCTTCCTCGATCGCCGGATGAAAAAGATCAGTCAAGGTTCCCCCCCCCCCCCCCATCGGGGTCCAAACTTAGCCAATCGGTCGGCCACCTCATTCTCTTCCCTAGGTAGGTGCTGCATTGAGAAGGTTCAGAAGCCCCCTATGATCCCCCTCGCCTTGGCTAAGTACCTTTGGAGGGTTGGTTCCCGAGCTTCATACTCTCCCCTGATCTGGGACGCCACCACTAGTGAGTCTGTGAGCACTTCCACGCCGTGAACTCCAAGCTCCTTGGCCAACCGCAACCCGGCTATGACGGCCTCACACTCTGCCTGGTTGTTAGTGACCGATAAGTGTAGCACTACCGCCTGCTCTATGGTGACCCCTGGGGGCTTACTAGCACCACCCCTCCCCCAGGGAATGCTTTCCTGAGTCCCCATCGACATACATCTTCCACGCCTCCTTCGGCAGGGCATCTCCCTCTCCCAGCTCCGCGACATAATCAGCCAAGAAGTCAGCCACCGCCTGTGCCTTGATGGAGAGCCTTGGTACAAAAGAGACGTCGAATTCGCTAAGCTCGATGGACCACTTGTCCAACCGCCCCGAGTGTTCTACCCCTTCAAAGATCTTGCGTAGGGGGTGGTCGGTTACTACCTTGATTGAATGAGCCTGAAAGTACGGCCTGAGTTTCCGGCCGAGACAACCAGTGAGAAAGCTAACTTTTCTAAGATGGGGTAGCGCAGTTCGGCCTTCTTTAGTACTCTACTGATATAATAGATGGGCAGCTGCCTTTTTCCTTCCTCCCTTACCAACACAGAGCTCACTGCCTCAGCCCCTACCCTAAGGTACAAGGCTAACTCCTCTCCCTCCTTCGGACTCTGCAGGAGTGGAGCTTGGGTCAGCTGAGTCTTCAATGCCTGAAAAGCCTTCTCACATTCCTTCGTCCACTCGAACTATTTACTCCCCCGAAGTGCTTTGAAGAAAGGCGAGCACCTCTCTCCAGCCCGAGAGAGGAAACGACTCAGCCCAGCCAGCTTACCTGTCAAGCATTACACCTCCTTAGCGCTGCGAGGTGATTCCAATTCCATGATGGCTCTCACCTTATCTGGGTTAGGCTCGACCCCTGCCGGGATTAGAAGGTGCCCGAGGAACTTGCCTCGGCCCGCCCCGAAGACGCATTTTTGGGGTTCAGCCTCATCTTGAACTTTCGCAGAGTTGCGAACGTCTCCTCCAGATCGAGCAAGTGCGAACCCATGTCCCTGCTCTTAATCATGAGGTCATCGACGTAGACCTCCAAGTTCCTCCCCCTTTAATCTTTAAACACTCGATCCATCATCTGTTGGTACGTAACCCCCATGTTCCTTAGCCCGAAGGGCATCATTTTATAGCTAAAACACCCCTCCCTCGTAATGAAGGAGACATCCTTGACGTCGGGGGGATGCATGTGGATCTGGTGATAACCTGAAAAAGCATCCAAAAAACTCACGATAGGAAAACCGACGGCTGAATCAACCAACGCGTCGATCCGAGCCAGGGAGTAGCAATACTTAGGGCACGATTTATTTAATAAAGAAAAGTCTACACACATTCTCCACCTCCCATCACCCTTCTTTACCGTCACCACATTGGAGACCCATCCTGGGTATTGGATCTCTGAAATAAAGCCTGCATCGAGAAGCTTCTTCACCTCCTCGCGGATGAGATCCTCCAGCTTTGTGGCGATGATCCTCATCTTCTGGCGGATGGGGCGTGTCTTGGGGTCCAGGTTCAAGCGGTGACAAGCCACATCAGCGTCCATGCCCGACATATCCGCCGCGCTCCAGGCAAATATGTCAACGTTCTTTTGGATGACTCCCGCATTCTCGCCTGGTCTTCTTGGCCCAAGCCTCCGCTGACCCTCACCTTCTCCACCTTCCCTGCCCTGCTGACCACCTCCATCTCCATAACTTCCTCTGCCGGCTCCAGCCGAGCCTGCTCCCCGCTGACCCTCTCCTCCTCTTCTCTCCACTCCTCAACACCTAGCCTCTCCACCTCCATTGCTTCCAACCAGCCCTCCTCGGGCAGTTCCACCTCCCTGCCCATCCGGACCTCCCCCTTTATCTCTAACTCCATCCTATGTTCCTTCCCTGCCTCACTCTGGCTTGCTCCTTCCTTGTCCACAACCCCCTCCTCAGTCTCTCCCCCAACCTCGTATGGGTTCACTGCCTCCTTCCTCGCGGCCCCCTCTTCGACCTTCTCCTCAACCTCATCCAGACTCATCTCTCCTTCCCCCTCAGCTTCCTCCGCCCTGGCCATCTCCCTTTCCAGTTCCTCCGCTTCCTCCATCCAAGATATAGTGTTGACAGCAGTCACGTAGCACTGCCTCGCCACTCTCGGATCTCCCCTGATCCTGACCTGCACCCCTCCGCTATTGAACTTTAGGCACTGATGGAACGAGGAGGGGACGCAATGAAAGGCGCTGATTAGAGGACGCCCGAATATTGCATTGTAGCTGCTTGGAGCGCCAACGATGACGAACCGGCAATTCCTCGATACCCCCCCCCCCCCAACGTCACATACAGCCCTACCCCTCCTTCCACCTCCTTCCGCTCCCCCAAGAACCCAAACAGCGGTCCATCTGAGGCTAGCACCCTCTGAGCTTCCACCTTCATCTCGTCAAAGGCTTTCTTGAAGATTACGTTCACGGAACTCCCATTGTCCACCAGTATCCGGGAGACCGTGAAATTCTCTATTGCTGTCTTGATCACCAAGGCGTCGCAAAATGGATCCTTGTAATCCGACAAGTCTTTCACTGAGAAAGTAATCTTCTCCTCCGGCGAGGTGGGGGGGTCTGGGAGGTCGAGGCGACGCTCCTTCGGTACATGGTTTGAAAACTCCCCTTGCGGGTAGCCTCGATCCCCACACCTCCGTGGATCACCCCGATCCCTCCTCGGGTCCCCACATCCACCCGATCTTCGCATCTATCATCTCCTCCTCCTTCTGGCAGAACTTCATCGATCCTCATGGGGGGTTGCTGCTGAGCTGGCCCCCTTGCTGCCCTCATCTCTAGAAATTCTAGGCAAGTGGTCGTTGCGTGACCCACCTCTTGGTGAAAGTCATAGAAGGGCAACACCACCCTGTCTTCTCTCCTCCTCGCTCCTCCCCGAGCTCCTCTCCTTCCTCCTCTTCCCCTTACTATCTCCATTGCTTCCTGCTGCGGCCGGAGGGGGACCCTCTGCCCCTGCCTCCAAGCCGGCTGGTTGGTCCTCCTTTGCTCCCTGTAGTTGTCCCTGCCCAGGAATCCATCGCCCTGTCCTTAAGGGTGGCCCTCTTGGGGCCTCCATCCCAACCTGTTGTTCGGCTCCCGCTGCCCCCAACCTTGTTGTCGCCCCTAATCTCGGGGTTCCTCTCTCCTTCTCTCCTCCCTTCGCTCTCTCTGCCTCCCTGCTGCAGCTTCCTTTCCATCTTTTTCCGCCAACTTGGCTAACTTCCTTGCAAACGCCGGATTGGTCGACTCAATCTCAATCTCTTTTGCCGCCCTCTCCATCAGCTCCTCGAAGGAGAGGGGGGAACCCTCTTCAGCTCCATGCTAAAGAAACTGGGCCTCAACCCCAGAGTGAAGGCCAGCATCACCGTGTACCTCGGCATCTCCTGCACCTGCAGAATCTCCTCCTGAAACTTGTCCACATAGTGTCACAGCGTCTCTTCCGACCTCTGCTTGATGGCGAATAGGCACTCCACTGACTTCTTCCTCTTCTTGGACGTTGAGAACCTCAGCAAGAATCCGCGTCTCAGATCTTCAAAGCAGTACATCAAGCTTGCGGGTAACTGATGGAACCAGTCCCTCGCCTTTTCCTTCAACGTGATGGCAAAGAGCCGACACTTGAAGGCATCCGACATTTGGCTTATGGAAACAACATCTTCGAACCACTGCACATGTTGTGTAGGGTCGTACCTCCCGGTGTAGTATGACATGTCCGACTCCCTAAAACCTTCCGGAATCGGGGCTGAAATGATGAGCTCACTAAAGGGGCTCCCGCTCACGATCTGCTGAGAAGGCTCCTCCCGCGACCTCGGCTCGCTGGCCCTGTCTGCGCTTGCCTGTCCCGGGAATAGCTCCCGCCTGGGGATGTCCCTTTCCACCGCCTCAGCCAGAATCTCCTTCCCGGGATGCTGCCCGGGAGCGTTCTCCCCCAATGACAGAGCAACCACCACCTGGACCTGCGAAGTCTCTCACTCGCATCTCGCCGAAAAAGCCAAGTGGATAGTCTGCAAGACCTCCTGCCTGAAGTCCTCCAACATTCCCAGCGTCACCCCACTCTCCCGGGAGGGAGAACCTCCTGAGCAAGCTCCTTATCCTCCACCTCCGGCCATGAGACTTGAATTCAGATTTTCTTGTATCGGTTACTTTCCACGCTCACCTCACCAGAACTGTTGAAGCCAAAAATTGACCTCAACGAGAGTTCGAAAGTACGGGGCGGCCGACACCTACTTCTCTCAACCCCCGACCCCTGACTGGTTGTAAAGGACCTAAAACTGACCCTAATTCTCAGCAGGGGGGTCCCACCTCTTTCCCGGAAGATCTCTGAGAGTTTCCCCTCCAAAGCCAAAAGCTGGGCTGGAAGCTCCTCAGAAAGCACTAGAGAGTCTTAGAGAAAAATGAAAGTCTGCCTTCTGAGGAGCCCCTATGAGTCTATTTATAGTCTTCGTTGACCTGAAATTACTAAAGTACCCTTGGCTTGTCTACCAATAGTCAAATCCCGTTGTTATGGAATCCTAAATGCATAACCTGGGGGCACATATGTAATTTACTCGAGGGAAACTAGGTAATTTCACCCTGGGCCCTGGCCCCCACCCGGCGAGAACCATATACCGAGAACCATCCCCCCCCCCCCCCCTCACTCGACGGGAGCTAAAGAAGAAAAAAGGATGAAGGGTCCCCTGGACCTACCCCGCTACCGCCCTCCATGGGGCGCGAGCCTTCTCGCCGCCTCTGGGCAGAAGTGGGTCTCGACTGGAGCTTGACGCGATCGTTCTCATCTACTCCTAGGCAGGAGCTCTTCTGCTCTGAAGCCCAAAGCTAGCCCAAAGCTAGTCCAATCCGGGTCCTTGAGGGGGACAGACTAATGTATAAAGTGAAACAATACATTATAAAAGGTGTGAAACTAATGTATAAAGTGAAACAATAAAAGACTAAATGAGCCACAAACATGAGCCTTTACATGAACTTTTCTAATAGTTTCTATTTCATTCTGTTGAAATTTAATCTCGTAAGTTGGTCTCTTTTACTGGATTAATTTTCACACCCTGCAAATGTGCTGCTCGACCTATGGAGAGATGGTTTGAAACTTCATTGTTGTTGAAATTGTTGAAGTGGGAGTATTAGTAGAGTCGGGCGGTTAGAGTGGTCTAACCGCACAGACCGCAGATATTGCGCGGACTAGGAAAATAGCTTTGGCGGATAGCATAGTTGGACAGCCGGTTTCGGCCGTGGTTCCTCTCTGTCGGTCTGGACCAGAAAGCACCATGGTGGAGTAATCGGGCAGATAAGAATGTCTATCCGCGGGTAGTGGCGGACTCTTCAGGTTCTCTGGCTCGCAAGGCAGGTGGATATCGCGTCCTGGGGTGGCTTTCTGCTCAGGTCGTTGGTGCCTTCTCGAGCGAGATAGTTTAGAGATCACTGGTGTGGACTTGGTCATTTTAACAAATCCATGCTGCAGGTGTGGCAGACTCAGTTTGGAGTTTGTCGAGTCCGGCTGGTTTGATGTTGCAGACTCTTATGGAGCTCGCCGGTGTCCGACATGTATCTGTGCTTGTGGTCTGGATGTAGGATCATGGAGTTGGCATAGTTGCGCGAACTGGCCTTGCCTGGAGGTCGTGTGGTTTGTTGAAGCAGTCCACAATGTGGCAGACTGGTTAAGTTTGGCACGATTTCGATATCAGGTGATGCGAGTTCTCGGATATCGCGTGGTTTGGTGAATTTGGTCTTAATTGACTAAGTCCATCTTTGTTGCCTACTCCACCTAGATTGCCTATGGCAGACTGTTCTTGAAGCTCGCCGAGCTAGGCAGGATGGAGACATGTTTGTCACGGGTCAGAGCTTTACGCGGACATCCGTACGAGGGTTCGGCGGGCTGGTCGTTCTTGCCAACAAGATCGGTGTCCGCGCTTATTGCAGTTTTCTTTAAGCAACTGACTAATTTTTCTGTATGTGGATTGTGGTGTTAGCCGACAGGTTGACGAGCAGTTATCCTATCGGTATTGATGGTGACGACACTCCTCCTCACACATAAAATAGGAGTCGTCGACCTGTCATAAATATCCAATGAACAGTAAGAGATAGCTTGTGCTTGGTTTTTTGCGGTTACAATTTTCTAACGCTGCGACTAATGAAGTTATTATGTACATGATGTGCGGCTAACATCAGGCGGCTAGACGACTAGTGGAAGCTTGGTATGGAACATTTTGCAGATACAGTCAGCATTTAGCAACTAGTCGCAGTCTCAGCGATTAGATCTCTTCCTCGGAGTTGCGGATAAGCAGAGCAGTTTGCCCGGTCTATCAACGGGTTCTGTTCGTGTTCCTTCAGCATTCAATAACAGCAGTACGCGCGGTTAGCCGCGGATATGCAGCTTCGGTGGTCTCGGCGGACACAGTTGGCAGTGAGGCGGCTTGTGCCATTACAGTATTTTGTTCGCGCGGTTTACTTCTTGTGGCAGTTCTTGTTTCCCTTGATTGCATTGTAAACATGTCTTGCAATGTATACCTCGCCTTGTAAAAGAAGTTAATTTCAATTGGAAACTCTTGTGCTACTGTTAGTGCTATTTTTTACTTGACTTCGGTTGTGCTTAAGTGTTCCTGAGACCTCGGTTTCAGCTTCCCAGAGAAAATTTCACAATTGTTTCGTCTTTGGCACGTGTCTTACTTTCTCAAGGTGTTTGCATAATGTATCATCTTAGTGTTATTGGGTTGGTAACCATGTTAGATTCTTATTTCTTTAAAATATTATGATTTGGGTAGACTAGGTAGGCCTAGTGTGCTTGTGAGGTGTGTGAAATGTTATTTTGGATAATTTTATTTGGAGTAGTCGAGTGACCGACCCTTTTTTTTGTACGGTGTATCTTCTTTTTAAATCAATACAAGAATAAATTTAAAAAGCTTTGCTAGGATTTAATGCTAAGGATTTGCTTATTAATTTATACAAGGGGAATGCATGCATTTATGATTCATAATTCCATGTGTGTGTGTGTGTGTATATAAACACACGCACACCCACATACACTCACATATATAATTTCAATTGCTCCTGAGCACAATTAAAGTCATATTCTAGACATCATTCATTTTTGGGTGTCTTCATATTGCTAGATCTTCCACTTCTATCATACTAATATATAAAGAAAAAAAATCATTTTGTAAAATATTAATCTTTTCAATTGTTTCTTTTTATTTAAAATTTTATATCTATTATAATTTAGTTTAATTTATTTATTATTTTTTAATTTATAATTTAGTTTAAATTATTATAAAAATAATGTCCTTATCCTTAATACACAAGTGAAAAGCACCATTTGGTAAAATATTCATTTTCCCAATTGCACTCCTTTTTATTTCAATATTTAAAACTTTGATGATTTAATTTAACTTTATATATATAATTTTGGTTAATGTTTTTTAAATATGTCATTATTCCTTAAACTTTTTTAAACTTTGCATTTGGAGACTCAAAAATTCACGGGAATAACAAATGACAATTGTAATATGAAACATGATTGCAAATGAGTCAAACTCCATTGTCTCAAAGATGGATTCCTGTGTCTCAAAAATGCATTCAAGAGCTTGAGATGGATTCCAGTATTGCATATGAAGAGGTCATTAAAGCTCACACATATCTTAAAAGAGGATTGTTGAATAAGGCATGGGTGAGAATAATTTTTGGGTCCGGATAGCATTATTAGAGGAAGGAGCACGAGTTGGATTGATCATCTGATTTTTGATCTGCCCACCAACAATAAATGGAGAAAAAAAAAACAGGCGAGTACAGGCTAGATCACGACGAGCAAGAATGCTACCCGGACCCAAAAATTATTTCATGGGTGAGTGCTGCATATGTGAACAAGAATGGCAAGGTGAATCTCACAGTACTGTCCTATTCTAGACATTATTGATTCTTGTGTCTTCTTGCTGCCTGAATATTCACATCACCAAACTAATTTATAAGAGAAAAAATGATGTTGTAAAATATTCATCTTTTTAATTTTACTTGTTTTTATTTCAAATTTTATTATTTTATAATTAAATTTATTTATTATTTTTGGTTTATAATTTAGTCATTTTATTTTAAAATTTATGTCCTTTATTTCAAATTCTATACACAAGTCAAAATTGACAAAATATCCATTTTTTCTCAATTTCACCCTTTTTATTTCAAAATTTACATCCTTTTTAATTTAGTTTAACATTTTTATATAATTTTGGTTAATTTATGTTTAAAATCTTTCATTATTCTTTAAATTTTATAAAGTTTTGCATTTGACCACACATAAAACTTTATGGAAATAACAAATGACAATTGTATTGCGACATTTGAGTACAAACGGGGTAAGCTCGAGTCGAGTCCTCAGTATAAGAAAATTTTGATTTAGTAAGAGAAGTTAGAAAGATTTGATAATTCATCCAAATTAGCATCAAATTTAGTAAGTAAAATACTTTTAAATTTTAGCTACACAAATATATTATATATATATATATATATATATATATATTATATATTGATAGTGTAGTTAGAGGTGAATCCGGTTGGGGAAAGGAAAATGAAATCAGAAATCAAAACCCCAAACATAAAGTGAGACGAAATCAAAACCTCAACTAAAATCAAAAGCATGAACAAAAAGTGATACAGAATCAAAAACTTACCAAAGATCGGCTGGTGGAATAAATGTGAGGAAGAAGAGGGCGAAAATCCTGTTTATGGAAGGCAAGGTGGTACGAAAAAGAGAAATCAGAAGAACGAACAAATAGGTAGACGAAACCGGGAGGGGATATGGGGGCAGTTGTTTGTTCATTCCGGTTTTTAATAGAGTTTATGTTGAATCCGCCGGTTGTGATTTTTTAGATGAATTTTTATTTCATGATTATTCGCAGATAATAATCATAAAATAAAAATTTATCTAAAAAATCACGACCCCTATTATGTGGGTGATTTATAACCGGCGGATTCAACATAAACTCTATTAAAAACCGGAAGGAACGAACAACTGCCCCATATCACCTCCCGATATCCTAACCCTAACCCGCAAGCCTAACGACGGGTCCCTTCACCATCGGATCATCGGTAAGTTCTCAATTTCCTTTTCGATTTTTACTCTTTGATCCCGATTTCCTCTACCTATTTGTTCGTTCTTCTGATTTCTCTTTTTCGTACCACCTCGCCTTCCTTAAACAGGGTTTCCGCCCTCTTCTTCCTCACGTTTATTCCACCAACGGATCTTCGGTAAGTTGTTGATTCTGTATCACTTTTGTTCGTGCTTTTGATTTTAGCTGAGGTTTTGATTTCGTCTCACTTTATGTTTGGGGTTTTGATTTCTGATTTCGTTTTCCTTTCCCCAACTCGATTCACCTCTAGCTACACTATCCAGAAAAAACCTTAAAGATCGGAGAAAAACACCATCACTATTCTTTCTCGGGACTAATTACAGCTTTGGGCTTGATCAAGCTGGTTGCTGCTTTTACGCCCGTTGGCTATTGGAGGAGGTTAGTTAATTAATAGATTATGGACTGTTCTTTCATACATTGTATATATATATATATATATATATATATATATATATATATATATATATATATAATTTTGTAGCTATAATTAAAAAAGTATTTTACTTACTAAATTTGATGCTAATTTGGATGAATTATCGAATCTTTCAAACTTCTCTTAATAAATCAAAATTTTCTTATACTGAGAACTCGACTCGAGCTTACCCCGTTTGTACTCAAATGTCGCAATACAATTGTCATTTGTTATTTCCATAAAGTTTTATGTGTGGCCAAATGCAAAACTTTATAAAATTATTTCTAATTTTACGTAGGTTAACCCGAGTTTGAAAAATTGTCTAATTTTACGTAGGTTCAGGGCCCCCTAGTAGTAGGTTTCGGAGCCTTAGTAAAAAGTGGAGAGAGAGTATGTGTTTCATCAGACGACTGCTGAATAATGCATTCAGATCGGATTGTCGAAATTATTTCTGTGAATTTCGAACTCATGAATTTGATACTTCTATTATAGTGATTATATATATATATATATATATATATATATATATATATATATATATATATATATATATATATATATATATATATATACTATCTATAATAAAAAGTTGTCTTTGATGCAACATATGCACTACCTAAATTGCCCCTGTAATTTTCAAAAAAGGGAGAGAGAGGAGAGAGAGAGGAGCTGTCAATTATTATAATATATATATATCTATACTCTATTCTATAAAGGAAAAACATGTTTTGGTGCAACATTCTTAATACCCATTTTACCCCTCATTTTTTAATTTAATGATTATTATTTCTTTTGTTCATTTCAAAAAAAATTCAAAATTGAATACCCACATATGTAATTTACTCAATCCCGCCAAAATAATTGATCTCCCGCCACCTTCGACCAACGTCGCCGCCCACAATAAATGTCGCCACCCAGGACCATTGTAGCAGCCCACAGAAAAATGTCGTCGTTCACGACCAATGTCTCACCCACGACCAATGTTCCACCCATGACCAATGTGCCGCCCACGACAATTGTCGCCGCCCACGACAAATGTCGCACCACCGGCGAATGTCGCACCCCGCGAATGTCGCACCCCGGCGAATGTCGCACCCCGCCGAATGTCGCACCCCGCCGAATGTCGCACCCCGCCGAATGTCGCACCCCCGCCGAATGCCCCCAGGGCCGAATGCCCCCAGGGCCGAAGGCCCGTGCCTGTCACTTATATATATATCAAGAAACTCTGCCACCCTCTCTCCCTCTCTCTACCTCTCTCTCTCTTTCTTTCTCTCTCTCCCTCCTCTCTCCCCCATCTCATGCTCTCTCTCATGATCCAATGGCTCTTGTTTGATATATGGTGTGCCTCCAAATACCTATATTGTTTTATATAATAAGATATATATATATATATATATATATATATATATATATATATATATATATATATACATATATATATATATAGACACACGAGTGACATGCACAGACTCCGCCCCTATCCTAGGAGACATTCAACAGGGGCAGTGACATTCGATGGGGGAGGAGCCATTGATCGAGGGCGACGACATTCAGTGGTGGCGGCGACATTCGACGAAGCCCACCACATTCGTCAGGGGCGGCTGTGGACCAAAAGCCAAAAAATTGGATGATCCATCTTGAGGTCAATTGTTGCAGGGCAATGCTGTGATCTGCCTTGTTGATTGGTGAAGAGGCAAAAGAAAAATTGAAAATTGGAGGAGCTTTTCTCATGAAGACTACTGTAGTTGAAGGGAAAAGTCTTTGTTGAAGAACCAAAGACAAAATATACCCCTATGGTAACCAGTAGTGAAGAATCAAATCCCAAAAGAGAGGTTTGACTGCTATCAAGTGTTGTAAATTGATATCACCGGTCCTTCCTAGACCTGGTCAAGTAGTATCCCCGGTTTCTCTTGAAGATTGAAGAGAAAAAAAAGAAAGGATTTTATCGGTGGTATTTTTGTTGATCGAGGCGAGAAAGTTGGGTTTGCTGCGGTTGGAGGCGATGTAGAGTGAAGCCCGGGGCTGTGTTGTCTCACGTGAAACCCTAAATCACCGAAGAATCATTATTCGGGGGCACACATGATTGAAGTATGAGGAAGACTTGGGATGGTTGTGCTCAAAAGAGAATCGCAGGAGAGGGGGTGAACATAAAACGATGGTGCTGGAAATCAGGTTGGAGTGAGGCCGAGAAAATAAGACATTTGACAAGTAAATATGACATCAAGATAATCCTTGTCGTTCGGCAACCTGAACTGGGGATCCTAGCCCCTCTGCGAAACCACTCCATTGACCATACTTGGGACAAATTTCCAATATAGCCCCAGAATTAACTTATAGTTTAAGTTTAGCCCCGTTTTCATAATCCTTCCCAATCTAGCCCCTTTTCTTAATTAAAGATTTTCATTACTTTAATCCGGCTTAATCAATTTCCAGTATAGCCTCATAATAAATACAAAGTATAAATATATCCCTTTTTTGAATACTTTTCCCACTCTAGCACATTTTTCACTTAATTTTGCGGCTTAAACCACAACACTAATAATGCAGAGCATATCTCATATTGTTCTAAAAACATTCCAACTTGTAAATCGTGAGGTATTAAAAAGTTCATGATTTGGTTATCTTGTGACTATTCTCCATCAAAATCTTCTTTAACCGTCTATTCTTTTATGATTCTATCAAATTGAATGAATTAATTATTAACAATTACACGATCAATCCAACTACGATCAACCGAAATTGATCTTTCAAATATTTTTTTAACTTTATCTTGAGTTTCAGAAATATTTTCATCATCCTCATTATCAAGGGAGTTGTCACTGCTGTTATCATCCAGTTCATTTAGATCAACATCTAATCCTTATTGCTGATACACTTCACACTCATCAATTTTGAATTCAACGCCATCAGACATGATTATAATACTCGAAAAGCACTGAATTTAAAAAAATAAATATAAAACATTTATTAATAATTAATTAAATCAATTCTTATTAAAGAAATCTTTTTTATTAAATCATAAAAATATACTAAACATTTAACTTATTAAAGAAAAAACATTTATTAAAGACTAATTACTTTTTTGCTATTAAATCAAAAAATAATTAAAAAATAAAAATTTTATTAAAGACTTATTAACGTCTATTCTTTTTTGATTTTATAGCAAAAAAGTAATTAAAGAATAAAAATTTTAAATTACTAACATGCAAGTTATAGATAACAAATACTTACTTGAAGATATGCAAACTTACTTTGTGTGGTTAGCTATGCGACAATATGTTTTTTTATACACTCTCAAATATTTAAAAAACTCTCAAACGGTGTGAAACTAAACTATAGCCTCAAAATTTCTTAGAGAGTGGAAAAGGGGGCTAGAGTGAGAAATGTTATGAAAAGAGGGCTATACTGGGAATTTGTTAAGCCAGATTTAATTAATGCAAATCCTTAATCACCAAAAATGCCGGCCACGTCATTAAAATTAAAAAAAGAGGCTCCATTGGGAAGAATTATGAGAACGAGGCTAAACTTATAATGCAGGTTAATTCCGGGACTATATTGAAAATTTGTCGATTTCTCCGGGCAAACCTTTCCTCCCCCGTCCTCTAGGGCACCGCCACCTTCGCTTCATGCTACTTCCGATCGCTCTTTTCGATCGTTGCTTTCGATTGTTGCATCCTCTCCCTGCTTCGACTCGCTGGTGGTCCAAACAAACATGTCGTTCTATCCAGCTGAGCCTTTCTCTGCCTCAATCCAGCCCCGATTTCCAACGCCATCGCTCTCAGTTCACCTCCTCTTCTGTGATTCTCCTCTGTGATTTAGGGTTTCAGGTGAGACATCACAGCCCCGAGCTCCACTCTACATCGCCTCCAACAGCAGCAAACTCAACTTCCTCGCCTCCATCTACAAAAATATCACCGGTAAAATCCCATCTTTTTTTCCTCTCTTCAATCGTTTAGAGAAATTGGGGCTGCTACTCAACCGGGTCTAGGAAGGACCGGTGATATCAAATTACAACACTTGATAGCAGCCGAACCTCTGTTTTGGGGTTGTTTCTTCACTATGGTTAGCATAGAGTCATATTTTGTCGTGGGTTCGCCGTCAATGACTTTTCTGTCCGACTACAACAGTCAGCATGAGGGAAGCTCATCCAATTTTCAGTTTTTCTTTTGCCTCTTCATCAATCGACAAGGGCAATCCACAACTTTGCCCTGCAACAATTGACCTCAAGATGGATCATCCAGTTTTTGGTGTTGGAACTGATGCTCGATTTTTTTTCTTTTGGTCCTACAGATTGTATCAACCACTGCTTTCATTTCAAGGGCCTCATCTCTTTTAATTAGTAAGTATTTCATTGCCTGTAATTCCAGGAGATCAATTCAAATACCTGCTGAGAACTGTGAGCTATTTGCTTTATGCTATATCAATTGTTTATCTGTTTAGTCACAAATGAATATGGATACATTTTCACCTGTAATTGCTAACTAATTACCTTCCACCACTCGGAAATCTACCCAACAAAAATTATTAAACTATCAAGAAATGGCTTGCTTCCTAGGATCTTGATGGCGAGGATGCCCCGTCATTTGCTCGTGCCGCCATGGATCTCGCTCTTGATCGCTGCCGCTACATGTTCATGGATATTGATGGTGAGGATGCCCCGCTATTTGTTCGTGCCGCCATGGATCTCGCTTTTGATCGCCGCCGCTACATGTTCATGGACATTGATGGCCGTTGCGGCAACTGTCGTTGCCGCCGCCGCCGACGTCGTCATTATGAATATAATGTTATTTCAATGTTGAAATAATATTATACTCCTAATAATTTTTATGAATTTGTAAATCATAAGATTTATAAATTTATAAGTTATGAAATTTATAATTGTGTTGTTATTTCTTAATAAGCATGAGTGGTTAGGATTATCTTGGATTTAGATGAAGGGTGGATGGAGGTGTATGACTTTATATATATATATGTATTGAGGTGTGGAGAGGGGATGCTAAGAAGAGAAAAAAAAACCCTAAGCTTGCTTGAGTTGTGTGAAACAGCCGCTCGGCCTGGCCGAACCCGCGCCTCCTGGATATCGCAGAAACTGCTGCCGCCGCCCCCCCTCTCGGTGGCTATTTCCAGCTGCTCCGACGACATCCAACCTCCTCTGGTGTGACTCCGAAGAAGGTGGCTTGGTTCTCTCCATCCGGTGCGACTCCGGTGGACCCGTGGAAGTGCGACTCTTCCATAGTTATCTTCCTCCTCTCTTATTTCAGATTTGGGTAACGAATTATCTTCCCCTAAAACTTGTGTAGTGATTCGTCTTGACTTGTGAGTTGGGTGGAAATCTAGTTATCATATTTCATCCTAAATTTTGATTCCAATTTGCATTAATAAATCTGAAATTATATTGCTTTTATCCGACTTTTCGCGAAGGTTTTTGCAAGGATAGGTCCCCTTGGACGTTTGCAAACCGGGGTTGGTTTAGCCTTTGGTTTCGAATGGATCAAGAGGATTTGGTATATCCTCGTTTTATTTTGTTTTGAGGGCTGCATTCGGACTATTTTCCGAATCAAATTTCTTAAGTCCGGAGCACTCTCCATGTGGATGGAAATGCGGTGATATGACACTAGATGTATGGCTAGGTTATGAGAAATGTATATGTGAATGTTCGTGCAGGTTTGGATGAGAATTTCCCACTTGTGAGATCGCAACATTATAGTCGAAACTCTGCCAAAATTTTGAGTTTTACGCCCACACCGCGTGTTCGTTTAAATTCCCCTTAGGAATCCCTTTACCAATTGTCATTTCGTGCCTTAATCCCATTCCCGGGAGTGTGCTACATCAATTTGGTATCAGAGGCGGCGCAAAGCTTTCTTAATCTTTGTCGGTCCTCCCGCGTCACTTCCCTACCTTTATGCACACATCTCAATTTATTCACCTTCGGGAACGAGGTTTGCCAATTTCTCAACTTGGCAACGATCCGCTCGTTCCGAGCTTCCCCTTTTTTTTGCACTTAGGCACGCTTGTTGGTCTTCTATTTATTTTCTTAGTTATATATATATATAAAAAATTGTGTTTCCTAAAATATATCAAAAAACAAAAAAATATTTTTTGTGTTCCCTTAGTTTGCGTTTTCCGTTAGACTTTATGGCGCACATTGGGAGTTCCGCTCACTCACATTCATTCGTTGATCGAAACGTTATGTTAGCCCAGTATTTGACACCACCACCGCGCACCTCTAGGCCTGTTAGAGTTCCTACTCCGACCTATGATGGGATAGGTGGACCGCGAGTATTTTTAGGTTGGGTGAAGGACATGAAACGCTATTTTGAGAGATATCATATTGTGGACCCCCACAAGATTCCCGTTGCGAGACTACAATTAATTGGTCGAGCTCTGACCTTCTGGCTCAATGAGGAGAGACGTTTTGGGATGTCACTCAATGACTCACTTGTAGGTTGGCAGATTATGAAGAATCTATTAACGGATGAGTATTACCCTCCCTACTGTCGTTCCCAGATTTCTGATTATCTGAGTGATTCGCCGCCTAAGACTTTGCCTACATCGAACCAGTACGTCCCCTCGTACTCCCTTACTCGGACGTCTCACGATCTTATTTCTCCCCTCCAGGGCACTAGACCCATTTTTGATCACAGGAGTGAGTCCAAGCCTCCCGCTAGATCCTTGCTCCGCCAAGATCTGACTTTTTCGAGCCCATGTCCGCCACCCATTCGGGAGAAGGAGAAGGTTAGGTCTTCTGTCCCGCCGCCTGTCAGTGTCACTACTAGAGATGTTATAAATCCGCGGGCTAAGCATTGGCAGACCGTTAAGATTTGCAAGGAGAACGTTACATGTTACGCGAGTGGTGTGATTGGCCACTATGCCGTGGAGTGCCCCACAAAGCCTAGGGCTTTAGCACTTTTAGCCTCGACGTCTGAGCACGCCACTGAGGGCGATGACGATTTCCCTGACGACTTTAGTGACGATCCGGATCTAGGATATCCTAGTGACCTGGATGAGGATGTCTCCTCTGCGGTATCACCCCCTAAGATTATCCCACTTCCCCTCAATCATATTTCAGGTCCGTCTCCTATGATAGTTGAGGAACCGTCCAATGGCCCTGAGTTAGCAGATGTACCTACTGTGTTGGAAGATTTATCTTGCGAGGGAAGGTTATTTTTGGATGAATTTAAAGTTGAGGACCCGAAAGATATTTCCTTGTTGTTATCACCATTGCCCGAAGCACAATATGGATTAGAAATTTTGTCGGGCTCGATTTTGCCTACTTCTGAGACCGTCACTGATGCTGATTTGGATGAAACATCTAGTGGGTTGGAAGACATTTCGGCTGAGTTGGTAGAGTCATCCTGTGGCGAATGTTTATCTGAGAGTGAGTTAGGTGATGACGCACCAGTTGAGTTTTTTGTGAGGAAGAATCCACTGTTTGATCTTCCCTTTGATTTTGATGGCTTGCAATCGGAGGACTTTTCTTTGACATTAAATCCGTGTTTTGACTATGCGTATGACTTGCTCCTCCTTCGGGATTGATCGTATCGACTCTCCCTCCGGTTCACTTGACTCGATTAGATGATTTGTTAGGACACGAGCTTGTCATTTCTAGTTCGGGATATTTGGAGACCCTTATTTATCTAGATTCCCCGTTAGACTTGCCTAGACAGCTATGTGTGGGCGAGTTGTTAGTTGTCGTGTTCGATCTTTCCACTCCAGTTCGTAGATCTGACTATGCTTTTTCTCGGATGGACCGTTCATCTGACCGCTTGTTGTTGGGTAAGGCTTCGTGTTGGACTGCTCGTGATTCCTTGGCTATGGGGCTTTTTGATGTGGTGTCCCCTAGACACACTTATTTGCCAAGCCCGGTCGCACGCATTTATCCTCCGCCTTTTGATGATCCGTGCATGCACAAGTTAGTGAACCTAGTTAGGTATGTTGAGCTGTGTCGCACGTACTTCCTTTCCGATCCGGGAGCACCCAACCCTATAGTTGAAGATGAGCATTTTTCGCTGGCATTTATTTATGACATTTTTAAATCAAAATTTAAAACTATGACGTTGGACTTGACTTGTGAGCAATGTATTAGTGAGTGTCCGTATGCGGACATGTCTTCGTCTGCGACTGTGTATGATTTCACGGCGACCGTGCCTTTTGATTTGGTGTCCTCACGACATTATTACCCATCAAATCAAATTGCACATATTTTTCATCCATCCTGGTACGATCTGCACGTGCACATGTCGTCGCTTTATGCCAGTGTCTGTGGGTTGCGTCACTTTCACTTCTGTTCACCTCCAGAGTTTCTGACTGCAGAATTGTTGATTCCAATTTCGTCTGGTTAGCCCACGAGTGGATACCTTCGGGTTCCGTAACAAAATTATTACGTTGGAGTGCCAATCCTTTCATGATCTTCAACAATTTTGGATTTAACGCAATTTTTTTGGATTTTTATGATGCAATCGGTGTTTCGCCGCATTTCAATTTTTCGGATTTAATTTTGCATATCTGATTTCCACCTGAGTGGTTTTCTCCGACGTTTCTCTCTTCCACTTCAGATTCTCTTGGGTTGAGAGGTGAGATTCTTTTCGTGTCGCTCTTCCATTTGGGTTTCCTGGTTCTCGCATTGGATGGTAAGATCTGCGCTGCTTTTCTTTATGCTGACACATCTACGAGGGTTTTTGCTGTTCTTGCTCATGACAGGTTCTGTTCTATTGCGGATGCATGCCCTGCTTGTCCTGCCCCGTGGATGTCTGCTCTTGCTATGCTACTTGTGGATGCTGCTGTATCCTGCTATTCTCTCCCTGGCCACTCATTGGGGATGAGTGATTTTGAGCGGGGGAGGATTGATGGCGAGGATGCCCCGTCATTTGCTCGTGCCGCCATGGATCTCGCTCTTGATCGCCGCCGCTACATGTTCATGGACATTGATGGTGAGGATGCCCCGCCATTTGTTCGTGCCGCCATGGATCTCGCTTTTGATCGCCGCCGCTACATGTTCGTGGACATTGATGGCCGTTGCGGCAACTGTCGTTGCCGCCGCCGCCGACGTCGTCATTATGAATATAATGTTATTTCAATGTTGAAATAATATTATACTCCTAATAATTTTTATGAATTTATAAATCATAAGATTTATAAATTTATAAGTTATGAAATTTATAATTGTGTTGTTATTTCTTAATAAGCATGAGTGGTTAGGATTATCTTGGATTTAGATGAAGGGTGGATGGAGGTGTATGACTTTATATATATATATGTATTGAGGTGTGGAGAGGGGATGTTAAGAAGAAAAAAAAACCCTAAGCTTGCTTGAGTTGTGTGAAACAGCCGCTCGGCCTGGCCGAACCCGAACCCGCGCCTCCTGGATATCGCAGAAACTGCCGCCGCCGCCCCCCTCTCGGTGGCTATTTCCAGCTGCTCCGGCGACATCCAACCTCCTCTGGTGTGACTCCGAAGAAGGTGGCTTGGTTCTCTCCATCCGGTGCGACTCCGGTGGACCCGTGGAAGTGCGACTCTTCCATAGTTATCTTCCTCCTCCTCTCTTATTTCAGATTTGGGTAACGAATTATCTTCCCCTAAAACTTGTGTAGTGATTCGTCTTGACTTGTGAGTTGGGTGGAAATCTAGTCATCATATTTCATCCTAAATTTTGATTCCAATTTGCATTAATAAATCTGAAATTATATTGCTTTTATCCGACTTTTCGCGAAGGTTTTTGCAAGGATAGGTCCCCTTGGACGTTTGCAAACCGGGGTTGGTTTAGCCTTTGGTTTCGAATGGATCAAGAGGATTTGGTATATCCTCGTTTTATTTTGTTTTGAGGGCTGCATTCGGATTATTTTCCGAATCGAATTTCTTAAGTCCGGAGCACTCTCCATGTGGATGGAAATGCGGTGATATGACACTAGATGTATGGCTAGGTTATGAGAAATGTGTATGTGAATGTTCGTGCAGGTTTGGATGGGAATTTCCCACTTGTGAGATCGCAACATTATAGTCGAAACTCTGCCGAAATTTTGAGTTTTACGCGCACACCACGTGTTCGTTTAAATTCCCCTTAGGAATCCCTTTACCAATTGTCATTTCGTGCCTTAATCCCATTTCCGAGAGTGTGCTACATCAGATCTCTTGCAACTGGTTGACTTTTCAGTCGAACCTTCCTTGCTAAGTGAAAATATGATGCAATCATTTCTTTTGATGAGGTTTAATTTTATTCCTCTTTTCCTTCTAATTTTAGCTATTTCACTATTGCATGCAAATATGCAATGTGTTTGATTATTTGCCCGATAGTAAGTATGGATTGTTTGATTTGTTCTTCATTAAGTATTTTACTTCTGAACTATACAACTTGTTAAGGAAAAATGATAAAAACCCAATATAAAAGCTCATTCTTGGGGTCCATGCAAATCTCTCTTTAGTCCCACATCATAGGAGTGAAGTTCTCTCCTCTTTTCTCTTCATGTATAAGTGTATCTATACTTGTAACCATGTTGTACAAGTTGGAGAAATTAATAAAATTGATTTATTTTTCTCTCTTTTTTGTTCTCTTTTACATGGTATCAGAACCCAGAAGTTCCTCCCGGTTAGACTTCTTCTAACCCTCGGCCTTGTCCTCTTTTTTATTCGCACCGGGCTGCGGTCTCCTTGTTTTGTTATCCGCTTCTTCTCTTATCCAGTGGCATCCACAATTCTCCTCTCTAACAGCACCCAATGCGGTTACCTTTTCGTCTACCCGCCTCCCTCCCTCCTTTCTCTTCCTACTTCCCATCTCCTCCCCGTCTCACTACCTTTATAAGGATTTTTCTGGGCCCCACTTCTCTTCAGCAGGTTCGGTCTCTTCCTGCAGCTCCCAGCGGTTTCCGTTTCTCGCTACTAGCCAGACCACCCCGCCTTCTTCACGATCAACTTATCACGTTCGATCGTGCTATCGCACGGATTGCTCTTGACGGCCTGTTCTTCACGTGCGAACTTCTCTTGTTGCGCGGACTCTTCTTGTCACACGGACTGACCTTGTTGACCCACTATTGTCGTGCGGTCTGCTCGCTGCGTGCCTCTTCTCTGTTGTTCGCACGGTATGCCAGGTCTTTTGCTGCTGTTCGCCGGCCCCCTATCCTCTAGCTTCTGTGACCTCTTCTCCTCTAACCGTTGCGGCCTCTTTTTCCCTAGCCGCTTGTCCGCAGCTTGCTCTTGCTTCCTGGCCTCCTTTCTGTTCGTCGGCCTCATCTCCTCTAGCTGTTGCGGCCTCTTCTCTTCTAGTCGTTGCTTGCTCTTGCTGCCTGATCTTAGCCGCTACTCGCCAGCCTCTGCTCCTCTAGCCGCTGCGGCCTCCTTCCCGATGTTTTCTGGGACTGCTGCTCCTTCTGCGGGTTTCTGCGCCTTGCTGCTTTCTCCCTGCTGCTCTACCCGCAATTCTTTTGCTAGGCCGCCCTCCTCTTGTTGTCATAGACTCCACGACGGCTTCCTCTCTTCCCGCTCGTGTCGCGGCTCCCTCTCCTGAAGTTTGCGATGAGCTTTAGATCACCATCATCTCTCTCAGTGGGAAGCACAACTTTGTGGAATGAGTGCATTCAGTTCGCCGTGTTCTACAAATTAGAGGTCTTCTTCATCATCTTACCCGGGACGTTCTCATTGCTTCTACCGACGAATGGTTGCGTGATGACGGTCGGGTCTAATCTTGGATCCTCAATTCCATGGACACCGAGCCCTATCACATGACCATGTATCATGAGACGGCCAAGGCGATATGGGAGGAGCTTTACTTTCTCTACTCTGGCAAAGACAACTTACTGTTTTTGTTTGACATCATCTCCACACTTCAATCTCTGGATCCCAGCACAACGGGCGATTTGACCTCCTTCGTTGTCAAAGCCAAAACTCTGTTG
Organism: Platanthera guangdongensis; assembly: GCA_039583875.1. NCBI lineage: Eukaryota > Viridiplantae > Streptophyta > Magnoliopsida > Asparagales > Orchidaceae > Platanthera > Platanthera guangdongensis. Next base: position 175,853,012 of record CM077156.1, read on the forward strand.
TAGGCCTGGATACAACATCAGCCTCCCTCCACGGACCTCCCTACACAACAAGCACAAAAAAAAGTTGTTGGGATTGCTATGATGATGGCTCGTGTTCCTACTCATCTTTACAGTGTCCGGGCTTAGAATCTTTCCTCCTTTACAACGTCATCGTTGTCTGATGTCTGTTCTATGCTGCTCAAGGTTACTCCACCATCTGAGGTCCCAGGAAATTACTCTTCAGCTCTCCTCCAGCAGCCCTTTTACCTACTCCTGCTCGTGGATCCTCAACTCGCGGAGGTCGCCACACGTCTCGGGGATTAGGACGTGCTGGGCGTTCTGCTTTTAAATGTACGTACCGTGGTCGAGAGGGTCATCTTGAAGCCACTTGCCACCGGAAGCATGGTCTGCCTCTACACATTACTTCTTCTACTACAGCTGCTCCTCCCACTGATGCTGTTATACAGGGTTTTGACTCTACAACTCGGTAAGACATCAACGCTCTTCGCATCCAGCTTCAGCAGCTCCAAGGGGTTATCAGTCGCTCGTCTGACTCGGTTGCGTCTTTCTCTACTGAAGGTATATCCTGTCTCTCCCATAGTCCCCACTGGATTGTGGACTCAGGCGCTGCTCACCACATTACCTCCCAGAAACCACCTCAGGTACATCCAGTCTACCTATCCCAAGTTCATCACTGTAGCAAATAGCGACACAACTGTGGTTTCTGGTGCTGTTGACCTTCGACTTACCCCAACTCTCTCTCTCTCTCCTCGATTCTTCATGTTCTGGGGTCCCCTTTTAATCCACTAACAGTTAGTCGTCTTACTAAGGAACTTGACTGATGTATAACCTTTTCTCGTTCCTCTTTTGTTGTGCATGATCGTCGAACGCGAAACACCATCGGTAAAGGGCGGCTGACGAATGTGTTATATCTCTTAGATATTCCTCCTACTGTTCTCTCTGCTATCTCTACTGTTGATTGACATCGTCGCCTTGGGCGTGCTCCTCTCCCGATTCTCAAGAATGCTCTTCCTGATGTTTCGTTGCAAGAGTTTACTTGTGAGTCTTGTATCTATAACAAATAACATCGTACTTCTTTTCCCTACATTTTAGATCTGCCCACCAACAATAAATGGAAAAAAGAAAAAGAAAAAAAATGGTGAGTACACGCTAGATCGGACGACGAGCAGGATTGATCCAATGGCGAGATCGCAACTCCCGCTCCTTCCTCTGGGAATTCTACCCGAACCCAAAAATTATTTCATGGGTGCGGGTTGCATATATGAGTAGGAATGGCAAGGTGAATCTCACGGTACTGTCCTATTCTAGACATTATTGATTCTTGTGTCTTCTTACAACCCAACTCTCCGCATCATCAAACTAATTTTAAGGGAAAAAATCATTTAGTAAAATATGTTGGAGCATGCATTCCACGCTTCTTGGTTTGCTAATGTTGGAACTAGTGGAGACCGGGCGGTCTTGTTCCTAACCGCAGCGGTCTACTGGTCCCAGCGACCTGACGGTTTGGTCTAGTGTTCTGGTGGTAAATCTCAGCTTGCGATCAGGAGCAACAGCGGCGGTCTGAAGGTTGCCGCAGCGGTCTAGCAGTTAGCAGCGGTTGTTCGATATCGGTTAGCCATAGCGGTCTGCATGAAGCCGCAGCGGTCTGCATGAAGCCGCAGCGGTCTGGTAGAAGCCGCAACAGTGGATTGGTGGTTAACCGCAACTGCGGTCTAGTGACATCCCTCTGTTGCAGTCTGGTAGCTTGTAGCGCTGCGATCTGGTCGGTAGTCGCAACTGCGGTCTGGTGGCAACCTCTAGCGGCTTGCCCAACGGTCTTCCCTGGCGGATTGACGGTTTCCCTTGATGTTGTTGGAAGTTTCGTTATTTTTTTGTATAGTGTGCGGTTTGATGTTGTCAAACCGCATAAGCCGCACGGATTTTATTTAGTCATACATCGTTTGTTGTAATTATCTAATCTCCTCCAGTTTCTATAAATAAGGGGGCATACCTATGTAATAATTATCTTTTTGGAGCAATAAAGTTTGAGGTTTATTTAGCTGTTTGTCCATTTTTCACATGGTATCAGAGCGAACCGATCATTTGCTTCATGGAGATAGCAGTTTATTGTTTTCACCGCGCGACCACTTCCACCGGCTTCGTCCGGCTTCTTCCGGTTTGCCCGATTTCTTTCTCTTCTCTTTCCTCCCTTGCTTCTCGTTGTGCTTGCGTCTTGATTCTAACTGGGTGTTTCTGTTCGCCCGGCTTTCTCTGCTGCCTGCGCTTCTTTTGTGAGTTTCGCCTTTGGTCGCGACTTCTTCCGGACCGCTGGTGTGTTGTCACCTTGACCGGGCGAGCTCTGGCTCTTATCTTTCTTCTTCTTGGCGTGGTTTCTTTGCTCGTCACTTGTCTCTGCAACTTGTTGTGTTTGCGCGGTTTCTCATTCTTGTTGCGAGTTCCACCTTTTGGTCGCGGTTTTTTTCTATGTCGCTGGTGTGTTGTCACCTTGACCGGATGGACTCTTGCCCTTCCCCTTCTTCCCGCGGGCTGTCCTCTTGCGCCTTGTTTCTCCTTTGCTGCGAGTACCGCATTTTGATCGCGGCCTCTTTTCTAGACGCTGGTGTGTTGACACCCTGACCGTACGGTCTCCTCTTCCCCTTGTCGTTGCGGCCTCTCTCTTGTCGCTGCGGCTTCTCTCTCCGCATGTTGGTTGCGGCATCTTTTCTTGCCGCTGGTGTATTGACACCGTGACCGTGCGGTTTCTCCTTTTTTTTCTGCGTCTTCTTTGCCGACTTGTCCTTGTGTGGCTTGTGTCTAACCGTGCGGTTACTCTTTCTGTTTTTTGATTTCTTCTTGCGGATGACTTCTCTTCTCTCTTCTACTACTCGTGCTCTTGTGGTCTCCTCTGATAAGTGACTTATTTACTATGGTGCCACTGGTCACATGACTGACAACTCTCGTTTGTTTTCCTCTTTGCTTGAGACAAACATGTTGTCTCCTGTTGTTGTTGCTGATAGGACTTCTACTCCTGTGCATGATATTGGCACTGTGCGTCTCACTTCATCTTTGCTGCTAGAGGACATTCTCTATCTCTCTACTTTCCCGTGCAATTTACTCTTTGTTCATGCTTTTTGCACGCAGTTAAATTGCACAGTTATTTTTACTGGCACCACTTGTTCTTTCTCTGATTCTGTAAGGCTATGAGAATGACATCACGATCGAATCTTCTGAGCATGATTCTGTCATCAATCACTGATGAATGGAGAACGGATAGTTACTCTGGAATCAAAGGTCTGTAACCAGGAGCCAAATTCGCAATCTTCTGAGCATGATTCTTGACTTCGAAATCAACTCCCCACCACTCCTGCACCACCACTATCCCCGACGCATTTTCTTTCCCAACAACGTACGCATCAAAGGTCTTCAGAAGAAATTTAACAGAACAAATTTTAAATCCAAGTTAGCTAACAAAAAGGGACAAATATTTTCAACAAAAACGGAAAGGGAAACCAGTAAGAAACGTCGGTGATGATGAGGTGGAGGAACTTACAGTGTCGTCGCCCTGGATCTCAACCTTCAGAAAGGGTTCGGCGGTGGAGGCCATTGCGCCGGCGGCAGACAGGCTGGAATACGTCGGCGTCTGAAGAAATCTGGCAGCGGCGGCGCGACGGCGGCGACGGCTCGGCGGGAGAAGGGAGAAAGGGATCGGAAAAGTAGCAGCTGTGTTGCTTTTGCTGCCATTGATTTCGCGAGTGGGCTTGGAATTTATTGAAGAGGATTTTAGAGGGCATTAACGGGTGACGGAGTAAGCGAAGTAGGTAGGGCTTTAGTTGAGTGACGGAGTAAGTGACGTAGTCTGTCCATCCAAACAAAAGCCCTACCTAAAGCCCTTAGGATGGATAAAAATCAATTTAACGGTATATTCTCTCACCGTCTACGTCCGTCACTCAACTAAAGCCCTACCTACTTCGCTTACTCCGTCACCCGTTAATGCCCTCTAAAATCCTCTTTAATAAATTCCAAGCCCACTGGCGAAATCAATGGCAGCAAAAGCAACACAGCTGCTACTTTTCCGATCCCTTTCTCCCTTCTCACGCCGAGCCGTCGCCGCCGCTGCCAGATTTCTTCACACGCCGACGTATTCCAGCCTGTCTGCCGCCGGCGCAATGGCTTCCACCGCCGAACCCTTTCTGAAGGTTGAGATCCAGGGCGACGACACTGTAAGTTCCTCCACCTCATCATCACCGACGTTTCTTACTGGTTTCCCTTGTTGTGAAATTGGGACCGGATCCGCGACTACGGTGGTTCGCCGCGGATCTAGCAACGGAAGCTAGCTGAGCAGTAATAAAACAAAATTAAATCCAAAACCAAGCAAAATCACAGACGACAAAATATATACGTGGTTCGGAGTTGGGACTCCTACTCCACGGGGAGAGCGCGTCAGAAAGATCCACTGAACCACTGATGAGGTTACACAGATACAACCAGAGACCAAACAAATATGGTCGAACAACAAAAGAAAGACAAAAGAATCGCTGCCGCCGCCTCCTGGAGCTGCCTGCCGCCGCTGGACAAAGCTGCCTCCGCCTGAGTTGAGCCCGATGCGCCGCCTCCGCCGCAGCACGCCTGCTGCCGCCGCCGCCGCCGCGCCTGGTCTGAACTGGAGCTGTCGTCGCCGCCGCCGCCTGAACACCTCTCGATGCCACCTGAAGATCGCCGCTGCAACCCGCTGCCGCCGCCTCTGATCCTCCTGCACCGGCGAGGTCCGTTCGTTGCCGCTGCCGCCGGAAAGAGAAACTCCTACAGAACCTTGCTCCTCACACTCTCGGAAAGCTCCTTACTGGTGGCCGAGCCTGGATCCACTCTCTCGGTTTCTTGCTTGATTGTACTCTTTTTTTAGCAGCCCCCTCCCAAACATACATATAGGAGAGCACCCCTCTCTCCTAACTAGGAAGAAGAGGGCCATCAATGGTTTCCATTGATGGCGCCGGCCAGATGAGGAAGGAGGCCAGCCGCCCCTTAATGACCCTTGCCAAAACTAAATGGATTTCCAATTAAACGATAGGCTTGGATAGGATAACCCCAAATCCCTCCCGAAAAATCAGCCATCCCATTTAATGACCATTCCCATAATAAGAGATGACCATGGATCGCGGACGTGGCACGATCCGGACGGTCCGAGTCCATGCGTGAGGTGTCACAATCCTAACAATCTCCACCTTGACGCCTCATGCCACAACCGAACTCCACCTCGAAGTCAAACAAAAGTATCGGAACCTCCAACCTGGATCTCCCCTACTGGCGACTACAAGCCCCCTCTCCCTGGGGTCATCACGATCAACATGCATCAGTCTGAGTCAAGTCAAGACCGCTCTTGAACTTGACTCCTCTCACTGATTTCTCTCGCATGCTCGCACCGATATCCTCCGTAGAGATCTCTCGCAACTCCACGCTTCCACCTCCAGCAAACTCCCTCGACTCCTGGTGGCGCACTCCGATGTGCTTTATCCTTGCACGATAGACCGTGTCTTTTGCAAGACAGCTAGCACTGTGCAGCTCCACCTTCTTCTGAGAAAACCTGAGTTCCTTGGTGGGACTCCTGAGCCAGATGGCTCCCCTTGCGGTGCCTGGGCACTTCTGAGATAACAGTCTGCCCACCTTCTCCACTGTTGCGAAGGTTTTATCTTCGCCAAGGCCCTTTCTCTGCGCGAACTCCTTCGCCACGAATCTTGCCTCGTTCCTCCGCTGGTCCTTCCTAGCTTTTCGCTGAGAACGATCTCTGCTCTCTAAAGCTCTATCGAAGGAACCGCGATCTGAGGAACTAGCCTGAAAGACATATGCTACCGTGTCCTGTAGCATGAGAGGCAGTCTGACCTCTCTCCTCGCCCTTCCACTCGCAATCGTGGTGCCGATCAGTCTGTAGAGAGTACCGGAACGCTCTCCTACCATGACTGCCTGCGCGCCTCTCATGACCTCATCGGCCAAGCACAACTGGATTGTGCTGATGGCCTTCAGATCTAGCTCATCCCACTCGTCGCCCTTCTTCCCGGACTTCTCCTTTCCGAGGAGAGCCTTATGAAGACCTTGCTGGACGAGAACCGCTTTGGCCCGTTTCTGCCACAGACCAAAGTCAATTTTGCCGTCGTACTTGGGGACTTCAAATTTCGCTGTCATTATTGCTCACCGGGGTCCGAAGGGTCGAACCTCGCTCTGATACCAATTGTTGTGAAATTGGGACCGGATCCGCGACTACGGTGGTTCGCCGCGGATCTAGCAACGAAAGCTAGCTGAGCAGTAATAAAACAAAATTAAATCCAAAACCAAGCAAAACCACAGACGACAAAATATATACGTGGTTCGGAGTTGGGACTCCTACTCCACGGGGAGAGCGCGCCAGAAAGATCCACTAAACCACTGATGAGGTTACACAGATACAATCAGAGACCAAACAAATATGGTCGAACAACAAAGGAAAGACAAAAGAACCGCTGCCGCCGCCTCCTGGAGCTGCCTGCCGCCGCTGGACAAAGCCGCCTCCGCCTGAGTTGAGCCCGATGCGCCGCCTCCGCCGCAGCACGCCTGCTGCCGTCGCCGCCGCCGCGCCTGGTCTGAACTGGAGCTGTCGCCGCCGCCGCCGCCTGAACACCTCTCGATGCCGCCTGGAGATCGCCGCTGCAACCCGCTGCCGCCGCCTCTGATCCTCCTGCACCGGCGAGGTCCGTTCGTTGCCGCTGCCGCCGGAAAGAGAAACTCCTACAGAACCTTGCTCCTCACACTCTCGGAAAGCTCCTTACTGGTGGCCGAGCCTGGATCCACTCTCTCGGTTTCTTGCTTGATTGTACTCTTTTTTTAGCAGCCCCCTCCCAAACATATATATAGGAGAGCACCCCCCTCTCCTAACTAGGAAGAAGAGGGCCATCAATGGTTTCCATTGATGGCGCCGGCCAGATGAGGAAGTAGGCCAGCCGCCCCTTAATGACCCTTGCCAAAACTAAATGGATTTTCAATTAAACGATAGGCTTGGATAGGAATAACCCAAAATCCCTCCCGAAAAATCAGCCATCCCATTTAATGACCATTCCCATAATAAGAAGTGGCCATGGATCACGGACGTGGCGCGATCCGGACGGTCCGAGTCCATGCGTGAGGTGTCACAATCCTAACATTCCCTTTCCGTTTTTGTTGAAAATATTTGTCCCTTTTTGTTAGCTAACTTGGATTTAAAATTTGTTCTGTTAAATTTCTTCTGAAGACCTTTGATGCGTACGTTGTTGGGAAAGAAAATGCGCCGGGGATAGTGGTGGTGCAGGAGTGGTGGGGAGTTGATTTCGAAGTCAAGAATCATGCTCAGAAGATTGCGAATTTGGCTCCTGGTTACAGACCTTTGATTCCAGAGTAACTATCCGTTCTCCATTCATCAGTAATTTTGAAGCACACTGTTGGAACACCCTATTACTAATTTGGGTCAGGATCACTATGTCTCTTAGGAACCTGTTTTGACCTCATTGTATAGATCTAAAGGTCAATTAAAATTGAGTCTAAGGGTTAGTAGTTAGGTTTGGAAGCTGCCCTCAAGACCAAGGTTTTTCAGTCCGGAAATTAAGTCATTTCGTCGAGCTCAGTACGACGAATCGTCGAACTCCATTCGACGATCGTTGAGCTCACTTCGACGAGTCGTCAAACTCCATTCGACGATCGCTGAGCTCAACTTCAACAAGTCGTCGAACTCCATTCGACGATGTTCGAGCTCAGTTCGACGATCTTGACTCCAGTTTGATTCTCTATCTCTGAGCTCAGTTCGACGATAGTTGAGCTCAGATCGACGATCTCTGTTTCTGTCAAAGTCCAAATCTCTGAGCTCATATCGACGATAGTGGAACTCAGTTCGACGGTTTTCTGAAGAGTTCAACGATTTTCAAGATTCAAATTCAGACAGTTGAAGAATTATTATCAGCATTTAATTCAGAGATCTTGTAGCCGTTTTCATTTATTCTGGAGCAAGTTTCAAGGAATTATCAAGGAATGTTTTTATTGGAATTTCCTGCAGAAGACAATTACAGTTAAGGAAGTTATTTAATGACAGGCCAACGGCTATCTTGTCAGTGGATCATTTCTATTCAGAGAAAAAAGGAATAAAAGACAAGATTTTTAAAATTCCAGACACAGGAAGAAGAACAAAGAGAGACACATATTCTGCAATATTCATTCTCTGCAAAAACTTCTTCTGCAACAACATCTTTCACAACACCAACTATTACACAAGAAAAAAAAGAGAGTTGTAGACATTCTCTGTCTCAAGATTCATACAAGAACACACATTCAAAGGAGATCAACAAAACTGAAATCTTCAGATCTCTTGTGATTCAAGTGTTCAAGGCCATCAACATTCAAGACTCCAGACACCTCACATTTCAGCTGTTGCTGAAATCATCATTTGCTGGAGATCAATTTTCTGAAGGCCTATCACCCTACTGCAAAGCTTCAATTCCTGAACAACTACAGATCTCAGGGGAGCTTTGACAACATCAATATCCACATAGTTTTCTCAGCTGCTTTGAGAAATAGAAGACTTCCATCACTCTCTCATCCCCACCTCTGTAAAGGGTTTTTCAAACTCCCTTCAAAAGTTTGTGTGTGGTTTTTGAGCACCTAACAAAAGCTCATTGGTTGCAAGACACCTGATCAAAAAATCTGGTTTGATTTTTGAGCACCTTATCAAAAGCTCATTGATGCCCATGACACCTGATCAACTCATCATGCAGTGGATTCCTACCTAGTGTGGTAGAAGAGTGGATGTACACAGGTTGATTGGAGAACCACTATAGCTCCTTGTGTCTTCTGGTTGCTTGTCTTTATTTTTGTTTCTGGCTGTGATGATTTTGTGACTAGGTTGCTCTGTGATTAGATAGGTTTGCTTCCCTGTTCACATTAGAATACAACAACTGTTGTAAAAGTTTTAAAAAAGCACCATACTCTATTCACCCCCCCTCTAGAGTATATCAGATCTAACTCACTTTCAATTGATATCAAAGTGAGGTTGGTTAAAAATACCACATCTCAGTGGTTGCACAGGCTAACACCTGAACCCAAAGATTCCTATAGTTAGATCTGCTTGTTGTAGATTTTGTTATTAGAATTATTTCCTCACAAATCATGGCCCAAAACAAAGATTATGCTAGCACCAGACCTCCAGTGTGCAATCTGTCTAAGTTTGCACTTTGGAAAGCAAGGATTAGACTGTACATGAATTCTATTGATGAGGATATTTTTAATTCTGTTTTGACAGTTTGTCCAAGACCTTCAGAGAACACAAGCACAAATGCTGTTCCACCTCCATCAGGAACAAATGCTGATATCAAGAAGTGGAAAGTAGCAGATGCAAAGGCTATGAATATCTTAGCCCAGACTATGTCTGATGACATTTTCAAAAGGTGGCTGAATGTAATTCAGCAAAGGAAATCTGGGATAAGCTCTCTGAAATAGTCTCAGGATCAGCTAATGAAAGAAAGGACAGGAGATCCCACCTCATATCCCAATATGAGAATTTCAAGAAAGGAGAAGCTGAGTCAGTAGCTGAAATGTATAACAGACTCAGTCTCATAGTCAATGAACTGAAAACCTTGGACAAGGAGATCTCATTGACTGAGCTAAATGACAAAATTCTAATGTGCTTCCCAAGCACTTGAGACTCAAGAATCTGGCCAATCAAGGATGCCAGAAGTCTGAATGAGATTACAACAGAAGCTCTCTTGGGCAAGCTCAAGTCTTATGAGCTGCTCATTAGGAACAGAGAAGAAGAGCAGAAGGTTGCCTCACCAGCCACAAGAAAGGAAAAGACAATAGCTTTCAAAGCCACTGAAGATCAGCCTGAAGACAAAGTCACAGACAATGATGAGCTGATTAATCTACTGGCTAAAAGATTTTACAAGATGACCAGGAAGGACTTCATGAAAAGATCATACAAAGAGCATGACAAGACAAGGTATGATAGATCAAATAATAAAGAAATTGTCTGCTTTGCTTGCAGGAAACCAGGGCACATTGTGCCTGACTGTCCAGAGAACAAAAGCAAGGACAGAAAGGACAAGAGAGAAAGAAGAAAAGACAAGGACTTCAAGAAGAATGACAATGACAAACCCTCCTCCAGCAAGAACAAACACACAAGGAAAGGATTTGTTGCTGAATCTTGGAGTGAAACAGAAGAAGAATCAGAAGCTTCATCCAGCTCCAGTGATGATGAAGATGATGCTGAAGAGAAGGAGTTCTGCATGATGACAATCAATGCCTCTCAACACAATTCAGATGCAGAAGAGTCAGAGTCAGACTCAGAGACTCAACTTGAAGAGCACCAGGTAATTAGTTCTTTTGATTTCAATTCTGAGGACTTTAAGTATGAATTTAAAGCACTGTGCTTAGACTTATTAAAATCTGAGAAGAAAATTATCTCTCTCAGAAATCAATTGTCTGAACACAGTTCCTTAAAATCAGAAAACCTCAAACTCTCTGAGGAGTTGGAGTGTTGTAGGGAGCATATAGCTTCACTGAAAAGTGAGCTATCAGAGGCCAAAAAGCTTGAAGAATCCCTTAATGGGAGAAGCATCAAGCTAATGGACATCACAAGCACATTGAACTCTAGATTCAATAGTACACTGGGCTTGGGTGTTTCATCCAGCCAACCTATAGTTCTAACAACCCCAATTAAATTTATCTCTGATAAAGGGAAGAGAGTTGTAGAGGTAGCTAGGAAGAATTCTGATCTGCCTAAGAAAACCAAGTTCCAGCAGAAATCGTCGAACGGAGCTCGACGATCGCCGAACGCAGATCGACGATCTCAGGCAAAATCGTCGAACTCAGGTCGACGATCTCTAATTCCTGAACACTGCCACATTCGACCATCGAACGGAGCTCGACGATCTGACCCAAGATCGTCGAACGCAGCTCAACGATCGTCGAACAGAGATCAGAGCTTTGGAAATTCTTTCAAGGGTAAATCAAAATCCAATCCTAGGGGTCCCTCATCCCAAAGATTTAACCCTTATACTGAATGGATAATACCTCCAAGGAGATATCATCCTGAAGGTTATAAGAGTCAACCAGGGATGTCATTTATTTTTGAGTTTAAAGGTTATCAACCTAGGCCAAGGTAAACTGGGTCAAAAACAAGTGAATTATTTTATGTGCAGGTGAAGACCTATCCAACATCAAACCAGCAATGATATTTGGATAGTGGGTGCTCAAAGCACATGACAGGAAACAAGGACAACCTCACATCCTTTAAAGCCAAGCTTGAACCCAAGGTCATATTTGGTGATTCAAACTTTGGACTGACAAAAGGATATGGTGCAGTTCAAATTGGCACAGTCACATTCAAGAAAGTAGCCTATGTGGAAGGACTGAAGCACAATTTGATCAGTATCAGACAGCTATGAGATGAAGGCTAACAGGTGACTTTCAGCAAAACCTTATGCAAGATCAAATCAGAGGCCAACACAACTGTGCTGACAGGTAAAAGGAAAGGTAACATCTACTTAGTAGATTTTCTTTTAACAGATGTAGACATTTGCCTGTTTAATTCTGTTAGTAGACCTAATGTTTTATGGCATAAGAGACTAGGACATATAAACCTTAGAACCATTGCTAGGCTATCCAAGGACAACCTTGTTAGAGAACTACCTTCTGGCCCCTACAAGAAGGAAGGACTCTGCAGGGCTTGTCAATTAGACAATCAAACTAAAAATAGTTTTAAGTCACTTAATAAGAGTGATTCACCTAGGATTTTGTACCTGTTACACATGGACCTTTTTGGACCCATTACAGTACAAAGCTTGGGAGGGAAATCTTACACTCTAGTAGTTGTAGATGATTTCTCTAGATTCACATGAGTGTTCTTTCTGAGGAAGAAGTCTGATAACTTTAAGTGTTTGACAGAGTTTCTCAAATGTTTACAGACTGAGTTCAATACTCACATTGCCCTGATCAGAAGTGATCATGAGACAGAGTTTGATTCTCTTCTTATGCAAGAGTTCTGTCAGAGTGAAGGGATCAGACACACTTTCTCAGCTCCTAGAACTCCTCAACAAAATGGGGTAGCTGAAAGGAAAAATAGAACCCTTATTGAATCTGCCACTACATTGTTGTCAGATGCTCACCTTCCTCTATCCTTTTGGGCAGAGACAGTGAACATCTCCAACTATGTGCTGAACAGAAGTTTAATACATAAACTGAAGGACAAGACTCCTTATGAATTACTTAAAGGGAAGAAACCTAAAATAAATTATTTTAGAATTTTTGGTTGTATTTGCTATATACACAATAATGACAAGAAGTATTTAGCAAAATTTCAAGCTAAAGCTGATGAAGGAGTGTTTCTGGGATACTCCATGATCAGTAAGGCTTATAGGGTTTATAATAAATCAACTCTTAAAATTGAAGAATCTGTTCACATATCTTTTGATGAAACTAACATGTCTTTCAAGGAGAAGAACACTTCTACCATAGAACCTTTGCAGGTACATTCTCTTGCTGAAGACTTGGACAGATTACAAATCATTCAAAAAGAGGAAAACAGTGAAGATGAAGAAGACAATCAACACCTTGAAGAGAAACTTCTTGAAGAGCCAGTTGTTGTACCACAAGAGGAAACAACAACACAGGTTGGTGAACAATCAACACCCCATGTTGATTTAGTAACATCAAGAGACCATCCAATTTCCCAAGTAATTGGAGACATCTCAGCTGGTGTGCAAAACAGAAATCAGGTCAACCAAAACCTGTTGCACACTTGCTTCCTATCTCAAATTGAACCTCAATCCATTCAAGATGCAGAGCAAGATCCACACTGGATCATGACAATGCAAGAAGAGTTGCATCAATTTGAAAGGAACAAAGTTTGGGAACTAGTACCAAAGCCTAAGGATCACTACATTGTTGGAACAAAGTGGGTGTTCAGAAACAATTGGATGATCAAGGAGTAATTGTAAGGAACAAGACAATGCTAGTTGCTCAAGGGTACTCTCAAGAAGAAGACATAGACTATGACCAGACTTTTGCACCAGTTGTAAGGTTGGAGGCTATTAGAATCTTCTTAGCATATGCAGCACATAAAAGTTTCAAAGTATACAGATGGATGTAAAAAGTGCATTTCTCAATGGAGACATCAAAGAAGAAGTCTATGTCAGACAACCTCCAGGTTTTATCTCTCCAACCCATCCTGATTATGTTTTTAAGCTGAACAAAGCATTATATGGTCTCAAGCAAGCTCCTAGAGCATGGTATGAGACCCTAGCATGCTTTCTCCTGAAAAATGAATTTATAAGGGGTAGAGTAGACCAAACTCTTTTCATTAGAACCATAAGTCCCATACCCTACTAGTACAGATCTATGTAGATGATATTATTTTTGGTTCTACTGATTCAAATTTGTGCAGAAGGTTCTCCAACCTAATGCATTCTAAATTTGAAATGAGTAGCATGAGTGAGCTATCTTTCTTTCTAGGATTGCAAGTCAAACAACATGCTGAAGGCATATTCATTTCTCAAACCAAGTATGCAAAAGAATTGGTTAAGAAATTTGGTATGTCTGAAGCATCTTGTATGAAAACACCTATGCCTACTAATGCTGTATTGGATGCTGATGAACATGAGAAACCTGTTGATCAGACAACATATAGAGCAATGATTGGCTCTTTACTGTACCTTACAGCTAGTAGACCTGACATAATGTTTGCTACATGCATATGTGCTAGATTTCAAGTGAGCCCTAGAGAGTCACACCTAACATTAGTAAAAAAGATTCTCAGGTATGTTAAAAGTTGTCCAAATCTAGGTCTCTGGTATCCAAAAGATTCAGCATTTGACTTAACTGGATTTTCTGATGCTGATTATGCTGGATGCAGAATTGACAGGAAAAGCACCAGTGGAACTTGTCAGTTTCTTGGTGACAGACTTGTCTCTTGGTTTTGCGAGAAACAAACATCTGTGTCAACTTCAACTGCTGAACCTGAATATATGGCTGCAGGCAGCTGTTGTTCACAAATATTGTGGATTCAAAACCAACTCCTAGACTATGACTACAACTTAGAGAAGTCTAAAATCTTTTGTGATAATACCAGTGCTATTTCTATAGCTCAAAATCCAGTCCTCCATAGTAGGACAAAACACATAGAAATTAGGCATCACTTTTTAAGGGATAATGTTGAGAAAAACAAAATTGAACTTCAATATATCCCAACTGATTTGCAAAGGAGAGATATTTTCACCAAACCCTTGGATGAAAAGAAAAACACCACTTCTTCCTAAATCAGTTAGGAATGTTAGATGGAGGAAGTTTAAAATAAGTTCCAAGATTTTAAAACTCTAAAAATTGACCAAGACTAGACAAACATCTTGATTTTTCTAGTGTCTAGAGTGTTTCTGGTCTCTGAACTGCGCTCGACGATTTTCCCCCAGATCGTCGAACGGAGATCGACGCTTTCCGAAATCGTCGACCAGAGCTCAGCGCTTCTCAGATAGTGTTCAACTATCTCTCCAGGTCAACGATCGTCGAACGACGCTCGACGATTTTGTTTTCTGAACTATCATCGAACGGAGCTCGACGCTCTCCAATATCGTCGAACGGAGATCGACGATATTGAAGACCTTTCAGATTCCTTTAGAAGCCCCGATCGTCGAACTGAGTTCAACGATCTTTCCTTTTCTGCGTCGAACCCTAATATAAAATTCATTTTTCGGCCGTCGTTCTCCTTTTGCGCCTTCAATCTCTCTGCAAATTTTCTCTTTCCCTCCAAACCTCTCTACACTTGGTCGTTTGGTTGTTTATTTTTTGCAGGAAATCATGGCCGTCTCTGTCGCCGTTCTGGCCGCCATGAAATTTGATGCAGGTTTCGATATTGACATGGATTCTTTCAGCACCAGTGATCAAATCTTCCAAGATATTCTGGAACTGTTCAAGGAACAAAAATTAGTTACTATCATGTCCACCAGAATCAAGCTGCCTGCAGATGAAATCAAGGAGTGAGTGTATACTGCCCACAACCAAGACCAAAATACAGTTGTTGGATCAATTTCAGGAACTCAGGTACCTCTTACACCTGCTGCCCTGACAGAAATTTTTGGATTAAATTCTGGAAGAGATTCTGTTGAAATGTCTGGAGAAGAATTTTCTACCATGCTTGATAGAATGGGTCATTCTGATGCAAACCCTAGCAAGCTGCTGAAAAAGAACTTGGCTATTGAGTACAAGTTTTTAGCTGATGTTGTGGGAAAAGTTCTGTTGGCCAAACATTCAGCGCATGATACCATATCCAGGTATCGGCTGTGTTTGATGGGTGCCCTAGTGGATAAGAAACAATTAAACTGGGGAGAGATTTTCTTTGATCTGATTAAGAAAAAGATAAATAAGAATTTTGTGAATTATGGAAGGATATTAGGGCTGTTTCTCCAAAACAGATGCCCTGCCCTGCTTGTATCAACTGGGATGCACATCAATGCCTCTAAGAGGCTCTCTTGTGCCCTCTTTGGCAAGTGGGACAGACAGATAGTGAAGCCTAGCAGGCCCTCTGCAGCTGCAACTTCAGGCACAAGAACTGTTACAGTCTCTTCCCCTCAAGTCTCTGCCCTTGCAGAAGAGTTGCCTGCTGCTTCTCCTCCTCCTCCACCTCTTATTTCATCTCCACCAGTCACCTCCACCATTCAAATTTCATCCACTATCATTATTTCCAGCCCATCTCCTACTTCAATTCCATCTCCAATCCCTACACTCACAGAAGAAATCTTTCACCCTCTACATCACTACCCTCAACCAGATCTTGACACATCATCTCACATTCCATCATTCAATCTGATAGATGATTCCTTTATGGATGATTCACCTTCATCCCCTCCTGATCTACACTCTTCATCCACATCATATCAACAGCTACTGCAAGATATCATTGCTCAACCCTCCTTCACACCTTCTATTTCCATTCCACTCTCTTCAATTTCAACAATCCCCACACCTCAACCTTCCTTTCCCCCATACACCAGCTCTCCACCAACATCACCAGTTGCTCCACCTTCATTCTCTACCTCTGCTCAAGTCCCTACTGAGCATGTAGATATTCCAGCCTTAGCTGACAAACTGTATGAGCTGATAGCTCCCAGGCTCTCACTTCTGTTGGAGACCTCCTTGGCTCCACTCTTCAAGTTAGTTGCAAACTTATCTGCCAGGCTCTCCTCCATCTTTCCTCCTCAGGCAATCCCTTCCTTTGGGTGCCTTGATCCAGCTATCTCTGAATCTAGGCAGGGGGAGATGCCTCATGAAGATGTTAGATTGCCTGCTGCTGCTGCTGTTACTTCAACTCAAGCTCAAGCTTCAACACCGCCTCAGGTTGCAGTTTTCTCAGTGGACCTCAGGTCACTTTTATCAGAGTTTGATTATATATACTTCAGCTGTCTTCCAGAGCAGAATGCCGTCCAGCAATCTGAAGACCTCTCCAAGGCCATTGGGCCCATCTCAAGCTGTGACACCAGTGTTATACATTCCTTTGTAAATTCAGTTTATGCTGCTGGTTCTGTTGCTGCTGCCCCTACTGCTGTTATTGATGATACTGCTGATGATTTAGTTTCTAAGGATATACATATGACAGAGGCATATGACTTTGAGTCTGCTGTCACTGCTGATGTTGCTCCTGCTGATGTTTTTGTATCTGAAACTGTTTTCTCTGAATCTGTTGCTGCCCCAGTTACTGCTGTTACTACTGCTGCTGTATCTTCTGAGAGTGTTGCTCCTGAAAGTTCTGTATCTGCTGTGTCTACTGCTGCTACAACTTCTGCCAGTGCTATTTCTGCTTCTACTGCTGCTGCTACAATTGCTGTCACTACTGTTACCTCTGCTCAAACCCAACAACAGAAAGATTATCTGAAAAAGATTGATGCTTTATATGATGAGCAAAGTTCTGAAAGTGATTAGTTCAGAACTGATTCTGATGATTCCTCAGCTACTATAGCAAGGAAAAGAAAAGCAAGAAGCAAGACAATGAAAAGAGTTCCTCCAGCTAAAGTCAAAGACACAAATGACATACCTTACTATATTCTGCATGACTGCCCTATAACAGAACACTGAATGCAATATTCCAAGAATCAATTAAAGGCTATGAAAAAGAAAAGAAAATATGACAAATGATTTTCTCAGTTTCATCCTCCTCCTCCTCCTCCTTCACCAGGTGCAGGTGCAAGTGGTAGCTCTGCATCTCAACCCTCTGCCAGAAGTTAAACCCCCTATCAGCCTCATGGAAGATCTCAACATAGGGGAAGCCAATCCAGAGGCTATCAATTAAGGAGAGGAAACTACAGAGGCAACCAAAGAGAACTTCAAGTTTATTCAAAAGGTTACTCTAGGCAGCACCCATACTCAAGGGAAGGACCAGGTTCATCTGATACTACTTCAGGTCCATTTTCTTATAAGTTGAAAGAATTAGTCTCCTCCAGAGCTCCTCCAGATAATCCCTCCAATAGATATGAGCCTCCAGTGCCTTTTGAGGATCCAGAGAATAATCCAACTTCTTGGACAGCTAGGATGAAAGAGTTAGCTGCTCTGGACCAGATGAAGAAAGCCAGAGAGCAAGGCAAAGACACCTCCAGCATTACTACCTTATCTGAACAAAGGAAAAAGGAACTGGAAAGATACTCCTCCAGCAAGTTCTTTGATTCTGAAAGCTACATGAAGCTGCACCCTGAAGCTGTAGTACCAAGGCCTAAACAACAAACATCTCTAGGTGCATCTGATGACAGAAGATCAAAGAAGGAAGCTCTTAATCCAAATAGAAAAATTAAACTTATAAAGAGCAAGAAGAAGAAATAACTCTGTAAGGTGACAATATTTGCTGTTTTGTGATCTATCTGAGTTATATCTATGATTCTGCAATGCTTTGTTTGTTGCATTTCTGTATTGTTGCTTTGGATGTTGCTTTTATTTTCTCAAATGTCTGTAAATAGTAATCCTAACCCAAATAGGGGGAGATTGTTGGAACACCCTATTACTAATTTGGGTCAGGATCACTATGTCTCTTAGGAACCTGTTTTGACCTCATTGTATAGATCTAAAGGTCAATTAAAATTGAGTCTAAGGGTTAGTAGTTAGGTTTGGAAGCTGCCCTCAAGACCAAGGTTTTTCAGTCTGGAAATTAAGTCATTTCGTCGAGCTCAGTACGACGAATCGTCGAACTCCATTCGACGATCGTTGAGCTCACTTCGACGAGTCGTCAAACTCCATTCGACGACCGCTGAGCTCAACTTCAACAAGTCGTCGAACTCCATTCGACGATGTTCGAGCTCAGTTCGACGATCTTGACTCCAGTTTGATTCTCTATCTCTGAGCTCAGTTCGACGATAGTTGAGCTCAGATCGACGATCTCTGTTTCTGTCAAAGTCCAAATCTCTGAGCTAGATCGACGATAGTGGAGCTCAGTTCGACGGTTTTCTGAAGAGTTCAACGATTTTCAAGATTCAAATTCAGACAGTTGAAGAATTATTATCAGCATTTAATTCAGAGATCTTGTAGCCGTTTTCATTTATTCTGGAGTAAGTTTCAAGGAATTATCAAGGAATGTTTTTATTGGAATTTCCTCCAGAAGACAATTACAGTTAAGGAAGTCATTTAATGACAGGCCAACGGCTATCTTGTCAGTGGATCATTTCTATTCAGAGAAAAAAAGAATAAAAGACAAGATTTTTAAAATTCCAGACACAGGAAGAAGAACAAAGAGAGACACATATTCTGCAATATTCATTCTCTGCAAAAACTTCTTCTGCAACAACATCTTTCACAACACCAACTATTACACAAGAAAAAGAAAGAGAGTTGTAGACATTCTCTGTCTCAAGATTCATACAAGAACACACATTCAAAGGAGATCAACAAAACTGAAATCTTCAGATCTCTTGTGATTCAAGTGTTCAAGGCCATCAACATTCAAGACTCCAGACACCTCACATTTCAGCTGTTGCTGAAATCATCATTTGCTGGAGATCAATTTTCTGAAGGCCTATCACCCTACTGCAAAGCTTCAATTCCTGAACAACTACAGATCTCAGGGGGAGCTTTGACAACATCAATATCCACATAGTCTTCTCAGCTGCTTTGAGAAAGAGAAGACTTCCATCACTCTCTCATCCCCACCTCTGTAAAGGGTTTTTCAAACTCCCTTCAAAAGTTTGTGTGTGGTTTTTGAACACCTTATCAAAAGCTCATTGGTGGCAAGACACCTGATCAAAAAATCTGGTTTGTTTTTGAGCACCTTATCAAAAGCTCATTGGTGCCCAGGACACCTGATCAACTCATCCTGCAGTGGATTCCTACCTATGGTGGTAGAAGAATGGATGTACCCAGGTTGATTGGGGAACCAATATAGCTCTTTGTCTTCTGGTTGCTTGTCTTTATTTTTGTTTCTGGCTGTGATGGTTTTGTGACTAGGTTGCTCTGTGATTAGATAGGTTTGCTTCCCTGTTCACATTAGAATACAACAACTGTTGTAAAAGTTTTAAGAAAGCACCATACTCTATTCACCCCCCTCTAGAGTATATCAGATCTAACTCACTTTCACACACGATGGAATAGCCAGGGGCGGCCGAGTAGCACATGTGCGACGTCCATGGGAATGACATCGCACCAGACCATGTCCTGAAAGGACGCGATAGTGATCGGGACTAAGCAACGCTGGGTGACATGGATTGTCGTCTTGTCGACCCAGACGACACAGTATGGGTGGGGGTGAGGCTCGACCTTCACCTGCATACGGTCAAGTCCGTTCTGGGCCACGATTTTCACGCAACTCCCACTATCAATAGCTAGCTTGCTGAGACCGCCTGCACTAGGAAAGTACGTGTAGAATATGGTAGTGTGCCGTCAATTCTCATCCACACGTGGGGTGTGCAGGAGGCGTCTAATCACTCTCATCTCTAATGATCGCTCGACGTCACTCTCCCAACCTTCCTCAATTTCGGCCTTAACTTCCTCTTGGGCCTCCTCTTCGTCCTCTAAACCCTGCTCCTCCTCAACAAGCAGGTTCCGCGTGAGGCACTGCGTCACCACGTGGCCTCTGCCAGAACATCTAAAACATACAATGCCCCCAGATCGGTGGTCATCAGTGGTTATGGCTTTACCCTTATCTGCGGGGATACGTGAGGGTGCAGCCGTGGTGGTCTGGGGCGGAGCGGGCTTCCTAAAAGTCGAGGAATCAGTCCGCGAAGTGAACTGCCTCGTACTAGACGATCAGAGGTACTGCTCGTACTCGAGGGAGAGCTGGAATATCTGATCAACAGTCTCCAAGCGGTGGGGGATCAACTCTCTCCGAATATCGGAACGAAGGCCCGCCTTGAAGCGGGCGGCAGTGGCAATAGGCTCCTCTGAAATATCACTCCTGATGATCAGCTCATCGAAGCGAGTCATGTGCTCGGAGACGGTAAGTGTCCCATGCCGTAAGTTCTGCAGCTGCTCAAATAGCTGATCCCGATATGACGCGTGGAGGTACTTCTCCTTCAGTCTCTACTTCATCTCATCCCATCTAGCGATGGGGTAATAACCATCCCTCTCTAAAGCTCTCTCAACACTGATCCAAAATACCTTAGCTTTTCCGATCAACTTCATCTTCGCAAAGCGGACACAATGCTCCTCACTCATGTCGTACCACTCGAAGTAGTGGTCCATGTCCAAGAACCAATCGCTGAAGGCTTTCGGATCTAGGAGACCATCGTACGAAGGGGCGTCGAGTCAGATGCGACGAGTGATGTCATGATAGTGGCCCCCTCTCCGTGGGCCGGGGTAGTCCTCTGGGTAATCATCGTGGGCGTGGTCGTATCGAGCGGGTGGGGGACCACGCTCTCTCCGACCCGGAGGATAATATTCATCCCGGTGATGGTCACGGCCACCGTGTGGGGGCACACGATCTCTGGGGTCAGGCTGAGGCTGACGTGGCATACAGTACTCATCACTCTGATGTGGCAGTCTATCCCGCGCCGGGACTTGCCTATGATCTATCACAAAATCAGGATGTCGCCTTACCGGCGGAATTCGGGGCTCGATGAGGAATGTCACGATGGTGACGGTCTGTGAGAGGTGGACCATCCATCGGACGTTGCCCCCGACGTGGAGGAGCGTCAGGGTCGTCCTCAAGTGAACCGTCACGCTGTGTCGGAGTGTCTCTGACATCCTCTAAGTGGCCTAAACGAAGGTTCACTCCGGCAAGATCACGACGCACATCGTCGAACTGGGCTCCTATGGTGTCAAAGCGACCTAGGACAAGGCATTGGAACTCAGCAGAGCGGCGTCCGAATTTGTATTCGTCGCTCGGTCCTCGGTGTTCTGTGGTTCCACCATACTTACTTTAAAAGTCCTGCCACTACGGAGCATGCAAGTGGCCTAACTTGCCTCTGATACCAAAATGATGTAGGGGTAGGCTAGTGGTGCTCAGGAGCTAAGACTTTAAGTGCGGGTGCGGGGAACACACTAATGCAGCGCTAAATGCAATGTGACTGTCGGGTAACGACAACAATTATTATAAACAATGAAATTAAGATTATCACACAGATAATTAAAATAAAGAGACCTATAATTATTTCAGCAATTTGGCAACGACTTTCTCCGCTCGGAGGGCCTAAGCAAGCGCACAACGAATAAATTCACAAACAATTAATAGTATAAAAGAAAATAACTACCACACAACCGTAATCGCAGCATAATATAGATAAACAAACAAATGAAAATGTCAAGTCACAGAACACAATATCATAAATGCTCATAATGTAGAGGGCTGAACGAGACACTGAAGGATTTGAGGGTCGAATGTAAAGACGGGCGATCGGAGGTGGAACCGGCGGCGAGGTGACGGTGACTGCCCTCGGTGGAAAGTGGTGGTAACGGAAGGTAAAATGGCGGATCCGACCACGAATGAGTAGATCCGGACCGGGGGTGAGTAGATCCGATATTTAGGGGCGGATCCGGGCAAAAATGAAAGGTTTGTGCGGTGGAAATAACGAATCGGAGGGTGGTAGCACTAGATCAAAATAGATCTAGGGTTTTCGGGGCGGTGAGCAGTGGACCCACGAAGGGAGGGTGAGAGGAGTGGCCGGCTAGTGTTAGAAAACCCTTGGGGTGGCCGTTTTTGGGAAGGGAAAGGGGAGGTGGGGCTGGGGCTTTGGTTGCAGGCCGGCGACCTGTCTAAGGAGGAGAGGGGGCTTGATTAGGGCCGGTGGATGGGGAATTGCTGGGCGGCGGTCCAGCAGCAGTTCGGCGGGATTGGGTGGCGATTTGGGGGGTTTTCGGCGGTGGAGAAGAGAGGAAGAAGGTGGAAAATGATGGAGGAGGATAGGGTTTACCTTGGGGGAAGTTTGGCGGCCTAGGAGGCGTCACCTAGGGTTCCACGATGTCGGCTTCGAGGAGGGATCGCTGAAATCCAGGAAAGCCTTTCTCCAAATCCAACAACGATTGAATTCAGCCCCTCTACATCCTATTTATAATAAAAGAGAAGCTAGGACATCCCCCAACAACGACTATGATTGGTCGGTGGGTTCACCCATAAAATACATCAGAATAAAACTGAAAAAATAAAGTAATATAGTTTTTTTGACTCGCGGCGACGTCCCGGACGCAACCCCGGAGTCCGATCGGCGATCCGATCAAGTCTTCCTGCGCGAATACATGTATGTGGGTCCCGCCTTGCGGCGAACCCCTCCAGGTGCATCTGATGGTTCCCCATCACTTAGGCTCCGTTTGGGGGACTTATTTTCATCGGTCAAGCGATTACGACCGCATGCACCAGACCTTAATTTAAGGTCCGATACATGCGGTAGTAACCACTTGAACGGTGAAAATAAATGCCCCCAAACGGAGCCTTTGTTGTCATCGATCCTATAGGTTTTAGTGAAAATAATTTAAATACAAAATTATTTCGTTTCTATTTCAACTCCCTTTTTCGTTTCTATTTCAACTCCCTTTTTTGTTTCTATTTCATTATGTTGAAATTTAATCTCATAAGTTGGTCTCTTTTACTAGATTAATTTTCACACCCTGCAAATGCGCTGCTCATCCCGTGGGGAGATGGTTTGAAAATTCATTGTTTTGTCTTTGGCATGTGTCTTAGTTTCTCAAGGTGTTTGAATAATGTATCATCTTAGTGTTATTGGGTTGGTTACCTGATTAGATTCTTATTTCTTTAAAATATTGTGATTTGGGTAGACTGGGTAGGCCTACTGTGTTTGTGAGGTTTGTGAAATGTTATTTTGGATAATTTTATTAGCGTGTAGTCGAGTGACCGACCCTTTTGTGTGCTGTATCTTTTCTTTTAAATCAATACAAAAATAAATTTAAAAAGATTTGCTAGGATTTAATGCTAAGGATTTGCTTATAATTAATTTATACAAGTGAAATGTATGTATTTATGATTCATAATTCCATGTGTGTGTGCGTGTGTATATAAACACACATAGACACACACTCACATATATAATGTCAATTGCCTCTGATCACAATTGAGGTCACATTCTAGACATCATTCATACTTGGGTGTCTTCTTACTACTAAATCTTCTACTTCATCATACTAATATATAAGGAAAAAAAAATCATTTTGTAAAATATTAATCTTTTCAATTGTACCTTTTTATTTTAAATTTTATATCTATTATAATTTAGTTTAATTTACTTATTATTTTTCAATTTATAATTTTGTTTAAATTATAAAAAAAATAATGTCCTTATCCTCAATACACAAGTGAAAAACACCATTCGGTAAAATATTCATTTTTCCAATTGCACTCCTTTTTATTTCAATATTTATAACTTTGATGATTTAATTTAACTATATATATTATATATATATAATTTTGTAGCTAAATATAAAAAAGTATTTTACTTACTAAATTTGATGCTAATTTGGATGAATTATCAAATCTTTCTAACTTCTCTTACTAAATCAAAATTTTCTTATACTGAGAACTCGACTCGAGCTTACCCTGTTTGTACTCAAATGTCGCAATACAATTGTCATTTGTTATTTCCATAAAGTTTTATGTGTGGCCAAATGCAAAACTTTATAAAATTATTTCTAATTTTACGTAGGTTAACCCGAGCTTGAAAGATTTTCTGTCTAATTTTACGTAGGTTCAGGGCTCCCTAGTAGTAGGTTTAGGAGCCCTAGTAAAAACTGGAGAGAGATGATGTGTTTGATCAGACGGCTGCTGAATAATGCATTCAGATCGGACGATCGAAATTATTTTTTTGAGTTTCGAACTCATGAGTTTGATACTTCTATTATAGTGATATATATATATATATATATATATATATATAAAGAAACTCTGCCACCCTCTCTCCCTCTCTCTCTACTCTCTCTCTTTCTCTCTCTCTCTCCCTCCTCTCTCCCCCATCTCATGCTCTCTCTCATGATCCAATGACTCTTGTTTGATATATGGTGTGCCTCCAAATACCTATATTGTTTTATATATATATATATATATATATATATATATATATATATATATATATATATATATATATCAAACGGGGCGCACCGAGACACACGAGTGATATGCACAGACTCCGCCCCTATCCTAGGAGACATTCAACAAGGGAAGTGACATTCGATGGGGGAGGAGCCATTGATCGAGGGCGACGACATTCAGTGGTGGCGGCGACATTCGACGAAGCCCACCACATTCGTCGGGGGCGGCTGTGGACCAAAAGCCAAAAAATTGGATGATCCATCTTGAGGTCAATTGTTGCAGGGCCATGCTGTGATCTGCCCTTGTTGATTGGTGAAGAGGCAAAAAAAAATTGAAAATTGGAGGAGCTTTTCTCATGAAGACTACTGTAGTTGAAGGGAAAAGTCTTTGTTGAAGAACCAAAGACAAAATATACCCCTATGGTAACCAATAGTGAAGAATCAAACCCCAAAAGAGAGGTTTGGCTGCTATCAAGTGTTGTAAATTGATATCACCGGTCCTTCCTAGACCTGGTCAAGTAGTATCCCCGGTTTCTCTTGAAGATTGAAGAGAAAAGAAGAAAGGATTTTATCGGTGGTATTTTTGTGGATCGAGGCGAGAAAGTTGGGTTTGTTGCGGTTGGAGGCGATGTAGAGTGGAGCCCAGGGCTGTGTTGTCTCACGTGAAACCCTAAATCACAGAAGAATCAATATTCGGGGGCACACATGATTGAAGTATGGAGGAAGACTTGGGATGGTTGTGCTCAAAAGAGAATCGCAGGAGAGGGGGTGAACATAAAATGATGGTGCTGGAAATCATGTTGGAGTGAGGCCGAGAAAATAAGACAGTTGACAAGTAAATATGACATCAAGATAATCCTTGTCGTTCGGCAACCTGAACTGCGGATCCTAGCCCCTCTGCGAAACCACTCCATTGACCATACTTGGGACAAATTTCCAATATAGCCCCAGAATTAACCTATAATTTAAGTTTAGCCCCGTTTTCATAATCCTTCCCAATCTAGCCCCCTTTTCTTAATTAAGGATTTTCATTACTTTAATCCGGCTTAATCAATTTTCAGTATAGCCTCATAATAAATACAAAGTATAAATATATCCATTTTTTGAAAACTTTTCCCACTTTAGCACATTTTCACTTAATTTTATGGCTTAAACCACAAACACTAATAATGCAGAGCATCTCCCATGACCTGAGCCAAATGAAAAATACACATTTATAAATATGCGCATGTGGACTGATAGACTTGGTTAGGAGAAAAATAAATAAATTCAAAAAAGTTTTGCTAGGAGTACTTTGATTAATTAATACAAGTGGAATGTATATATTTATGTTTCATAATTCCCTGTGTATATCTACATATATATACACACATACACGAGCAGCTTCGTACAGGTTTTGTTCGTGCTTGATAACTCTTAGCGGACTTTGCACACATTCGAGCGGGCTGCGCCGGGATATAAGTATTTACTTTTATTCAAAACATATATATCAGTACTTAAAATGACCGTAAAAATTTGAATCAATATTCATATTTTTATTTTGTAAAAAATAAATAATTTTTTATCTAAAAAATCAATTACTCAGATCTCTCCCTCTCTTCTCTCCTCCTATATCCCTCCTATCCATAAATGTATGGATATGATGACTACAAAATTCCCCCTCTCTCTCCCCTTCTCTCTTTCTTTCTCTTGCTTTAGGGTTTTAGGGTTCAGGGGCCGGGCGAAGCCCGGGTTTAGAGGTCGGGCGAAGCCCGCCCCGAGGGCCAGGTGAAGTTCCCCCTGGGGGCCGGGCGAAGCTGTCACTCGTGTGTGTGTGTGTACACACACACGAGCAGCTTTGCACAGACTTTGCCCGTCTCGCAGACTCTTAGCGGACTTCACCCGCATTCGGGCGGGCTGCGCCCGCATATGAGTTCTTACTTTTATTCAAAAATATACATATGAGTACTTAAAATGACCGTAAAAAATATGAATAAATATTCCTATTTTTATTTTGGAAAAAAATATAATTTTTTATCTAAAAAAAATCAAATTTTCTCTTCCCCTCTATCCCTCGTATCCCTAAATGTAGTGATAAGAGGGCTATAAAGATTCCCTCTCTCTTCTTTCTTTCTTTCTCTCTCTCTTCATTGGATGGTTGAGTTTAAAAGCTTGGCACATGTTGAATGACTAAAATTAATTCTACAACTCAAAACTACTTCTCTAATGAAGTTAAAGATATATACACGAGCAGCTCTACACGGACTTTGTCACTGCTCGCTTACTCTTAGCGGAATTCGCCCACGTTCGAGCAGGTTGCGTCTGCATATGAGTACTTACTTTTATTCAAAACATATACATATGAGTATTTAAAATGACCGTAAAAAATCTGAATCAATATTACTATTTTTTTGTAAAAAAAAATTATCTAAAAATAAATCTCTCTCCCTCAATCTTCTTTTCCCCTATCCCTCCTGATGGGGATGAGGCTCCATTTATAGGTTAAGTGTGCATTTAACCACTTCCCAATAATTTCTCCTATTGTGAAGATCATGAGTTTGACCGATCAATACACTCCCCATGATCTCCATCACAATAGGAGAAATTATGGGGGCCTCCCATTCAACAACTACCGCCGCCGCCGCCAGCCGCCACCGGCCCCCGCCAACTGCCGCCGCCGCCCGCCGCCGACCGCCACCGTTGCCCGCCGCCGCCCGCCGCCGCCGGCCGACCGCCGCCGCCAACCACCGTCACCGCATGCAAGTTGGCCATCGTCTGATCACTACAGAGCATCCATCGTCGTCCGATCTATAAGCAACCACCCACTAACCCACTAAACCACCAAGTTAGTGGGGGCCCCACCAAAACCACCTCCCAGAGGCTATAAAAAGGAGCCCCAGACCTCCTCATTTCTCACATTTTTTGCTCACGAGTTTTTGTCTTTCTCAGGCCAGAGATCTGTCGAACTCCTCCCTCGGGTCATCTTCAAGTCGCCTACAAGCTAGAGAAACACCCAAGTCTCCAAGTGCGCAGAGAAGGGAAGAAGACGACCATCGCCAATGCTCAAGCACAGCAGCCACCAAGCAACATCCAACACTCTCTTGGCGCAGCCTGTTGCCCGTTGCGAGTTAAGAATTCTCTCTCACCACCAAGTTATAACGAGGAGCGGCCTGTCGCCTTCGATTCTCCGAATATATTGTAACCACAACCTGATAGCGGACTTTGATCGGCACAGATCCGGTCACGTGATTTTTTACCCAGTTGAGGGAGTTTTCCATGTTAAAATCTTTTGTGTCAACTCTTTCTTTTCATTGACTGTGCGCGCGCTCGACCGTCCCGAGAGCTAATGCGGTCCAGTTTATTCTGATCCGACCAAGACGCCGAGTTAGTCCGCAGCAGTTTGATACCGTCTGTGGAAAACGATCCCCAACATCCCTCAGAAGTCAAGACCTCCCTCCTTTGCAACATCCAAGTTCCGCTTCAATGGCGAAACTAAGCGGCCACACAGGTGAAGGATCTGTCCCAGAAGGACACACTAAACTAGCACGCTCCCGCTCTCTAGTGGACATGTCATTGACCACAGAGGCCGCTTTTGCGCCTGTCATCGCCCTCGAGGGGCGAGTTCGACAAGTGGAGGAGCAGCAAACTGAAATGCTTGCTCTGCTCAGGCATCTGAGAGCGCATCCTGCTCCTCCTCTAGCATCAGTTAATCCACCACAGCCAAATCATGGTAGGGCGCAAGAACCTCCAAGAAAAGAGGCTCCCGAAGAATACTCTGACGCCGCCAGATCCACTTACCCGACTCGTGGAGAAACTGAAACTGGGCTACACCGCCACAACCAGGGAGATGAGGCCCGACTTCCCCACTTGAGAGGTTCACTGGAGAAAAATTTTGGGAGGTGATCGCAGAAGAATGCCGGCAAGAGAGCCGGCGGGATATTCATACTCGCCAACCACTCTGTCAAGGCTCCCCCTCGCACCACAAATCCTGGCTCATCCAATTCCTTATGTTTTCAAGATGCCGAATATTGAGACATTCGACGGAACAGACGATCCGTTGGAACATGTCAACCACTTCACAACCATTATGAGGATCTACAACGCACCTGATCAGTTACTCTGCCAAGTGTTCCCAGCCACTCTCAAAGGATAGGCCCGCACATGGTTTCACTCCTTGAGGGTGGACACCATTCCCAACTTCACAGAGCTAGCGAGACAGTTCGCGGATCAGTTTATAGCGAATCGGAGGATCGTCCGCGACCCTTCCTACTTATCAGGTATCCGCCAGAATGAATGAGAGTCTTTTAATGACTTCTTCGCAGGTTTTCTGCAGAAGCTCGCCAAATCTCAGGTGTCGACCCAGAGCTGTTAAGAGGGGTGTTCCTTGGGGGTCTCCGTCCTAGCGGCTTTTATTCTGCATTAATGAGGGAAACCGTCCCTAGCTACCCCGACCTCGTACACCGTGTAGAGGCGCAGATCGCAGCCGACAAGGCTATTGAAGCTCATCGTCAACAGTTCGACGGGAACCAGAAGCGCAAGAGGGAGAAGGAGTCGGCCCCTCAACACCAAGGGAGATTTCGGGAAGAGCATCAGAACGGGCAACGCCGACGTGACCCTCCAAGGAATTGGGGGCAACACCCACTTTGAGAATACACCCCTCTGAATACCACCCGCACTAATGTGATGTACGCAATTCAGAATGATCCGACATTCCAACGACCAAGAGTACCGCGGCCAAACCCTGATGCTGACCAGACAAGGTATTGCGAGTTCCACCGCACGCCTGTTCACAATATCGAAGAGTGTGTCGGGCTGAAAGATGAAATTGAGCGACTCGTCCCCCAATGGCTCCTTGGAAGATTCTTACAAGGATAACCACAAAACCAACAAACGCAACGTCGTGAAAGAGACCAGCAAAATCCACCACAAGGAACTGGTGGGGGAAGGCACATAGTATGCAACATAGAGACCATCGCCAGGCCCCTAACACAGATACTTTCAGTAGAAGGATCAGATAGGAAGACAAATCAGGATATAACCTTCAGTGTTGACGGCATGAACCTACGCCCAACAGTGGATTCCTAGAAAGGACACTCTCCCCGACACAGGAAGATCCTCCACCATACCAGCAGCTTGTGACTTGCATCGCGTCTCTCCCTCTACGTTTTTTACTTTATTTGTAGTCTTTATTTTTTGTATCCTCTTGCATCTTGCTTTTGTCACTTTGTGATCGTAAAAGTCGCGAGCTCAGACTCGCGCGAACTATGCTTACTTCTAAATGCAATATCGTATTTGTTTCAGTAATATCAACCTGAAATCTTTTGGTAAAGCCGTGCTTGCAAGCCAAACAAGCGGGTTCTTTGCCAACATTGTCGCTTGACATCTTAACATCGTCAGGGCTTGCCCCCCTCGCGATTGTACCCGGATCGAGTATCTACATTCTCCGGCAATTGGCTTATTGCCAGGTTAAGTCGCGCAACCGGATTGAGTACCTACATTCTCCGGCGGTCGGATTGAGTACTTACATTCTCCGCCGTTACTGCAAACCATCGCCCTGCCGTCGCCAGGGCCTGCCCCCTTGCGATTGCACCTGGATCGAGTATCTACATTCTCCGGCAATTAGCTTATTGTCAGGCTAGGTCGCGCAACTGAATTGAGTACCTACATTCTACGACGGTCGGATTGAGAACTTACATTCTCCGTCGTTACTGCAAAACAACGCCTTGTCGTCGCCAGGGCCTGCCCCCCTCACGATTGTAACCTGATTGAGTACCCACATTCTCCGACGGTCGGATTGAGTATTTACATTTTCCGCCGTTACTGCAAACCAACGCCTTTTCATCACCAGGGCCTGCCCCCCTCGCGATTGCAACCGGATTGAGTACCCATATTCTTCGGCGGTCGGATTGAGTACTTACATTCTCCGACAAAATAAGCCGCAAGCCCGACTCGTGCAAACTCCCCGTGGGGGTCTGCCCCCCTCACGACAAAGCCGCGATTACAACCCGCGCAAACTAAGTCGCGAGCCCGACTCGTGCAAACTCCCCCTGGGGGTCTGCCCCCTTACGGCAAAGCCGCGATTACAACCCGCGCAAACTAAGCCGCGAGCCCGACTCGTGCAAACTCTCCGTGGGGGCCTGCCCCCTCACAACAAAGCCGTGATTACAACCCGCGCAAACTAAGCCGCGAGCCCGACTCTTGCAAACTCCCCGTGGGGGCCTGCCCCCCTCATGGCTGTAACGACCCGGCCCTTTAGACCAAGCGTCGCCGGCCTACCAGCAGCCCGGGTTTAGGCCCTTTAGACCGCCCCACGACACCACTGGTAGTAAGCCTAAACATCAAGGCCTGCAGGCCCAATGCACCCCAACTCATATCCGTGGTTGTTTATCACCACGGTAGGTTGTTGCCACGGGGTCTCGAACCCGCAACCTTGACAAGAAGCCTTTAATACCACTCCTCATCACCAACTGAGCAAAAAGTGCACTTTTTATGTAACGACCCGGCCCACGGCACGCTCGTCGACCCCAAGCGACGTTACAGGGCTGCTGGTAGGCCGACGACGCTTGATCTAAAGGGTCGGGTCGTTACAATGGCAAAGCCGCGATTACAACCCGCGCAAACTAAGTCGCGTGCTGGAACAGTGCAAACTAAGCCGCGAGCTAGAACCGTGCAAACTAAGTCGCAGATGGAACTGTGCAAACGAAGTTGCGAATCTACTTCACGTGAAATACTTCGCCCACACTCTCCTGCGCACCAAACTCGCAAAAACAGTACTCAAAGAAGACAAAGGAAAAACAAAATATCTAAATGACATAAAAATAATGATGTCATATATATCGACGCACAAGAGCGCCCACTACAACTGCTAATCAAAAACAACACACGACACGAATAGCAGGAGGAAGAATACAAAAACATAAAAACACAGAAACTTGAGGCCGCTATTCACCAGCAACATCGACATCAGAGCGCTCATCCTTATAAACGACATCAAAGCTAAAGCCAGAGGTGTCGCATCCTAAGTGCCGATCGACAAACCGGAAGGCCTTCGCCACTCCACGCCTGAGGGCTAACTCACGGGCATCTTCCACTTGAGGCTCCACCTCCTTGGACCAGATCTCGTCGTGCACCTCCTCCGCAATCAGGCCACGGTCTCGCCTGTAGTCCAACGACAGCAAGTACTCCGCGAGTCCAGCAGCCTTCAGCTCTGACACATGATTATCAGAAGACAACACCTCCACTTGGGCCTTCGTCATACCAAGCTCCGCCTCCAGACGAGAATCTCCCCTCGAGCGTGCTTCAACATCTGCGTAGTCCTCTTTGCCAGAGACTTCTCCACCTCTAAGATGCCCGAGTCTCCTCCAGCTCTGCCTACAGCTCTGACCCAATCCGGCGAAATCGAGAAACATCCCTGGTCATGATCATTCTTCAAGGCGACAAGAGAACCCGTCGTAGCTTGAAATTTCTCCTGGAGGGTTAGGTATTCGTCCTTCAAACTCACATAATGGTCATTACAAGTAACGACATTCTGAACCTGAGCCTCTATCTGCAAAAGAAAAAAGAGAAGTCAAAGCAACATGACAATAAAAAGGAGTCAAAAGTGATCAAGCTCACTTACCACTTCATTCATCGCCCTCAAAGAAGAAGATAGCATTGGAGCTGACACCTCTGCAGGGAAAGACTGGGGGGCAGACGAACCAAGCACCTGGACCTCGGGTGATGAACTGTCACGGCCACCGGAACGAGAATCATCACTCGGAGAAGACAAACAAGGCACTGCGCTCCCGCCACCCCGGGAAACTACAATGGCCTTCTGTTTCCGACTACCACCCAAAGACGTCTCAGTGGTTCATCCGAAGATGGAAGAAATACCGCATTGCAGTAAGCGCTTCTCCTCCACAAATGAGAAGATGCTGAACATGCGATTGGCCAACTCATGGGGCTCCAAAAACCCCATCACCGGGGAGAATTCCCGCTCCTTCCCCTTCTGTCGGAGACAACGATCGAGGTGCGAATTCCACACCTCTGGTAAGCCCCAAGGGTTCCTGATGTATCCGAAAAGGGTGTTCCCATGACGACAGTCTATCCGAGCCTCGAACTCCAGCCAACTCTTATTGCTGTGAATCTCCACGCGCTCCCCACCATCGTAGCGGACATCGCACAACTCTCGGAAGCACTCCAAAGAAAGTCTCCCGTCATGCTCACGGAAGAAAACAATCACACCCATAAGGCGCACTCCTCCCAACGGGGTTAATTGAGAGATCGGCGCCCCGCAAAATTTCAAGATCTCGATCGCTTCATCACAAGGCGGAAATCGGAAGCCAGCCCTCAAGGTACTCTCACAAACCGTTAGCCAGCCGGGGGGGGGGGGGATCTTGCACTCTCTCCTCGGCATGCGGAATTTTTACCTCCAAATCGACAGGTAACCCGAAATTTTTCTCCAAATGGCGATTTGGTCCTCGTAAGAGAAGAGCGCAGACGCAGTGGTCTCGCGACACGCTTCGAGCCCTGTCACCAGAAAGGAAAAATCAGATAGTATGAAAAGCCAACTCGCAACGGTAAAATTAAAGGGTGGGCCCCCTTGAAGCAAGCCAAAGGGCGCCTCCCAGCGTGCGCACGCATAAAGCATAATACCTACGTGCCCCATGAAACGGAGCACGCCCGCACAAGCACATTAGCACGCGCTCATCCAGGCACACGCACGTGGCCCGGTGCGCAGCACACGCGCACTGGGCGTGTGCTCACAGTGCGCGCACAGCGCGCAACGTGCAGCCCCAGCGCCCGCGCAGTTGGCGTGCGCGCGAGCAGCTCGCGCGCTAGCCGTTCTCTCGCTTGTGCCAACCTCTGACAACAAATGATCTGTGGGGCAATTGATGGGGATGATGCTCCATTTATAGGCTTAGGTGTGCATTTAACCACTTCCCCATAATTTCTCCTATTGTGGAGATCATGAGTTTGACCGGTCAACTCACTCCCCATGATCTCCACCACAATAGGAGAAATTATGGGGGCCTCCCATTTAACAACTACCGCCGCCCGCTGCCATTGCCGACCGCAACCGCCGACCGACGTCGCTGCCCGCCGTCGGCCACCACCGCCCGCCGGCCTCCGCCGGCCGCCGGCCGCCGCCGACCACCGTCGCCGCTTGCAGGTTGGCCACCATCCGATCACTACAGAGCATCCATCGCCGTCTGATATACAGGTAACCACCCACTAAAACACCAAGTTAGTGGGGAGCCCACCGCAACCACCTTCTGGAGGCTATTAAAGGAGCCCCAGACCTCCTCATTTCTCACATTTTTTGCTCCCGAGTCTTCTTCTTCCTCAGGACAGAGCTCTGCCGAACTCCTCCGTTGGGTCATCTTCAAGCCGCCTACGAGCCAGAGAAAACCCAAGTCTCCAAGTGTGCAGAGAAGGGAAGAAGACAACCATCGCCAACGCTCAGGCACACCAGCTACCAAGCAAGCATCCAACACTCCCTCGGCGCAGCCTGTTGCCCGTTGTGAGTTAAGAATTCTCTCTCACCACCAAGTTGTAACGAGCAGCGGCCTGTCGCCCTCGATTCTCCGAACATATTGTAACCGCAACCTGATAGAGGACTTTGACCGACACAAATCCGGTCACGTGTTTTTTACCCAGTTGAGGGATTTTTCCACATTAAAATCTTTTGTGTCAACTCTCTCTTTTCATTGACTGTGTCCGCGCTCGACCGTCCCGAGAGCTAAGGCGGTCCAGTTTATTCCAGTCCGACCGAGATGCCGAGTTAGTCCGCAACACCTCTCATCCCTAAATATAAGGATAAGAGATTTATAAAGATTCTCTCTCGCCCCTCCCTCATCTCTATTTTTTTCTCTCTCTTCATTGGATGATTGAGATTAAAAGTTTGACACATGTTGGATGACTAAGATTAGTTCAAAAACTTCAAACTACTTTTTTAACACACACACACACACACACACACACACACACACACCACACCACACACCACACACACCACACACACACACACACACACACACACACACACACACACCACACACACACACACACACACACACACACACACACACACACACACACACACACACACACGAGCAGTGGCGGACGCAGAAACATTTTTCAGTGTGAGCAGACATAAAAATTGCTTGATTCATACGATTAAACCACGCCTAATACTATTTTTTTGAACAATAAGGTATTAGACATGATTTAAATTGTGGCTAATACTATAATTTTTTAAAGAATACTGTATTAGTCACGGTTTAAATCGAGGGTAATACAGTTTATTTTTTAAAAAACCGGGTATTAACTACGGTTTATAGTATAAGCCGTGGCTAATATAGATAATTTTTTTTTAAAAGGTACTAGTCACGGTTTAAATCGTGGCTAATGTTAATTTTTTTAAAATAGAGTATTCAGCACGGTTTAAACCGTGGCAAATACTATTCAATTTTTTTTTATAAAAAATGAGTGTGGACGGCCGCCCACGCTCGCCCGAAGGTGGGTCCGCCCCTGCACACGAGTGACAGGTACGGGCCTACTGCCCGAGGGGAATTTACCGGGGGAGCGACATTTGCCGTGAGTGAGACATTTGTCGTGAGAGCATCATTGGTCGTGAGAACGATTTTTGACGCGAGCGCGACATTTGTCGTGAGGAAAGACATGTACAATAGAGAAACTTAGACCGACACGTCCCAAAAGTGGGAGAAACTCAGACAAATAAGCTCTTCATTAAAAAATCTTTAGGTTTTCTAGCCCGATTGTCTTTCACCATGATGAAACTTTAAGCTATAGTGAGGTATATTTGTTCATACATGTAAATATATTTTTTATTAAACTAACACAACTGAGACAAGACAACATGTAAAATTTAGCAGTCTTTCATTTCCATTAATCATGTAAAAAATTTAACAACAATAATAATAAATAGATGGTGAAATCAATAACATTAATTGGGGAATCTTACTTGAATATGTATTAAAGTAGGCGCAAAAACCTAAAAGAGGTTTTGTTTCAGGAATTGGTTTTGTTTGAAAACATGAAAATTTTCATGAAATTCAGGCCCAGAAATTGATAAACAAATTTTTTGTTCGGGTTTGAAAAATTTTTTAGATCATTGTTCACTTCACGCACAAATAATTTTAATCTTTGCGGCATGGGCTTTACTCTTCCCTTGAATCCACCTCTCTCTCTCCACCCTATGATGCTGCGGGCTCAGTTGTGCAACGAGGAATTAGTCTTCTGCTTGCTCGAGGTTTCTCATATGTATCCTATGCGGCACCGTCGGCGTTGGAGATTCTGCGTTGGAGATAGGCTGGCGAGGAAAACACGGGGGGGGGGGGGGGGGGAAAACCTCGAT
The DNA here is from genome assembly GCA_039583875.1 of Platanthera guangdongensis. NCBI lineage: Eukaryota > Viridiplantae > Streptophyta > Magnoliopsida > Asparagales > Orchidaceae > Platanthera > Platanthera guangdongensis. The sequence goes on from CM077156.1 coordinate 175,888,803, forward strand.
GGAGGTGAGTTTTAGGTGTAGGCCCCCATTTCCCTGGCCAAACGAACGCTATTTTTCATTTTCATTTAAGATACCAAATCCGACGAAAGGAACCCTAACCCTAAACGGCAAGCCTCCCACGACGACGACCTCCTCAGTCTCTCTTCGTCGCTACCGCTCACGCCTCCCCCAGTGATATCCCTGCAGCCACCGAAGATATTACCTCTGCCCTAGAAGACAACAACGTTCCCTACTTCCCCCGACGCCCCGCTTCCTTCTGAGACGGACTTGACTCACTGCTCTCGGACATCTCCTCCTTCAGGTAGATCTCCCCCTCCAATTCCTCTTCTCAATTTTCCTGATTTCTTCATTATTCAATACTTCCTAAAATATTCTCCGATTAAAAAAAATAGCAGATTCAATGGTCGCCTACTCCAACGGATCGGCGGTAGGTCGCAACATCTAAGCAAACCTTGCTCCCGTTTTCGATCTCCAGCTTCTTTCACGATTTCTTCACAGATTTTATAAATCTTCTCAGATCACCCTTCATACTTGTCACACTTTTGTTCTGCTTTTCTGATCTCTTACTCGATTACAGTACATTAAACATCTTCCATTTCCACACACTAAAATCTACTCAGATTTTTCTCCCATCTTTAAACATTTCTCTTCCAAAAAACTTCTATTTTCTCATCTCTATTCCAATTTCATTATTGTTCAAAACTTCCTAAAACATATTTGGGTATGCTGCCAGATTGCCTAAATATGTTGGACACTCCTCTCATTTGCATTTCAACGGGCATCTTCTGAAGTTCAGAAGCTTTAACCACTTCTATCAAGGTGACACACTCTTAACAATATTGTTTTTTTAGTATTGCTCTAAATTCTATCACATTTCGCAACCACTGTTGATCTTAGGTTTACATCTACTGTTAAAACTCATCAAGGGCCTTATATTTGTATAGCAAAGAAACAATGAAAATAGAGTTATAGCACCCTCATGTCTTCTGAGTTTGATATGCTTTAAGACTTTAGGTTTTAGTTTGTCGTTCCTGGGTAAAAAAGAAAGGGTTAATTCTTTAAGATGGGGCACTTGAAATGAAATTGCTTGTTGAGTACCACAAAAGACATTTTGCTTGTTAAGGGGACCCTATATATTTGGAACTAGAAATGTATGCCGATGCCTACAATTGCCCCTCACACAACTCTCTTCTTATTTTGTAAATTTACACGGGATGCCCCTATGTATTTTGTTGTAAAAGTGTATGATTGGGGTTCTGTTACATTTGCTTTTAGCATTCTCTTAACAATTTGTTTGCTTGTTTTTTGTCTGGCTGGGGGGAGCAGAAGATACTTTTTCCTCATCACCTTTCGATCGTACCTCTGCTCCACATCTATATACGAAACAAGTTTTTCGAGCTGGATGGAAGCCAGGCCCGAGCTCGGCCATCTCTGTGAAAACTTGAGGGTTGAGCGATGACACGTGGTAGCTGCTGTTGCTGCTGCGAGGTAGTGAAGGGTTATTTTAAGATGACACGAGAAAAGAAAAGAGTAGAAACCAACAAGGGGAGGGGGGACTTTACTATAAATAAGTAAGATGGTTAGTCAATTTCCACGTGCTACGTATATTGTAAAGTTACTATCATATCATGATATCATGTAGAGAGAGGGGGGGATTCGGGGAGGTAAATAGAAGTTTTTTGGGAAGTTCAGTGTGGAACAACTTGCGGTTTACAGTTTGTGGCATACAACAAGTCACAGTTTACGTGGCTAGAAGTCTTCTTCCTCAGGGTCGTGGATAGTTCAAATAAGTAGTTCACCCGGTCTCAGAGGGTACGTAGGCTGTTTCATCGTTCAGCAGTTCTGTTCGCGACAAGCTTTGCGGTCAGGCGACCTCGGGCGTCAGGCGACCAGAAGTGGCAGACAGAGTTGTTTTCTTAGCAGTTCAATTACAGGCAATCCGAGCGGTTTGGTTGCGGTTTGCCGACTTGGCGGATTCAGCGGACAGCTTGGCGGTTTGTGGCTTGTGCGATTTCTGTTATCAGACCGCGCGGTTTCTTCTCTGCCCGTAGGTTTTTGTTTCCATCTGGTACATTGTGAATAATGTCTCGCAATGTATACCTCGCCTTGTAAAGAAGTTGATGATAATTCCAAATTTAGACTAGTGTGCTTCTATTGTTGCTGATTTCTACTTGACTTGGTTTTGGTTGAGTGTTTCTACGACCTTTCTCAGCTTCCTAGAAAATTTTCGCAGGTTCGGCTCTGATATTTCTGTAGGGATTGTCAGACAGTTTGCACACTCTTTATCCCCTCTTCTAAGCAATTTTTGTTTCAAATTCATTGCTTAAGAACTCTACAGTTTTGAATAATAACGAAATTGGAATAAAGATGAGAAAATAGAAGTTTTTTGGAAGAGAAATGTTTAAAGATGGGAGAAAAATCTGAGTAGATTTTAGTTTGTGGAAATGGAAGAAGATGTTTAATGTACCGTAATCGAGTAAGAGATCAGAAAAGCAGAACAAAAGTGTGAGAAGTATGAAGGGTGATCTGAGAAGATTTATAAAATCCGTGAAGGAATCGTGAAAGAAGCTGGGGATCGAAAACGGGAGCAAGGTTTGCTTAGATGTTGCGACCTACCGCCGATCCGTTGGAGTAGGCGACCATTGAATATGCTATTTTTTTTAAAATCGAAGAATATTTTAGGAAGTATTGAATAATGAAGAAATCAGGAAAATGGAGAAGAGGAATCGGAGGGGGAGATCTACCTGAAGGAGAAGATGTCCGAGAGCAGTGATTCGCGTCCGTCTCAGAAGGAAGAAGGGCTTCGGGGGGAAGTAGGGAACGTTGTTGTCTTCTAGGGCAGTGGTGATATCTTCGGTGACTGCAGGGATATCACTGGAGAAGGCGTGAGCGGTAGCGACGAAGGGAGACTGAGGAGGGCGCCGTCGTGGGAGGCTTGCCGTTTAGGGTTAGGGATATCAGGAGGGATATGGGGGGAGGTTTTTGCGCCTAGCAGAATCTTTGAGGATACATATTCAAGTAATACAACTTTGGGTGGTGGATTGCCTATTTAACGGGCAAACATCTAAATTAAAGGGGAATTTCATGAAAATTATGGAATCTTTAACTGTGGTGTAAGAAGTTAGTGCTATTGATTTCACCATCTATTTATTATTGTTAGATTTTTTTACATGTTTAATGGAAATGAATGCTGGCTTAATTTGTACATATTGTCCCAGTTGTGTTGTTTAATACTACTGATTTCACCATCTATTTATTATTGTTAGATTTTTTACTTGTTTAATGGAAATGAATGCTGGCTTAATTTGTACATATCTCAGTTGTGTTGTTTAATAAACAATATATTTAGACGTGCCAACAAATATATCTAACTATAGCTTAAAGGTTCATCATGTTAACTGAAAGACAATCGAGATGAAAATTCTGAAGTTTTTTAATGAAAAGCTGTTTTGTCTGAGTTTCTCTATTGGGTTTCTTATGTGTAATACCAAAAACTAATTTTTATTAATATGATGGTATGGTAAGAAATATGTAATATATAATTTCAATGAAATATTATTATTTTAAGAATAAAAAAAATCACTTAACTACCTTGAGATAATATTCTTAGCATTTGGCTAATAAATCAATTATTTTTTCACTTAATATTCTTAGCACGGCTAAGAAATCATTTTGAATATTGTTCAATTAACAGTTTTGAAATAAAACTTTTGATTTCAGTTTACATTTCATTTTTATTTTCACTTAATTTCAGTTCTAATTATAAGATTTATTAGCTTATATTTTGAATCCATGAAAACATTCATTAATGAAGTGCTCTTTCTCCACAACAAATGTCACTCTCACGACAAATGTCGCCCCACGACAAATGTCGCCCTCCCGACAAATGTCGCCTCCCCCCTCCTCCCGCCGACAAATGTCGCCCCCCTGACAAATGTCTCCCCCCGGTCGACAAATGTCGCCCCCACCTGACAAATGTCTTCCGGGCTGGAGGCCCGTGCCTTTCACTCGTATATATATACGAGTGACAGGCACGGGGCTCCGCCCATACGGCCAGCCGCGACAGTATCTCAATTGAGATAGTGTACGGGGTGCCCCCGTGCCCCACAATATTATCCTGACCGCAACATTGTCCGAGCGCGATGACGCTCTCACCGCCCGCAAAATCCTAAGAGTTATACTCTGCTCGTCGTTCATTTTTGCGGTGTGCACACAGTTTGCGAGCGGTATGGAGAACTCATTTTTTATTGTAGTTAGATGACTTTGTTTATATGAGAGCACATTTTTTAAATATAAAAGAAACATAAATTTTTAAAATTGGATTTTTTTTAAATAAAGAGGGGTAAAATCAGAAAGTGAATGTTTAACCAAAAGTTGTTTTTCCCTTATAAATATATATACACACACACACATATACATACGAGTGACAGTGCACGGGAGGCCCCCCGTGCCCTGCGCTACAGTACCTGGGCTGTGGCGGCGGGCCGCCAGCTTCGTCATGTTAATTTTTTTTAATTTTAAATTATTTTAAAATATTATATTATATTATTATATCAATTTTTTATTGTTTTATTTATTTATTAATTAGTTTTTCCTTCTTGCACGGGGGTTGGGGGGGGGGGCCTCCGGGTTCCACTCTGGTATGAGGGGGAAAAAGGGGGAGGGGGAGGAGGAGAAAGAAAAAGAGGGGAGGTGAAGGAAGGGGGGGGGGAGTGAGAAGAGGGAAAAAGAAAAAAAAGGAGGGTGAGATGTGGGTTTTGTTCGGCTGCATTCAAATGAAAAAAAGACCAAGCAGGAATGTAAACGGGGCTGCCATTTGCATGAGAGAAAATAAATTTTTCAATTTTTATTTTCAAAACAAATGGGCTGCGAATAGCTATATGTGAGCTGCCTATATAATTACCCAAAATTTTTAGATCTCCTCTACTAATTAAACAAATGCTGAAATTAAGATATAAAATAAAATATTTAATCTGAGATTTTTTTATAATACGATAAAGACATTATTTTTAAGTTTGATTTAGAATAAGTACACATATTTTAGCTATTGACATTCAAATTTTATTGATAATCGATAAAATTTTATTTACATACCGCATTACCGCCTAGTCATTAACCGATCAAATTTAAAATATTTTAAATGCACACCAAACACTAATTTAATTTTTTAAATTGCGTCCATTTTGCTAGTAGTTCTAGTGAAGAATATATAAGAATATTGTACTATGTATATGTATATATATGTGTGTGTGTTTATATAAACGTGTATACTGTTTTTAAGTGCAGTCAAACACTTAAACTAAACACCTAGTTTTTGTTCAGCTGCAATTTACTAGAAAACTTCTCATTATATTTGTGGTTATGAAATTCATTTATAAGATATGTGAACATGTCCTCATGCTTCATCCTAACAAGGAAAAAATGTTAAGTCCCCGTTTGGGGGAGCTACCATGCTCCGGCAGGGAAAAAACGCAGTTTCTTTCAAACCATGCATTTTGAGCAGGTTGTTGTCAAAAATATGATCAATTAAATATATAATAGTCACAATCAATTAAATATGGGCAATGTTATAAGCAATCCTATAATGGCTAATAACAATCCATTGATATTCACATGTATTTGCAGTTCAATTTCTTTATTCGCAATCCAAAAATTTATAAATTAAAAATATTTTTAAAAAGCATTACCAATAAAATAAAATATATAATTTCAATTTACCACATATATCAGCATCTATTTTGAAATACAACCAATCACATTTCAGTAACTAATGATTTACAACCAATCTCACGATTAGAAAATTAAACAACATCAAGATTGTCCTAAAAGAAGAGCATGACAAGTAAAAGAAGAGTTGTGCAATTTATTGTGCTTTCCAAGCCAAATCTTCACACAGGATCTCTTGAAACATGCAAATGTGAAATACCCAAACATCACACCCAAGCTCTAATATGTTAAAAGGAAGGTTGATTTCCATGAATGCTTCTGCAAGTTTCAGCAAAACAAAAAAACTACAAAATTCAAACAACAAATGAAATTTCTCAAGTGACATGCACATTTAATGTTTCCAATCCCGGTGGACGAGGGGTTGTCGCCTTCCTCCAAGAGTAGACTCTCCTCGGTGTGTCATTGGCATGTGCGACCGTAACACCAATGAATCAAGATCAACTTCAGTTCAATGATCTCTCTATTCACTTCCAGCAACCTAATAAAGTTGGCAAAAAATACATCAGTTGTCACATCCTATAGGCCACCTTTAATAATTATCAAAATTCTGCAATGATCAGAATTGAACTCCAAATTTCACATTTGTAGGCTAAAAGAAAAGTAACAAACATCTATGAAAGCACAACTGCTCCAAAGTTATATGCTAAAAATATTTTCAAAATAATTTTATTTCATTAGACATCTATTAACATTTATCAAAGCACCATATAAAAATAGAAATCCAACATGAGCATACTCTACTGGTCAATTCCACTAGAACATAATAACCAATTTATTATTCGAAACAATAGAGCAACCAAAGCCAAATATGGGAGCAAGGAAAAACTAAATGTTCACTAATAATATCATTAGAAAAGCAAGCTGGAGGATTTCAAACAACATATTTTTTATTAATATTTTAATTCCTCTTTCATTTAACCTATATGGGCATCTACATCAATACATATACAGTTGTAATTAGAAAAAAATATGAGTAATACAGGAAGGCACAATATATTAAATCCATATAAGTTAACTTTGCTAAATAAATTAACAGGAAAAACAATCTAGAACAAATTAAATTGGACATATGAATGAAAGTTTTATTAATTTACATAGTACAAGAAAATAAATGAAAAACAATTCGCTAAAATTAGAAAGGTATCTTGCCTTCATAAGGGCGCTCAAATCCAGAATCAACTATAGCACGTAGAAGCTCTGTCTTCAATAGAAAATCTCTAAATCCGGAGCTGTGAATTCCTATGTAACCCCTACATTAAGAAAATAAACAAAGTGATAAATGTCCCTTGCATCAAAATATTACAAAAAAACATGTTGATGGATCATAGGATCTTTCCAATTTCTTTAAAACATGCAACAAGAAATCATTAGAAATGAAGAACAAACATTCAAAGTAGTGAAGTGAGCATTCCACACAAGGAAAATACAAGGATTCCATTTTTGGGTCAGTGGAAAACAAATAGATAGAACATTCCTGAGTCATGGAAAGAGATCTGGGAATGATATACATGAAGAAGATACATATTAACATATATACTATAGAAAAAAAATTTCCAACAAAAGATAAAATTCTATATAAAATGGAGCTTTTTTACACATCAGTGGTCAACTGGACATAAACTATATACATGATAAAATAGACCAAAAACACCAAACATTTTGTTATAGTGGCGCCTTAGACACGAAAACCTATGATAAATAAACAAACAACGCCAAACATAAACCTAATTCTTGGGGTTATAAAAAATCCTTCTATATGATGTGGAAACCCAAAATCAAGGTCAGACCCCTCATGTGCTTTCATGTGTTTCCTGATGGGAATACTAGAAAATTATTCTCAGACATAACTTGTTCTTGAATAAGTTTCCTATGAAGTAGTAGAAAAAGTGAACGCCAATATCAACATCATTAGCCGGAATCCGTTCTTTTCCAACACCCATTCTTTTTAATCAACAAAATGAGTGCATCAAAATGTGCCCAATGCTATAACTAATAAAACCTTTGTGAGAGCAAAGCACAATTTTTTTTTCTAAATTGAGTTCTGGATCCCTTGAATAAAGGAAATAAAGTGAAAAAGTTGAAATAAATTTTGATTTTAAACTCACCGCAGAGGGATTGAATTAGGTATCCCTAGAGAGTTTGATAAAGTCCCAAAAAATACATGACTGTGACCTATGCGATTTCAGTAAAGTGAGTCATGTACAAATTTGATTCCTTTGATTGCTTAATGCTGAAGTTGCAGCATGCAAATGCAATATGTGTTATGGTCAAGGAATGAGACAAATGACTTGAAATAAATAAATGATGGTAAAGTTTTTCAACATTAGAATTTGATCGAATGACCAAATATGCTAAGGACAACTTTAAATGATGAGATTTAATTGAACAAAAAAAAGACAATATATGACAATACAAATAATCTTAATTCTTCTTGAAAGTGACTTGTGCAGTTGTGCCCTAGCTCTTATTCGCCCTAATAGAGAACATACCAGCAACGGCCAATCTCCGGCGGCAATGACAGAACTAAGATTTTAGTTGGACTCAGGTACCATATAGAAATAACTAATTATATTATTTTTTAATTCAAAATTTAATCTCAGAAACTTGACTGTCATCATATCTTAGAAACTATTACTTTAGAAAATAACCAATTCTTATTAAAGCATGAAAGGATTAACTGAACTCACAGATATGAAAATTTCAAAGAAAAGTTCAACTCCCAAGCATAACACAAGAATTATCTACCCAAGCCTTATGCTCATTTTTATTCTAAGATTTACACTTTAGAAATCATTAAAAGAAACTATAGTTCAAGACGTTTCAAGAAACCTCATTGAATGCCTCGAGAAGAATAAAATCAATGTAAGAACAGGATCTTATAAACACTAAAAAAATATAGAAAAATTGAATTAAACTTGAGCAGCCTAGCACTATACCTAGTTTAAATGTCAAATCTAATTAGCATTTGTGGTTCCATATTCAACACATACGTACTTATTGATCTCAATTAAGAACTCAAGCTAGATTCACTATTTGAAGGTATATTTGTGAATGAAATATGTAAGGAAGATGCCAGGTTGAAATAGAGGAACATGTCTTGCTTTTGCATCAAGCAACATACATTCCTTTAAGTAGTAGGTCCTCACCATCTTCACAAATGCGGCATAGATCATAATTATCTTTGAAAGTTCAGTATAGGACCAAGTAATAGCAAAAAAGTACTTACCAGATATAGATCATAGTTATATATGCTCTAATTGCATTAAACCCCACATCACCATTAACCAATATCTTAGTTTGAGAGCAAAAAAGCCAGGGTTTACCAGACGAGAGATCAACCCAAGCAGCGCCGCCCGTCGGGGAACACCTCAATGAGCCGATCCAGGTAAGAAGGGATTTCGTGCGTGATTCAAAACACTTGGAGATGGGGGCTCAGAAGATGAAGGTGCTGGATTCTTTTTCATTGAGGCAATTTCACAAACACTTGGATTGCGCTTATGCGCAGATTCTTGAACGCAAGAGTTTTTTGCCTTCCAAGTTGTCTATTTTTGCCTGGGGGAAGGTGAAATAGTCTCCTTGGAAGAGACCGGAGAGCTGGAACAAGAGGTTGATTTGATGGAGCTTTTACCTTGAGAATACATGCACAGATGCACTCATAAGGAACATCGTGTGAATCAGGCGGGTTGAATCAGACCGGAGATCTGGAACAAGAGGTTGATTTGATGGCTGCATTTTCGCCCCCTCCACCATCCTATTCAAATCCCCAATGCTCGGCACGACTCCATGTTCATTGGCATCTCTTCCCACTTCCAGCATCCCCGCGCATATCCCCGTCATCAAGCGCCATCTCAACACTGACAAATTTCACCCCACGGATCTCCAGAGGCAACCCCGTCCAATTCTTCCGCTCAACCATTTGACAGAAGTCCCCGTCAGCCTCAGCGGTCCCGACGTCGACAAGCATCAGATTTCACACAGTACCAGTTTTCGGTGCAAGCACTTTGGCGATCCGTCGGCAGTTCTCTTCGCCACCGTCGGCAGTGAGATGTGCGGGGAAGTGAAATCCAAACCCCCAGGCGGCAGAGAAGTTGCAGAGGAAGTGTGGGGCAGTGGGGGACATCGCGTAGTGCGGGGAAAGAGGATAATTGGCGGCGATGGGCGCATGACAGCGAGGTTTATATCATAGATCCGAAATCACGCTTTGCCGAATACCCGGCTCACGATTGGGTCATCGAGGACCGTGAGAACCAACTGCTGCAGCTCAACCTTGACGCCGACAAACGTAGGAGGCGCGCTCCCCGCTGATTGTTGTTTCGATGGAAAGTATCTGGATGGCGGCACTGGTTGATCTGGGAACGCTTGATAACCGCCATTAGCGAGTTGGAGATCGACGGCTCATCACCCTCGACAGCGGCCGCCTCACCGGACGAGAAAGGAGGACGGTCTAGGACGCTGAAGCAAAGGTCGAGGGCTACTACGATGGAGAAGTCCATGGTAGTGTAGACCTATTCATGAGCTTGTTTATTCTCTTTTCTGTAGTCAATAATGTTTATGCATTTGTTACAAAATAGCATGTTCTGATTAATGTTGGGGTGGGAGAAACCATACTTGTTGACCTATGTTTTTTCACAATCTTTTAGTACATTATAACTTGGTTAAGTTGTGGGTAATATTGAATTCAATTGGCTAGTCACAAGTACTAATCCCAACCAAGTTTAGGTGGGATTAAGTTGGATTAAGAATAGCAAGGCAAAAAAGGAAGGGATGTGAATAAATTTCTGTCTAATCAATGTAAATTTAGTTGGATTGGACTGATGGTGGGATTGCTAATAGTGTCTTAGGTAGTGTTGTCAGCAGTTGATAAAGTTTTTAACACAATCATCTTAGAAACAAAACATTTAGTTATAGTAGGGGTGATGTAGACTGAAACTAAGGGGGCTGCAGATTTTAAATAATAGAGCTGCGATCTCTTTAAATAATTGTGGCGCGAAGGAACTACACAGACTATTTTAACGAATAAAACGACCTAGGCATTGCAAACGGACGTAAGGAAACCCCTCAAACACAAAATGACACGAATCAACATTTCACAGGCCTATTCAGGTGATTTGAAACCACAGATAAGAAATTCACGATAATTGGAAGTTAAAATTAATTTGATCAAGCTCCAACAACTACCTATTCATTTATAATTTGAGCATAAAAACAACTAAGGTTTGCGGGCGTAGACATTGAGAGATATACCATGGGGAGGAGTGACAGACGCTAGCAAGTTCTCTGATAAGATGTAGGAGATAGCTTTAGGTGGTTGCAATGCTCGGGATTCCAAGGAAGCTTCAGTCAGGGTTCGGGTTCGGGTCCGCCTGGAGTTCGTCGGAAAAGTAGGCGGCTGACGGTGGAGAGGACTGGAGAGGTGGCGTCGTGCGGCTGGAAGAAGAGGACAAACGGAAATGTAGCTGGAGTTGCCCGTGGGAGCTGTAGTAGTGGTTGACGGTACCTTCGAAGAACTCAGGCGCCGGTGTCGGTTGCAGACGGGGGTTTCTGTGGCTTCAGGAGGGATCGTCGTGAGGGAACAATGACAAGAAGGAAGGTGCGGTGGCTCCGGGAGTCTTCCGTTGGGGAAAAAGGCTGCTGGAAGGTGCGGGCTTTAGGAGTTTCTATCGGGGAAGAACTGAAGATGGCCGCTGGGAGGTGCGGGCTTTAGGGGGTTTCCGTCAGGGGAGATGGCTACTAGGTTGGGAGAGAGAGAGAGAGAGAGAGAGAGAGAGAGAGGAGCAGCAAGAGTGGGGAAGACCTGCTGAGAGGTGCGGGCTTTAGGGGTTTCCGTCAGGGGAGATGGCTACTAGGTTGGGAGAGAGAGAGAGAGAGAGAGAGAGAGAGAGAGAGAGAGAGAGCAAGAGTGGGGAAGACCTGCGAGAGAGAGAGGGAGAGGCGATGGCAAGGAGAGGGTATTTCCGGAAGAGCCTAATTTCAGTCCATTTCAGTCATACGGGAGTGAGGCCCGATCGGGGGGGGGGGCGCTGGGTTCCACTCCAGTATGAGGGGGAAAAAGGGGGGGAGGGGGGAGGGAAGAGAAAGAAAAAGAGGGGAGGAGAAGAAAAGGGGGGAGAGGGAGAAAGAGAGAAAAGAAGGAAGAAATGAAGGGAGAGACCATGCCATAAAATCGTCGTTGTTGCGAGAGTCAGCATAGCTTGTTGCGGCGTTTGACTTTTAAAACATTGATGTAACTCGTAATGATTCTTCAAACATGATAATGATGCTGTTTTTTTAATGAAAACTCATCCCTTTGAGATTCATGGACTGTCGATGAAGGAAACTTATGTCATGCAGTAACTTGATCCTCGAATCTCAAAAGACTCGTGCAGAAAATATTGATCATGTCTAACATTTAACAACGGCGGAGCAAAAAATATGCGTAAAAACAGACCCTGAGTGAGCTACTTCTTGTGTGTGATTTGTTTTGTTGTTGTAAGTTGTACTTTTTTTTAATCAAAGTGGATTCGGTTTTTTGGCACTTTGCACCCTCCAATTAGGGGGTTTTGGCATTGACACCCCAATATTTGTTTTTTGGCACTGTGCACCCGCAAAAACACTTAGTGAAGCACTTTGCACCTCGATTTAATATTTGTGATATTTCATATTAAAAGAAATCTATTTTAAATACAAATTAAAGGTATTTTAGGGATTATGAAAATGGCTAAAAATAAAATGTAGGTTACGCGTCTTTTTTGCTCCGCCGTCGTGAAATGTTTGACATGATCACAACACATAAATGTCTGTCATCAAGGGGAAAAAACTAATTTTGAACATAAAAATGAATGGTTAGCTCAAGTTGGGCGTTCACGAAACTACTGAGTTCACAATCACCACCGTGCCAAACAAAATCTCAATCACATAAGCATTTTTAAAGTGAAAAACTCAACAGTTGACAAACATAAGATTAAGGCTTCGTTTGGCGCTGCTTGTTTGCTCCGATAAGTTTGGTCAAAAACACAATTATTATAGAATGTATGTTTGGTAAAACGAAGATTATGAAACCAAAAAAATAAACTAGTTTTGAGCAGAAAATGCAAGAGCTTTATTAGATCAAGTAGGTGTTGACAAACAATGGTTCATGACCACCGCATTCATGCCTGCCACCATCGCGCCAAACAAAGCCTAATTTGCAATTAATTAGGTCGGACTTAGAGTGATTAATTCATCCCGCTCTTTCAATGATATGAAAGTAGAACTTACAAGATTAAATCGTTTCACAAATCCAGAATACTAATATATTTTTCATAACACATGATTCTTCTTTTCAAATCTGCTAACATCAAACACACTAAAACTTCGAACACTCACTGCAAACCGCTGCAGCGTTGAAACTCGAAGAACTCTGTCATTAGAGGATCTCTTTGTTCAGACCATTAAAATAAGGGTGCTCCATGGTCTTCTTTGCAGATATCCTCTTGCATGGCTCGTACATCAACATTTTCTGCAACAAATCCTTACATTTTCATTTTCAACTTAACTCAACGGCAGAGTTAAAAGCATACTCAAAATTAGAAATGTCGGCTCACCAAAAGAAGATTAATGCCGTCCGTGTCAAGGTTTGTGACGACCAATGATAAGCTCTTCAGGGTCCACTGAGGATACTCATGCCAGTTTGCCAACTTGCTCACTCCAGGCCACATTTCTTCAATTGGGGTACCGAGTTGCCTGATTAAGGGGAAAATTGATGACCGGGAGAGATTGAATGCAGTAAAATGGGAATGAGGAATAATGAGACAAGATCGACACGCCTGAAAATGTGGAGGAGCTGCTGTAATTCTGAGTCGCCCGCAAACAATGGTTGTGTTGTAACTAGTTCAGCTGCAAATAATGGTTTTGTTATCACATGAGATTAATGGCTATATTCTAGGAAACCGTTTGAAGGAATGTTGCTCTCATCTGTATGTTAATTAGTTTATGGAGCCGTGAACAAAGTAGTTGAATTTCTAGTATCGCTTGACCAAATCTGAACTCACGGAAGGTCCGACGGTGAACATTCATGTGGCTACTATAACTGCTCATGAATTGAGAGAGTGAGAGAAAAAGCGTGCAGAGAGTATGAAGAAATACTCTCGCCAAGGGTCATTTCCCAAATTCAGATCTCTCACCAAAGGACGGCTTGGGAGAAGTAGGTGTGAGCTGCACCCCTAAGTCCGAACTCTAGGTGGGACCGAATCTCGGTTCCAACAACAAATACCACAACGCTTTTAAAAAATACAACAAAATCTCCAAACCATTCTCATTGCCATTGCAAGAAAATTCACTTTATCATCTCTCCTAGTATTCCTCATTTAGGCAAGCAAATACATGGAAAGTATTAAGGGAATGTATGTATCCATAGTAATCTTCATTAATCAGTACAGTATATTCACATTAACATCATAAAATTATAATCTTTATAACTAAATAAATATAAATTTTGAGCAGTTGTTAAGATGACTCAAGGATACTCTAGAGATCCTATATTCTGATCATGAAAATAATATGTTCAAATTCATGATTAATTAAATTCTTTCAATATAATTAAATAACTCATAGTTTTCATTATGAATTCCAATACAAAATGCATATAATAAATACCAATCATTGTCCATTTGCTATACATCACCTATTTTAATATAGGGAAACACTCTCTTGAATTCACAAGAGGCTCCATGCACTGAATACACTGTTTTTTATATCATGATGACCATATCCTTGTCTCAGGCAATCAGATGGTAAAACAAAAAAACCTAATTACAAACCACCAACATTATAACTTGTGGAAGTTGGAGCTTGCATTCCATTATCACTGGGTTTTACCACGTCAAATTGAATCTGCAGAAATTGAGAAATCATGAGATGACATACAAGTACTATTAGAGGAGTCGAATAATCGCAATACCCACACAAATACAAACACAAATAAACACATACAAATTATATTTTATCACATACATAAATTCACACTTCAATAAGAAACATATGATCTTTCTAGATACCTGCATTATGTTTTTAAACAGTATAACATTGAACCAAACACACAAATGTAGATAACATTGGTAACTAAATAAGAATATTTTTTAGGAATACATATATCTTCATTGAACAAATATATAGTTTTTGTTAGCAAGCAATATACTGACAAAATATGTCCTAACATTTAAGAAATTTATTAAATCAAAGTGGAAGAAGTGAATACCTCATTTGATTGCTTGAACTTGACCACAATTTTTTTAAATTATAATGAATTTATTGAACTCAGCCACTTGATTTAGAAGTTGAAACGATGCAGCTGACAAGCTAGATTGAACAATATTGATCACCCTACGAGTGTTGTAGTCTATATCCTCCTCTGTGAAAACTTCGGTAGCTTTGACATTTTAAACTAAGGCTCTGTTTGGCACGGTGGCGGCGGGCGTAAACGCATGGGTTAAACCGTCATTCGTTAAGGACCACCGAATAAACTTCATCTATTTGAACATAAAAGTGGATGAAGTTCCTTAGGAGAGCATTAACAAATGATAGTTTAATCCCCATGTTCATGACCGCCACCCACCGTGCCAAACGGAGCCTTAATATGTAAGTTCATGAAGCTCATATATGACCCACACACAGTCATGTAAACAAAGTTCAAGAGAGCGAGAGAGAGGAAAGGAGAGAAAGAGATTGGTGTGCATCCAAGAAAAATGGTGAGCAGGAGAATGTTAGAAATATTGACTATGTGCACATCAAAATAACTTATTAGTTGGGCTAATCTGCTTCTCCTCACTGCTTTGATAAAAATCCAGTAAGAATATAAGAAACCAGTAAAACATCAAAAAAATCAAACAATGTCATAATATCAATCTAAATGTGTTGTGCAATCATAAAATTTGACAGAGCGTTCATTTTTATTTTGATTTTAGTAGACAGAGCTGACCATATATGTCATTATATCCATCTATTAAAGCCCAAACAATGTTATACTGGCATGTCATCTTGACAGAGCTGACCATATATGGATCTTAATTCTGCTTTCAACATATAGGGGAACTTGGATAGGCAATATGGAACAAGCCACAAGAGGAAACCCTAAACCCTAAACATTCTCCCGCTGCTAATCTCTAGGCATTAGCAAAATGGTCAAGACAAGTAAATTAGCTTCCAAAATACAGTTTTATACTTTGTACAAATCAATGGTCGAGAAGAATAAGAAAAAATGACTTTATCAGACACTATTAGAACATCTAAACCTATGACAGTGGGGCGTGGAGACACATAAATGTATTGAAATAACCATGTGACTACTAGAAGTTTCCATGTAACATATCTATTGCCAATTAAGATATAAATAATAATCACATATCCTAATGGTTCCTGCTGGGTTGATATTCTAGCCTTGAAAAATAAAATTTTGATATGGTAAGACTAGAAAATTATAACTCAAAATACTTTTTCCTGTATAAAAGCATAAATCTAGGATTTATAACTATTGGAGAATAAATATCTATAAATTAGCTACTCAGTAAGGTAATATAATTTATATTTATATTTAAGGCTCTATTTGTTTGGGCGTTTCGCAGCTTCGTTTTGGGCAAACGCCGCCGGAAGGAGGGTAAACAAATGAACCTCCGACGACGTTTGATCCGTTTCCACACTGCAAGTAAAATAAAAATTCTAAGCAAGGGAATCGGTTTCAAATTTAGAGTTCTTGAGAACTTAGTAAATCGAGATAAAAATGGGGGCACAGATAGGTACGAAGAGCTGATAGGCATGGTTACAGTGCTGGAACCTCCTTAATATCATACTGGGTACTGGGTGAACATCGAGTTAAAAAAGATGTAGAAATTGAATGAAATCAGAATAGGAGGAAGATGAACACTTACATTGAGTCACCAGAGTTCTCTCTTAAAAGCTTTTGCCTCCCGCCACGATTTCGCCGCTCCGATCTCTTCCGCCACGATCTCCCCGCTCCGATCTCTGCCATAACTGCTTCTCCAGTTCTCCTCGAGGCAGTTGATCAGCAAGTAAAATAACTGCTCCGATCTCTTCGCCAGTTGATCTGCCATAACTACTTCTCTAGTCCTCCGCCATGATTTTCCTTCTGCCATGGTTTCACGGTGCATGCTATGGGTTTAGCAAAGATAAATACCAAGGATGACCAATCTCCGACGGAAGAGATCGAGCGGAGAGAGGAAGAAGATGCAGAAAATCCATCCTCCTGGCACAGCCTCCAACGAGCAAAGAAGATTGAGATTCCTCGCCCGTCTCCGTCTCCCGCGAAAGATTTGCAGGAAGGAGTTAGGTATCGAGGGAGTTGTCGGCCGGAGACGCGTAAACAAATAGCAGCACATAAAGCATACAATGCAGAAAGATCAAATTCTTGATGAAAACTATATCTATGAACTCCTACCTTGATAAGAAGCAAACTTCCAATGAAATAATAGAAATCTGATAAAGAACTAGCAATTTTAACACAACCAATATTTTTGATGCAATTTCCTAATAGATGAAATACAAGCCAAATAATCATTTAAAATAAATAAACTATTACTGCGATTTGAAGTGCAAGACACCATGAAGATGAAATTCATGCCAAGGAGACAAATTGAAATGAGAAATTATTACGATAGAGCTGTAAATGAGTTTGCTTAAACAAAAAACATCATGGAACCGGGAGAAGATGCAACAATCCAAAAGTTAGGATTGAAATCCCCAATAGATATTAATACAAGTCAACAACCTTAATTTTGCTTTAGTACCGAATTACCCCCCAAAATAGGATAACACCCTAAATAAAATGATGTAATAGCCCACATAAAACTAACCAAACATCCTCATATGAAGAGATTAGCTTAGCAATCTCACCGCCAAAATTCACAAAAAATCAAAGGAGATTAAGCCAATAATATGTGTTCAATTTTGTCTTCAAAACAAGTAGTGCAACCAACATCTAAAGAAGTGAAAGCTAAATATAAAAAAGTACAAGAAGAAAACTGTCATTTAGGCGAATCAGTTTTAAGAATTTGAAAGGGCATGCAAAAACAATTTCAAGAAATTTACATTGATATATGGGCCTTGGGACTACAATTGAAGAAACAAATGTAAGAGATGGAGCAAACATGATTCTTCTTAGAACAATTCAAGACTTGCACACTAGAGAACATGAAAATGTTTGCTCCAGCTTGCTAGAGAAAGGGATTTGGGTAAACAATCTCAAACACAACAAAAAAATATTGAGGAAGTCAAGAGGACCTGAAAGCCGACCGCCAGAGCCATGTCACCGTCATTTCAAGCTGTGACGTCGAGCCGTCGAGCGATTGAGGTTGCAGAGTCTGTCGTCCTCTTCGTCGAGTAGTCGGAGATGCCTAGGGCCATGCAATTTAGGGGGCACTGATCTACCGTCGCTCGCCCGCCTTCGCTGGTTGCTAATAGAAGTTTTATTTTCTTGTTGATGTTCATAATTGTCATGTCAAACATACATTCTATGACAGTGGTGTTTTTGTCCAAACTCAAGGTAGCAAAAACGCCGCGCCAAACGGAGCCTAAGTCTTCATCAAGGAGCAGATTTGAGATGCCCGTTGTTCCACGAGAGATTTGAGATGCCTGCAGACCGACAACGGAGTTCAGTTCTTTACCATGGCACAAAATCCACCCGGCCATGGCAGCCACTTTGTCGTTATCGCTCGAATACTTCTTTCTCCGCTCGCCAAACAGATTTATGAGAGGGTTGGAAATTGCAGCCAATGCGGAAGGCATGTACATCGAGTCCCCCACTATCGGCGCACCGATGGACACCAACTGGGCACGCACCTGCATCAAAGATCGAGTGTTGTTTGATACTCAGATATCTTCAAATAATATTTTCTTAAATATCATTAGTGTCCTGTTTTGATTTCAAGATTTCATCATCAATAGACATATTCGACTATTACACGTCTAAACAACTAAAAATAATAAAACAGAGAGATGATGGTCATTGTTACAAATATTTATTTCAGATAGCATGAACCAAATACATTGCATTGTTGTCTTATAAATTGCTATCTACATAACATTTAATCAATATGTTTTTTAATAGATAACAATGTATCCTAAACAACATTGTGTTCTATAGAGCACCCAAGGCTATATGGGAATCTCAATGCAGGACTAACTATTCCAACACGTCTCATCGAGTGTAGGAACATGTGGAACAAACACCCCCTCATGTGACATGAGACTAAATATTCCAAAATACCCCTCACATGTAGAAAACACACAGAACACAAACTCCTTACAAAACATTTTTCAATTTTAGCAACAACACCTTAAGAAGCCTTACAGAGCATTTTTCAATTTTAGCACTTTGTTCTCCTCTCCCTTCTTAATGTATCCTTGCTCCTTGCGGCTGCTGCACATAATATCTTTGTTCACATCTCCATTGAGGAAAACTGATTTCTGTCAAATTGGTATATTGGGAAGCATTGTTGTGATGCATATACTATCACCAGACCGACGGTTTCAATGCATGCTACTGACGCATAGGTTTCCTGAAAGTCCTTTCCAGGCTTTTGAGCATACCCCTTAGCAACAATCCTTGCTTTATAACTTGATTACATCTCCTTTCTCATTGATTTTAATCTTATAAGTTCCCATGTATTGTTTTTTTATACCATGGCTATTTCTTCTCCATACAGCTGAAGTTGCAGCTTCTTCATATGTTGCTGGCATTGATGCCATCATTGCTACATCACATTGTTGGTAGATTTCATTTATGCTTCTAGTTTTTAAAGGTACTGCAGAATCATGAAAGCCATCAATACAACTTTCATCTATAATTTTTGAATCATGATGAACACCCGGAGTTACTTCCTGTTGAGTGGGAAGGATGGGACTAAGATGAAAATCTTGTTCAACCACCACTTCTTCAGCTTTGTGTTCTGAATTCAGTCCCAACTAGACAATTCATCAAATTGTGCATGCCAAGAAACTGAAAGCTTTTTCTGATGTGAATGATAAAGTATATTTGCTTCTCTTGTTCCAAGTTCAGAGTCAGTCTCCACCAAAAAAATCAAGTGAAGGCGGAAATTAAGAGTTTCTTAGAGCCTCATTCAATCACTTTCTCAAGATTCCTCCAGCTTATCGGTTTCTTCAACACCTTTGGCGTCCACAATCCCAATTCCAACTCCGGATTCGGCATTCGAGCCAGCTTTCAGCCGGTAACTCCTCCCATTTCACTCGCCGGAAAATAATTCGCCGCCAGAAAGTTGTTTATCATCGGACTTTGATAGAAGACAACAGCGATAGGAGGAGAATGGATGAAAAATCAGTGAAACATCAGTGAAAAATTCGATCCTAAATACATTTTTTTGTGAAAGACTTGTGACGGGAGAAGAGAACTAGCCAGCGATAGGAGAAGAATGGAAATATGCGGTTATGCTCCTCGCCGTCGCGCCAGAAGTCACGTGCCTCCTCACCATCGCAGTGTTATGGTTGGTAATCCATCTTGCTCTGTCCAGAAACTTCCATAGTTGCAATCTAGTAATTATGAATGCATGAAAAATATAAATTAAATGAAATTAAAAGTCAAGTATGACAGTAGATTCAGATGCAAAATTTTGAGTCATCTGCAAGGATTAAGAATTTTATAGTAGAACGTATAACATCGAGCGGAGAAACACCATTTTCTAACTCAAAAACTGGTTCAATGAAATCCAAACCTGGGAAATGGCCAATATCATGACCAGAAACAACTTTCAACCTATTGGTATACTCAGGGTTCAGGCTCTTCAAGACCATAGCAATTTGATCTTCCTCCGAGGGTCTCTTTCGAGCCTGAGCAGCTTGGGTCCTTCCCCTTTGTTGCTATGTGATGAAGTCGGTGAAAGACTAAGTTAAGTGGATCCTTGCTTAACGAATTCTAGCTTACGCCTTTCTAATTGAGTATCTGAATCATGAAGCCATGAAGACCAACAAAAAACTCCTCCAGTTAAAGCAGCATCTTCCTTGCTGGAACCAAGCATCCAGTCTCCACAAATGCCAACAAGCGTTTGATTCCAAAGCTCTGTCCATTTGAAGTCCCGCTGCCCTTTAACAAAACTCTGTTTTTACTGTAGCTTCTGAAAATTCCTCTGTTTTCGGAGAGCCACCGAACTGGAAGGAGGAGTGGCTGGTCGCGAGATGTGGTGGATGAGCCGGCTGGTAAACAGGATCGGGAGTTTGGAGGTGCGGGATCGGGAGTCGGGGTGGCGGCGACGCGTCTTGGAGTGGGGCGCGGGATGGCAGCTGGAAGTGGCGGGTTGTGAGAGATCGGGGGAGGAGAGTTGGGAGCGGCGAAATCATTGCAGAAAGAAAATCGCCACCGCCGTCCAAAACCTGGGGAAGAGATAGAGATCGGCAGGCGAAATCCCCACCGCCATGGTTGAAGGAAGATTGGTGGAGAGAAAGGGTGAGCGAGAGAGAGGCAGCGGGCGAGGCGAGAGAGATCATCGTGTAAAACTGTAATCTGTGGGGATAAAATGGGAATCACGCAAATTCAGTCCGATTCAGTCGGACTGAAGTGAGGCCCGACCGGGGGGGGGGGGGGGGAAGATAAGAGTTATGGGATTTTCTTTTTTATTTTTTTTAAAATTAAATGAGTGATATAACAATTAGCACAAAGACATCTGCACGTGCGCCATTTAAAATCAAGATCACATCAATTAACGTGCGTCATTGATGCGTGCCTTTTCTCGTGTTGCTGTCACCTTTAAGCTTAAGAAAGAAAAAAATTTAAAAAACTTAAAAGCATCCCCTGCCTTTAGTCCCGCCCTCGTGGGGTACAATTCTTTTTCGGTGTTTAAATTATATCGGACTGCAATATATGTTGAAAATGTAGTTAGACTGTTATACGCCTATGTGATTGTGGATCGTTGAGCTGCTTTATTCCTCATTTTAAGAGGCGAGTTTATGAATTTTTTTCCAGCATTGAATGGGTAAAATGGTAATTTCGCATTGTATGGTAGTAATCCTATTAAAATTCTAGGTTCAGAACCCCCTACTATCCCAGGTGTAGGTGTCCTATGAAAATATAGACGGACGATATCTGATTGATTGAATGGTATGTTAGTGATCGAACGACCGAGATATTCTGACGGTTTAAATTGATTGGATGGTATGCCAAAGTGATAAGATGGTATGTCAGATTGTAAGTGAAAGTATTTCTTTATATATAGTATATATATTATACTAAAAAGAAATATAGTATATTAAAAATAGATGTAATTGGCCTGCAAATAGCATGATCATAAAATTCACTAAAAATCCAAACCATTCGGTATTTCATAAAACAACCAACATTTTATCATCCAAGCACAAGCAGCTCAAAAACTTGCAACCCCCAAAAACGAAGATCGCCCTCGCCGCATCCTCCTCCCGGATCCCAACCCCTCACGCTCCCTCTCGCGAAACCTACGCTTGCCTCCTCCTCGCCCGCCCCCTCGCCGTTTAGACATCGGGAAGGTTCGCCGACAACAGAAAGCCCTAGCTCGCGCCACACCTTCCCTCTCCCAAACGACGACGGACACCGACACCTCCTCCGCAAGAGACGACCTGGCCTTTGTACTGCTTGCTTTCTAGGGTTTCTCTGGATCCTTCTTCCCGCATTCGTTGTCCAAGTCACCGCGAAACTGATTCCTCCTTCAAAGCCGCCGCACACTCGAAGGGAAATGACCATCGAGGTATTGTCTTAGCCCTCCATTTCATTCCTTTGCCACCACCGCAACTTTCTTTTCTCATGCTCAATTCTTATCTTTCCTTCACAAACTTCTTCGGCCCCAACACCGATCGATAATAATTTCACTCCAGGTATCATGTATTTCTTTAGCCACACGGACACGCCTCGAGCGCGCGCACAAGCCCTGCGCACAAGCGCACATCTCCCAGGTGCGCGCGCAGCGCGCCCCATGCGCGAGCGCCAGCACGCCCCTTGCGCGGGCGCCAGTGGGCAAGGTCAAATTTTAATAGTATACCGGGGTCGATGGCAAATGTGATGAGGAAACTTTTTGCATAAGAACGGGAAGAGTCGGGGGCTCCTACGCGGTTCGCCGTGGACGGGAGAGGGTGAGATGAGGTGCAGATAGAAGAAAATGGGTGATTTTGATTGAGGAGATGTTAGTAGCCAACGTGGGTCTCAAGGAAGAAGGATGAGAGTTGATGTGATGGGCCAAGGGGATAAATTAAAGGAAATGTGGGCAGGAAATGTCAAGGGGTAGCTGGCGGTATGGGGAAGCGGGTACACAAGTGGGGTGCACAAAATTGTTTTAGAAGCACGATGGATGGGGGCTCGAGAGGGAAAGGAGCGGGTGCCAGTGAGGAGGCGAGTCAGGCGTGGGCAGCGAAGAGAAGTGGCGGGCGCGACAACGAGGAGGCGACGAACCCTGCCCGCGAGTTCTTGGAGTCCTTTGTCATGCTGGAACGAAAGCGCGGGAAGCAAATCTGGCTGAGGTCGAAGCCGATCCGACGATGTAGGCACGGGAAGTGCCGGGTTGCATTGATGGGGAGCAGCTGGATTCGCGCTACCAACGAGAGGGATGCAGGCTGCTCCTGCAGCGGTCGGAGGTGGTGCAGGAGGTGCGGCGTTAGCTGCGGTTGCAGGAAGATGCGGGATGCTACGGTCGCCGCCGGAAGCGGCGCTGGAGGTGCGGGCCACTACCGCTGCTGCCGGAAGCAACACGGACTGGATCTGGCAGTCATCCCGATGCCGGAGAAGTGCGCTGGGGAAAACTTTGCAGGTCGCCTTGCTCTGGAGGTCGGCATGGAGATGTGCCGCCGTAGGAGGAATTCGATCGAGGTCGGCGAGTCGATCGAGCTTAGCGTGCAGGCGATGCGCTATGGCGAGCATGTTGTTGTGCATCTCGGTTTGTCGATCGAGCTTGGCACAAATGGAGATGACGGTGAGGCGGGTGTTCATTGTAGCTTGATCCCCGATGGCTTCGAACAAGCGGACGGCGACGGTAGGTCGGACCATTGATATATCTTCGAACAAAGGACGATACATGATTTGCATTAAACGGGAAAACGGATACAATCCGGAGCAAACTCCGGCCAAGATCTAGGAGGATGGTTCCTCCTAAGACCCCTCTCAAATAAGAGCCAAACCCTAATAACCCAAGGTGAGGAAACACTCATACCTCCTCCTTATATAGGGAGGGTGGCTCACAAAACAATAAATATAAACTAAGACTATTTAATATTAATTAATTAATACCAATTAATTACACGAATCAATTAAGGTGGTTTCCAAATGCACGCACTAGTGGTACCTGCGATCGGTGGCCCCTTCGGCAATTGTGCCAGGGTAACAATATCATTGTCTGAGAAGCCGAAAAGATCCGATGTTGCTTCTTCCTTATAAATCAGACCCAGAGGCTTTGCCCCTTTCAGATATCGAAGGACATGTTTGGCTGTGATGAAATGTTCTGAGCTGGGTTTAGATAAATATCTAGATAGAATGCTAACAACATTCCCAACATCTGGTCTAGTGTTGGTAAGATAAATTAGAGACCCTACTAAGCTCCTGTAGTCAGCTTCTAACTCCGGCATTCTTCACTTTTTTACTGTTTGATCATAATTCCCATTGGTGTTGGGGCTGAATTACCTTCAGTCATGCCATACTTCTCAAGTAATTTGTCAATATAGCGTTCTTGGTTGATGAAAATTTCCCCGGGTTGCTGTCTAACCTGTAAGCCTAAGAAAAATTTCATTAGACCAAGATCACTCATCTCATATTCCTCCTTCATGCTGTTTTTAAAATTCTCTACAATCTCAGTTAAGGACCCTATGAAGATGACTAGATGAGTCATCAACATAAAGATAGAGTAGAAGAAAGTGTTTTGAATTAAACCTTTTGTTGTAAAAAACGGCTCATTCAAACTTCTATGAAATCCATTTGAAGTGAGATAAGAGTCGATCTTCTGGTTCCATGCTCTGGGCGCCTGCTTCAGTACATATAATGCTTTCCGTTGTTTGTACACCTTCTCTTCTTCTCCTTTCTTCACAAAACCTTCTGGCTGGTTAACATATATCTCTTCTTTTATATAGCCATTGAGGAATGTTGATTTTACATCAAGCTGATGTACACTTAATCTAGCTTGGGCTGCAACATCGAGAAGTGCTCTTATGGACTCCATTCAAACGATTGAGGCAAATGGGCACCCCTTGTGCGTGCGCCAGCGCGCCCCTTGCGCCAACCGTCGCGCCCCTTGTGTGCGAGCCGACTACGGCTGCCGACTCCATCCATCGTTGTCGTCTTCGTTCATTGCCGGTGCCACCGACCGCCACCACTGTTAGGCATCCTACACGGGATGTCCAAACTGCCGGCGGGCGTACCCTTCATTTCGTGAAAATTGGTGATCCAGATGATCAAAACGGAGCGACGTCATTCACCAACTCAAGATCTAGTCGAGCACAATTACCAACGCGCCCTTTCAGAAAGTTATAAAAAGGTCCCTAGGCCTTCATTTAAAGACAACTCCAGAGACTGGAGAGAGCTCTGAGGTTTTCCAGCGAGAACGTAAGACTTATATCGTTCCTTCGCTTGGGATTCGCTCTGCTCCCTCTCTAGTCCGCTCAACGCTTAACACTCACTTTGACACTTCAGTGAGTCCGGGATAAGGCGCCAAGGAACGCTCTCGTGGAAGCTCCGGGGACTTATCTTTTTTCCTTCTTTCCTTGCACTCAGAGCTTGTAACGAAGAGGTAACATGTCACCCTCCGAGGATCGCAAACACTTGCAAACAAAGTGAAATAGTGGATTTTGGCCCGACATAGATCCGACCACGTGGTTTTCACCCTTTCTGGGTTTTCCATATTAAGAAACACCTATTGTCATTGTTGCTTGGTTTTTACTTGACTGTTTGTGTACTTGGTCTGACTCAGAGCGAAGGCGGTCTGAGAATAATGCTTGTATAGCGTAAGCGTACTCGATCAACAACAATGAGAAGAGGAATTACCCGCACAACTAACAAGCAACTCCAGAATAGCACACCGATCAAGCCCTCGCAAACTCGCCCGCAGACAATGCCCGGTTCCTGAAAGGAGCCATCACTATCACATCTGCAACACCTCAGGAAGGTGCCGGATGGAGGAGTGTCAAGCAATGGTGGTCACCTTGCCAAGAGACTTAGAGGCCCATCGTTCCCCCAATTCGGTCATCACTCTAAGAGGCCAACCGCCACTGATTCCAAATTAGATAATGGTTGAAGACGCTGTTGAAATTTCACTAGATGATCAGGGGATAGTTGTGATACCAAGTAAAACTTTCAGAGCTATCAAGCTGACAACTTGATCAAGCGGAAAGGGGGAACCAGACGCAGGAACACTGCAATCATAAACTGAGCTAAATTAGAAACAACAGAAGGCAACCGCAAATCTTGTATTATCAACTATCTTCATTACAAGACAAGACATACATGACGAGACATGATTTCGTCAAGTACAAAGGAGAAGTAAACAAGCAAAGAAGAAGCTTCAAGTCGGGCGGACTGCCTCAGAGACCGCCGAGTCCGCTGAGACCGCCAAGCCGCTGCTGCACCACACTGATTTACGGAGTCCGCGGACAACCCGTTATTCTGCTGAACGACCGCTCTATAAGCGGTCGCCGAGCTGAAAGAACAGACCGCCTAGACCGCCGAGACCGGCGGACACGTTATTGAACGAAATTGCTGAAGGAGAGAAGACTGTCTGGCCGCAAAAGCGTCCTGTTGCAAACCCGCCGATTATTAACCGCAAGCTCCACCGTTCCCTGACCGCAGTCAGAATCAGACTCCTGGCTTCTCAGTGCTAGCCGCACAACCTGCAAACAGCAGCCAGTTAAACCTTCTCAATCCGCGCGGACAAGAAAATCGAGGCCGCAACAATTAACCCACGCTCAACATACTGTTCATTCAGTTACTGTTGATGTGACGGGGGGTCCTATTTATAAGCGCAGAGAGGAGTGTGGTCATCGCCCTAGTGGATAGAGTCACCACCTTAGCCCGCAGCTAGCACTAAGCAGTTCGCCCAGTCCGCATGGACAAGGCCGGACACCAGCTAATCCGCCAGGCACCAAGGCAAGAAGCCAGTCCGCAACCCGACGGACACCGCACCAGTCCTCATGCTGTAGCGGACACCGCACCAGCCCGCAACATGTTACGCCCCCGCTACGCTTTACGGGTCGCCACTATGTTCGGAGGAGCAAGGATGCGCTAAACAACGGGGCTGAACCTTCCGGTTCAGCCCCCAATCAGTGAACCGGCCGGCCAGGGGCTGAACCAGGCGGGTTCAGCCCCTTTGGGAAGGGCCGGCCGGCCCTTCCGGGCCCGGATATAAATATATCCGGGCAGCCCCCTTTTGGGGTTCATGCAGAGTATAATCAGGTAGCCTCCTTCTTCCTCCTAACCCTAAATCCTCCCTTAATACCTAGATCTTCTCTCTTAGTTGCTCCTTTGTAGTTTCTCCCCTAACATTTGGTATCAGAGCCTTCGTCCAGGGTGACCACTCGCACTCAAGAGGAGTCCTCACGGATTGAAACCCTAGAGGAGAGCGTTGTTGGCCTAACCGACTCGATGGCGGCCATGGAAGGGCGGATGGAGGCCCGGATGGAGGAGTTGAAGGCGTTGTTGAAAGGAAAAGGGCTGGCTAGTGAGGATTCGGCCGGATCGGGTGCGGAACTCGGCGGAATCGGCGGAATCGGCGGAAATCCACCCGGCGCGGGTTCGACAGCCGCGTACGGCGGCTTGGCGGGTCCGACTCCGCCTGGAATCGGCGCAGGGGGGTCCGGCGGGCCTGGGTGGGCGGCGTACGGGCTAGCAGGGGGCTCGGCGGCGCTGCAGGGTGGCTTCGCGGGTCCGATCCCGCCCGGATTCGCGGCAGGCGGGTTCGGCGAGCCCGGACTGGGTCGCGGCCAGGGGCGCCGGTGCTGGGAGGACCCGGGTGGGGTTCGGCGGCCACCCGAGGGTACGGGATAGCCAAGGGGAGGGCTCCTCCCTCCTCCTCGTGGATTTGGGGCACCGAGAGCGGCCGGTTTTGTCCAAGGATGGGGCGGCCAGCCACAACCCCCTCCTTGGGGAGCAGGTCCGCATCAAGGCTACGGCAGTTTCGAGCAAGGGGAGCCCGCAAGACGGGAAGGAGGTCAGGGGGGACACCGATTAACTCCCGGATTAACTCGGATGTACTTTCCGGAGTTCGAGGGCGGCGACACCTTGGAGTGGATCCAAAAGGCGGAACTATTTTTCCAATACCAGGAAGTGCCTGAAGGCCAGTGGGTGCAGTTAGCGTCCTTCCATTTGAAGGACGACGCTTTCCAGTGGACGCAGTGGTTCCTGCGAGGAAGGGAGTACGTACCTTGGGGGGAATTTGTGGAGGGTTTTTCGGCCAGGTTTGGCCCGCTGGAGTACGAGAACTTTGAGGCCCTCCTTCAGAAGCTTCGTCAGAAAGGGTCGGTGATGGAGTATCGTACGGAGTTCGAGAAGTTGGCAAATCGGGTTCAGTGGTCAGAGCGGACACTCTACAGCTGTTTCATATCTGGTCTCAAGGAGCACATTCGAGACGAGGTGCAAGCACTCATGCCTCGATCATTGAACCATGCGATTACCTTGGCTCGTATACAGGAGGAGAGGTTCAACCGGCAGAGGGCTCGCACCATGAGTAGGCCGGCTTTGACTCCTGCGACCGCAGCACGACGGGAGCAGCCTACGGGTACCAAGCCGACTGTGACTCGGTTATCTTGGAGTGAGTTGTCCGCTCAAAAGGAGAAGGGTCTGTGCTTTAACTGCGACGAGAAGTTTGTGCCAGGTCATAAATGCCAGAAGATACAGGTGTTCATGTTGCATCAAGACGCGGAAGAGCCGGCTCCGGATGAGGAGCTGGAGGTAGATGTGGAGGAAATTGAGTTCGGGGTTTCTATACATGCTCTTGAGGGTTGCGCTCCCCCGCTTACTATGCGGCTGGCGGGCCGGATTGCCCAAGAAAGAGTTACCATTCTGGTGGACAGTGGGAGTACCCACAACTTCATACATCCCGATGTGGCACGACGAGTTGGGCACGTGATTGACAGGGGAGCTGCCTTTCACGTTATGGTGGCGGACGGCAGCCGGCTGCAGTGCGAGGGGGTGTTGCGGGGAGTGGAAATGCGGATACGTGACTATGTGGGAAGGACTGACGTCTACCTGTTACCTATTCGGGGCTCAGACATGGTGCTGGGAGTTCAGTGGTTGCGCCAGTTACAGCGGGTGACATTTGACTGGAAACAAATGACTATGGAGTTTGGGCACGGAGAAAAACAGTTTTGCCTGCAAGGGATCATGTCTTCTCCTGTTAAGGAGGTTTCTCTTCGCAGCTTGCAGCGGTTGAGCGGGGACGGACAGCTGATGGCGGTCCTTCGGGAGGTCCAGACCGGAAATTCCACGCCTTCTGAGGTACCGGTTCAGTTACAGTTACTTCTGACAGATTATGCTGATGTTTTTCAGGAGTCACGTACTTTGCCACCACCGCGGTTTCGCGACCACCGTATTCCGCTCAAGGCGGATGCCGAGCCGACGAATGTTCGGCCGTACCGTTACCCACACGTGCAAAAGACGGAGATTGAACGGAGTGTCCGCGAGATGCTGGAAGTCGGCATCATTCGGCCGAGTACGAGCTCCTTCTCGGCTCCTATCATTCTGGTCAAGAAAAAAGACGGGTCTTGGAGATTTTGCGTGGACTACCGGGCGTTGAACGGCGCTACTGTCAAAGATAATTTTCCGATTCCTCACATCGAAGAGTTACTGGATGAACTGCATGGGGCGCAACGATTCACCAAGCTGGATCTTCGTTCCGGCTATTATCAGATTTTGATGGCTCAGGAGGATGTTCATAAGACGGCGTTCCGGACGCATGACGGCCATTATGAGTTTCTGGTTATGGCCAACGGACTGACTGGGGGGCCTGCGACATTCCAGGCCAACATGAACGAGATCTTCAGAGATTTTTTGCGGGAATTCGTCCTGGTTTTCTTTGATGATATCCTTATCTACAGCACCACCTGGGAGGACCACGTGCACCACGTGGGGCAGGTCCTTGAGAGACTCCGCCAACACCATCTTTATGCCAACCGTTCCAAGAGTTCCTGGACTGATCAGTCCAGAGTTCCTGGACTGAATCAGTCCAGATTAATCTGGACTGATTCAGTCCAGAATCCTGGACTGAATCAGTCCAGAATTCCTGGACTGATTCAGTCCAGATTCTGGACTGATTCAGTCCAGAGTTCCCAGATGCTATGGAAAGGGGAGGAATGCTCTAATAACTACACTTTTTATTATGTCAGTTATGTCTCAATCACACACTCTCAATAGTGTCACTGGTTCAACGTCTACATCAGTAACGAGTAGATTTATTTCTGATGACGCAAACAAGGATGATAATGCCCCACTCTGGGCTTATGTGTCTCTTATACATAGTAGAGAAGTTGGTGGGGGAAATAAAAAGTGGAAATGTAATTTTTGTGAGGTTGATTTCAGCGGCTCGTATTCTAGGGTAAAAAGTCACTTGCTAAAAATATCCGGGACCGGGATTAGGGTATGTGCAAAGGTGACCCCAGAGTATTTAAAAGAGCTTCAAAGAGTTGTTTCTATTTCAGAAGAAAAATGCAAACCAGCTTCCAAGATCATGACAGTTTCCAATGCAAGTCCATCTTCTCAATTAGTTGGGGAAACCAAAAAAAGAAGAGGTGGACCTATTGATATGGTTTTTCAAAATAAAGCTAGAGATGAGTTGAGGAGCCACATAGCTAGGATGTTTTATTCTGGTGGTTTGCCATTTCATCTAGCTAGAAATCCATATTATATTAGTTCGTATAAATTTGCGGCTAATCACAATCTTGATGGATTTGTTCCTCCTGGATATAATGCTCTAAGAACTACACTTTTGCAAAAGGAAAAATCCAATATCACTAGAATGCTTCAACCAATAAAAGATACTTGGCCTCAAAAGGGAATCAGCTTAGTTAGTGATGGTTGGACAGATGCTCAGAGAAGACCCTTGATTAATTTTATGACGGCTTCTGAGGATGGTCCGGTTTTTTTAAAGGCAGTTGATGCATCAGGAGAGTACAAGGATCGACATTATATTGCAAAATTAATGATTGAAGTCATTAATGAAGTTGAGGCTGAAAATGTTATACAGATTATCACTGATAATACGCCTGTGTGTAAGGCAGCAGGAGCAATTGTGGAGGCACGATTCCCACATATTTTTTGGACACCATGTGTTGTGCATACGTTAAATCTAGCATTAAAAAATATTTGTGCCGCTAATAATACAGATCGCTGTGCAACAGTTAGAGAACAATGCGGATGGATAACTCAAGTGGCCAATGAAGCTCAGTCAATCAGAACTTTCATAATGAATCATCAATACAGGTTGAACATGTATAACTCTTTTGTCTCACTCAAGTTACTTGCAGTTGCGGAAACACGCTTTGCTTCAACTATAGTGATGTTGAAGAGGTTTAAACTTGTGAAGATGGGTTTGCTTAATATGGTTGGATGTCCTGAATGGACTACGTATAGAGCAGATGATGTTGAGAAAGCTCTGGAGGTTAAAAATATCATATATAATGACAAATGGTGGGATGATGTGGAGAAGATCCTTGATATAACAAGACCCATATACGATATGCTTAGGGTTTGTGATACAGATAAACCCAACCTTCATTTGGTATATGACATGTGAGATTCAATGATTGAAAATGTGAAGATTGAAATATATAGACATGAGAAGTTAACGGACTTGGAAGCTCATTGCCCTCTTTATGAGGCAATTTATGATGTCCTCGTTGATCGGTGGACCAAGAGTTGCACACCACTACATTGCATGGCTCATTCTCTTAACCCAAGGTAATTTCTTTTGCATACTTGACTTTTACCATTTATTATGATTTATTTATTTACTATGTGGTTTTCATTGTAGGTATTATAGTAGGGAATGACTTGATGGAGGGCCAAATAGAGTTGCTCCAAATACAGATGAGGAGATTTCCTTGGAGAGGAATAAATGTTTGAGAAGATATTTTCCTGATGTGGTGGAGAGTAATATAGTGATCAATGAATTCTCTAGGTTTACGGGGCTTGGTCAAGCTTTTAGTGAGCCAGATAGTTTGGAGAGTAGAGCGTCATTATGGCCCAAAGATTGGTGGAGTTACTATGGAACTTCAGCACCAAAATTACAAAAGATTGCTTTGAAGCTTTTAGGGCAACCTTCTTCATCTTCCTGCTGTGAAAGAAATTGGAGCACATACTCATTCATTCACTCATTAAGAAGAAATAAAATTCTACCACAAAGAGCTGACGATTTGGTGTATGTGCATAGCAATCTACGCCTATTATCGAGGAGAAATGATCTCTACAATCAAGGAAGGAGTAAGATGTGGGATATAGGAGGAGATGCTTGGGCAAATCCATTTGATGGAGTTGACATGCTTACGATCGCCAACTTGTCTTTAGATGAGCCAGAAATTGAAGATGCTTTGATCTACAACAATACGGAGGAAGATGAAGAAAATGAGTGATGAGCATCTTTAAATTTTAAATGTTTATGTTTATGTTTAAGAACTTCAATTTTAAATGTTTACATTTATGTTTATGAACTTCATGTTTATGTTTATGTTGACAATTGTTTAAGAACTTATCCTGAAATTCATAGATGTTTTGGCAAATGTTTATGTTTATGTTCAAGAACTTCATGTTAAATTTTAAATGTTCATGTTATATAATTGCATTTGTGATATATAAATATATAATTATTATATTTAATACAACGTATCCTACCGTACCCGTATCCTTGTTTTTTAAAATTTGCCGTACCGCCGTACCGGATACGTATCGTACCCGGTACCCGTACCCGTACCGGTGCTTCCTAGGACGCCATAAGATGAGGTTTCCTGAGTTCCGCCATATACCGACTTACTCGACCAACCGCATATGCAATGTCAGGCCTCGTAATCGTCAAGTAGATAAAACTCCCAACTAGAGCCCGAAACACCAAAGAATCTGGAAGAATCCTCCCCTCATCCCGCCGAAGTTTGATGCCCGAATCAAAAGGAGTAGAACTACTCTTCCCCTCCCGCATGCCGAACCGCTGAACGATCCGTTCCGCATAACCATTCTGGGACACGAGTATGCCGCTCTATTTCCTTTCCACCTCAACTCCAAGGAAATGGTGGAGCTCACTCAAATCCTTCATCTTGAACCTTATAGATAGCTCTGCCTCGAGCCTAGCTACCTCCTCCTTGGAGTTCCCCGTGATGATCATATCATCCACGTACAACAACACCAAGACCAGAAGCTCCCCCTTCTTCTTGATGAATAAGCTCGAGTCTTAATTAGAAGCAAGATAACCGCAGAACTGGAGGTATTATGCAATCTTCCCATACCAGGCTCGAGGAGCCTGCTTCAAACCATTGATGGCTTTCCGGAGCTTGCAGACGTAGTCCGGATGTTCTTCAGATACGTATCTCAGTGGCTGATCCATGAAGATGTATTTGTCGATCTCCCTGTAAAGAAAGGCGTTCTTTACGTCTAGCTGCCACATCTTCCAGCCCTGGCAAGTCACCAAGGTCATCACCACCCGAACTGAAGTCATCTTCGCCACGGGACTGAACGTCTCCTCATAGTCTTCGCCGTACTGTTGTGAAAAGCCTCGAGCTACAAGGCGTGCCTTGTACCACTCAATGCTTCCATCCGCCTTCTTCTTCAGCTTGTATACCCACTTGCAAGTCACAGGAGTAACGCCATCCACCTTGGGCACAAGGTCCCAGATCTCATTCTTCTTGAGGGCAGTCATCTGCTCATCCATGACATCTTTCCACTCCTTGACTCCAGTGACTTCAACAAAGCTTGAAGGCTCTCGCTCATCCAGGGGGCCTGCGAAGAAACAAGTGACAAAACTCACTGTGTTTCCTTCGCAATAACGAGCTAGTGGCTTGATGGTCCTCTTCGATCTCCGAAGAATCTGCTCCTTGCTCACCACCTCCGCTGCTTCTTCAGAACTAGCTCCATTCCCGAGTACACTTGGAGCATCGCTCCCCCTGCTTCCTGAACCAGATGCTTCTGCCCCAGATCTTGAAATGCCTGGAGCTCCTGGTGGAACAAGCAGCTCCACCTGAAGATCTTCAACAGCCTTCTTCTGGCCTTCATCAACCCTGCTCTCCTGCAACTCAACAGAGCCACCTCCATACGACGTTAGTTCATCAAAAACCACGTCTCTTGATACAACGAACTTTCTTGTCGCAGGATCCATGCACTTCCATCACTTCTTCCGCTCATCATAGCCCACAAAGACAAGCTTCCTCACATTTGCATCAAGCTTGGTCCTCTGAGCATCTGGGACGTGTACATAACAGGTTGATCCAAACACCCGAAGTTGTTCCACGCTCGGCTTCTCCTTGAACATCATTTCAACGTGAGACTTCGTGTTGATTGGACTCAGAAGCATCCGATTGATGACATAAGTAGCGCAAGCCATTCCTTCCGCCTAAAAGGACCTGTGAATGCCCTTTGCATGTAGCCAGCACTTGCAGGTTTCCGTCAAATGACGAATCTTTCTCTTCGCTACTCCATTTTGTTGTGGATTATGAGCACAAATGGGCTCTCTCTGGATCCCGTGCTTCCTGCAGAAGTTAGAGAACTAAGATGAAACAAACTCACCTCCGTTGTCTGATCTAAACTTCTTGATCCGCAGGCCAAGCCGGCCCTCCACCAGCTCCTTGAACTCCACAAACAATTGGAAAGCTTCTGACTTCTCCTTCATGAAATACACTCAACTGTATCTTGAGTATGTAGTCATCAATCAGCACCAACATATATCTGCTGCCTCTAAGACTAACGGTGACAGTTGACCCCATCAGATCACCATGGATACACTCCAATGGTACCTTGCTCCTTGTTGTGACTTGTCAAACGGAAGGCGATGGGCCTTACCGTACTGACACCCCGCGCAAACATGGTCATCTCCCTAGGATGACAACTTTGGCAAGCCTTTCACAAGGCTCTTCATCGTCATAGCTTTCAGCTTGTCCATCCCAACGTGCCCTAGTCTTTCATGCCAAATAGCAGCTCTATCGTTGGCTCTCATCCGATCAACATAAAAGCTTGTTGATAAAACAAACAAGTCTCTTACTCTTCTCCCTACATGAGCAACATCAGCCTTTACCGCCGATGCATTGCGGAGAAACTTCACTTCTGTTGGGCCAAACAGAACGTGATAGCCCGCGTCAACTGCGTTGGTCACTGAGAAGAGGTTCTTCTTCATGCCAGGTACGTGATAGACACTCCATAACGTGAGTGAACCCTGAGCACTATCCAAAGAGTCTACACCCTCCTTCTCTACAGTATGAACAGAATCATCAGTTGTAATAATAACTTCATTAACTGAGAATGCTTGCAGCGATGAGAACTTCGACTCGTCTCCAGTGAGGTGATGACCACACCCCGAGTCAACTATCCAGTCATCTTGGTAGTCGACGGTGGAAAGAGCACAAACACACGTGCTCGTCAATAAAGCTCCTCCCCACCCGACTTCCTCAGCACTGGAACCAGCTCTCTCCTTATCTGCAACATGCCGAGGCTGCAGTTTGACCTTGCAGTCGCGTTTTGAAGTGACCTGGCTGATTACACCTGTAGCACTTCAACTCCTCCTAGTTCTTCTTAGGTGCAGTGCTCCTCTCTTGCTGATAGGAAGTTGAAGGTCCATCCTCAGCAACAGTCTTCTTCTTCTTTTCTCATCTCTTCCTCTTATCAGTGAAGAGAGCTCCACTACCTCCTTCATAGATAGTCACCCAGGCCATTTGTCTAGCCAGACTCTCCTGCAATGCCAGCAGATTCTCCAGCTCCAGCAAGGATGACTGAGTCGCCCACCCTTGAATAGAAGTCACAAAGGTTACATATTCCTTCCGCAAACCGCGGATTATGTGTCTCTTCAACTTAGCTTCAGAAATGGGCTCATCAGATCCAATGCTGATATCTCAGCGCACAAGTTTTTCATCTTAAGAAAGAACCTTGAGATGGACAGATCTCCTTGAGTTGCTTTAGCCAACTCATTCTCTAAGAACTGTAGCCGCGCTACATTCTTTCTTTTGAACAGTCCATCAATGGATGTCCAAATCTCAGCAGCAGACTCACATCCTAAGATGTGATCAAAGAGCTCATGTGAGACAGCCCGCTTGAGAGCAAACTCTGCCTTTGCATTGGTCTTCCTCCAAGCTCTCACCTGTTCAGCAGTACCGGTTGCAGCAGTCACTTCTTGCTTGTCGTCACCACCGACAACTTCCCACAACTCGTCACCCAGAAGATAGTTCTTCATACACGACTTCCACACCTTAAAATTAGTCACTGTAAGAAGTTCAATACCAAGACCCCTTGCTTAAGCACCGTCCATTGCAACAACCACTGATTTAATAGCTTCTAGAAGCGTCGAGCACAACTTAGGTTGATCACCGCTCAAGCCACTGTTCCCTCTGA
This sequence comes from Platanthera guangdongensis, assembly GCA_039583875.1. Taxonomy (NCBI): domain Eukaryota; kingdom Viridiplantae; phylum Streptophyta; class Magnoliopsida; order Asparagales; family Orchidaceae; genus Platanthera; species Platanthera guangdongensis. The sequence goes on from CM077156.1 coordinate 175,925,017, forward strand.
TACCATGTTGAAATTTCACAAGATGATCATGGGATAGTTCTGATACCAAGTAAAACTTTCAGAGCTATCAAGCTGACAACTTGATCAAGCGGAAAGCAGGAACCAGGCGCAGGAACACTCCAACCATAATCTGAGCTAAGTAAATCAAAGATAACAGAAGGCAACCACAAATCTTGTATTATCAACTATCTTCATTACAAGGCAAGACATACATGACGAGACATGATTTCGTCAAGTACAAAGGAGAAGTAAACAAGCAAACAAGAAGCTTCAAGCCGAGTAGACTGCCTCAGAGACCGCCGAGTCAGCTGAGACCGCCAAGCCGCTGCTGCACCACACTGATCTACGGAATACGCAGAGTCCGCGAACAACCCGTTATTCTGTTGAACGACCGCTCTGCAAGCCGCCGCTGAACTGAAAGAACAGACCTCCTAGACCGCCTAGACCGACAGACAGGTTATTGAACGAAATTGCTGAAGGAGAGAAGACTGACTGGCCGCAAAAGCGACCTGCTGCAAACCCGTTGATTGTTAACCGCAAGCTCCACTGTTCCTTGACCGCAATCAGAACCAGACTCCTGACTTCTCAGTTTTAGCCGCACAACCTGCAAACAGCAACTAGTTAAACCTTCTCAATCCGAGCGGATAAGAAAACCGAGGCCGCAACAATTAACCCACTCTTAACTTACTGTTCATTCAGTTACTGTTGATGTGGCGGGGGGGGGGGGGGTTATTTATAGGCACAGAGAGGAGTGTGGTCACCGCCCTAGTGGATAGAGTCACCACCCCAGCCCGCAAGTAGCACCAAACAGTCCGCCCAGTCCGCATGGACAAGACCGGACACCGGCTAATCCGCCAGGCAACAAGGCAAGAAGCCAGTCCGCAACCCGGCGGACACCGCACCAGTCTGCATGCTGCCTCAGACATCGCACCAGCCCGCAACACAAGTCCACGACCAATAGACACAAATCGCCCGGTCCCATGCGGACAATGCGGACTCTGGAACATCGTACCAGTCCGCAACACAAGTCCACGACCAACAGGCAGAAATCGCCCGGTCAACCAGCGGACATTGCGGACTCTGCGATCAACCTGGACTTGTCACAGATTGTGACCAAGTCCAGCAACCAGTGAACCTCTGGCGCGAGCTCGGCGGACAAGAACCCAGACCGCCAGCTCCCATGACAGTCCGCCAACCACGAACTCTGCGGTTATCACCAACCGCTCCACCAGAGATCAAGGGCACGTGCCAATGCCGATCTCACGATCTCCAAACGCAGTCCGCCACAAGCGGACTCCGCGAACTCAAAAGGAGTCTGCCATTTCCCCGCGGATATACCACCTATCCGCTCGGTTACTTCAAGGAACAGCCAACAACAGAACAAGCTGAACAAGCTGGTCGCCATCACCAGGCCACAACCTCAGACCGCCCAGGCTGCTCCATCAGTTCGCAGGACTGTCCGCCCAGGCCGCGCGGTCTGCCTGATCAACCCCCACTTTCACTTCACAATTTTCAACAAACGCTGCCCGCTCCAAGGATTGTCACAGATGAGTTGTCTGGTGCTGATAGCTTTATGCACATAGCGTTACCTGGTGGACTTCCCGGGAACGCGCAGGAAAACTCTCGGCGACGAAGGAAGTCGTCGCTCTGACCGATAGAAGACTCGCTGGCGAGGAAGTGAGACGCATGATCGAGGAAGAATACAGGCACGGGGGGCATCAAGATGCAAATGTACAACGCCCGGTTCACCACATCTCCCCTCTGGCTCCACATGTTGTGGCACATCTTGTTCCACTTGGGTTCAAACTCTGCAACTTCGTGACGTTTGATGGGTTGACCAACTCTCTGGAGCACGTCAGAAACTTTGCAACTATCATGCACATCTACAACGCCCCAGACTCGCTCCTCTATCAAGTGTTCCCGACAACTCTGAAAAGAGAGGCTCGCACCTTGTTTCATTCTTTGAAAGAGAGAAAAATCCAGAACTTGGCAGAGCTAACTAAACTTTTCACGAATCAGTTTATCGTCAATCGACGAATCATTCGAGACCCCTCACACCTCTCGAGGTTTCGACAGATTGAGGGAGAGTCGCTCAAAGATTTCTTTTGACGCTTCACTGTGGAGGCGTGACAGATTCCGTGGGTCAAACCTGAGCTCCTACGCCACATTTTCCTCAGAGGGCTCCGACCAGGAAAATTCCACTCCATGCTGATGAGAGAAACAATGCCCAACTACCTTGACCTGGGCCATCGAGTTGAGGCTCAAATTGTGGCAGATGAGGCCATTGAAGCGCATCAGTAACAATTCGAAGGAAGCTCGAAGAGGAAGAGCAATCAGAAACCACTACGAGATAACAGGGGAAACGACGAGCGCCACGACCATCCCCGCCGGGATTGAGGAACTCGTCAGCATCAAGACTACACTCCCCTCAACACCTCTCAGACGACTGTACTCCTTGCCATCCACAACGACGATGTTATCAAAAGGCCCAGGCCCCTCCCTCCAAACACTGACAACCAATCACAATATTGTGATTTCTACCGCGGGCGTGGACACATAGCTTAAGATTGTGCTCTATTGAGGGAAGAAATCGTGCGCCTCATCCGCCCAGGACTCCTTGGAGAATTTCAGGAGACACGAGCGACGGGACAGACAACCTTGAGCGTGCCCGAGGAGCATCTTTGAGAATGATCACCCCCAGCACAAGGATTCTTCCTCGCGCCCAGAATGCGTAGAGCCTGCACTACATCTATTAACAATTTCCTTTTTCCTGCTTTAAGGCAATAAGCAGCGAGTTCAAACTTGCGCAATATCTTCAATGTTGCCGTAATCATTTCTTGAACTTCACCACGGGTTTTCTAAAATAGACCTCCAAGCATTTACAACAGCTGCCTCTGGGTAGCGCGCTCAACTTATGCATTTAAAGCATGAAAAAGACTTGAGAGAGAGAGAGCACCTAACTTGACAAATAAAAACCTAAATTAATATTTCACACCTAACGTTCTTGTAAGCTAGCTAACAAGATTTAGTTGAAAATGACATGAGTTTTACAGAAGTTAATTCAAATATCTAACTTTTAGTGCAAGGTAGTATAAACGTAATTCTTGATGCAATAGTTTACCGTATAGTATTCTTATTTGGGAAAAATGTTTCCACTCGACAACATTCTGAAACTGGTTATTAACTTGTAGCATATAATAATAATTATAATTCTAATAATTATTGCATATATGTATATTGAAAGAATTTTATCAATATTTTCCCCGTACTTTAGTTAACCATTATATAAGCATTTACAAATATGAGAACCTCTCCCCACTTAGAAATCAAGTCCTAAATAAGTTAAAACGTTCCTACTTAAAAGTTAAAACTATAATTATACTTTCTTTTTTAAAGTAATTATTAATTGAATCACTAACAAATAATTTAAACTAATATTTCACGCCAAACATTCTTGAAGCTAACTAGTATGACTTAGGCTCCTTTTGGGGGGACTTATTTTCACCAGTCAAGCGATTACGACCGTATGCACCGGACCTTAATTTAAGATCCTTAATTTAAGGTCCGATACATGCGGTAGTAACCGCTTGAACGGTGAAAATAAATGCTCCCAAACGGAGCCTTAGTTGTCAACGATCATATAAGTTTTAATGAAAATAATTTAAATACAAAATTATTTCGTTTCTATTTCAACTCCCTTTTTCGTTTCTATTTCATTATGTTGAAATTTAATCTCATAAGTTGGTCTCTTTTAGTGGATTAATTTTCACACCCTGCAAATGCGCTGCTCGGCCGTGTGGAGATGGTTTGAAAATTCATTGTTTCGTCTTGGGCATGTGTCTTAGTTTCTCAAGGTGTTTGCATAATGTATCATCTTAGTGTTATTGGATTAGTTACCTGATTAGATTCTTATTTATTTAAAATATTGTGATTTGGGTAGACTGGGTAGGCCTAGTGTGCTTGTGAGGTTTGTGAAATGTTATTTTGGGTAATTTTATTAGCGAGTAGTCGAGTGACCGACCCTTTTCTGTGCGTTGTATCTTCTCTTTTAAATCAATACAAAAATAAATTTAAAAAGATTTGCTAGGATTTAATGCTGAGGATTTGCTTATAATTAATTTATACAAGTGAAATGTATGCATTTATGATTCATAATTCCATGTGTGTGTGCGTGTGTATATAAACACACACACAGACACATTCACTCACATATATAATTTCAATTGCCTCTGACCACAATTGAGGTCATATTCTAGACATCATTCAGACTTGGGTGTCTTCTTACTATTAAATCTTCTACTTCATCATAGTATCATACTAATATATAAGGAAAAAAACATCATTTTGTAAAATATTAATCTTTTCAATTGTACCTTTTTATGTTAAATTTTATATCTATTATAATTTAGTTTAATTTACTTATTATTTTTCAATTTATAATTTTGTTTAAATTATTATAAAAATAATGTCCTTATCCTCAATACACAAGTGAAAAACACAATTTGGTAAAATATTCAATTTTCCAATTGCACTCTTTTTTATTTCAATATTTATAACTTTATGATTTAATTTAACAATATATATATATATAATTTCGATTAATGTTTTTTAAAATGTCATTATTCCTTAAATTTTTTTAAATTTGGCATTTGGAGACTCAAAAATTCACGGGAATAACAAATGACAATTGTACTATGAAACATGATTGCAAATGAGTCAAGCTCCATTGTCTCAAAGATTGATTCCTGTGTCTCAAAAATGCATTCAAGAGCTTGAGATGAATTCCACTATTGTATATAAAGAGGTCATTAAAGCTCACACATCTCTTAAAAGATGATTGTTGAATAAGGCATGGATGGGGGAATGACGAGGTGAATCTCACAGTACTGTCTTATTCTAGATATTATTGATTCTTGTGTCTTCTTGTTGCCCTACTTTCCACATCATCAAACTATTTTATAAAAGAAAAAATCATTTAGTAAAATATTCATCTTTTCAATTTTACCTATTTTTATTTCAAATTTATTATTTTATAATTTATTTATTATGTTTTGTTTATAATTTAGTTATTTTACTTTAAAATTTATGTCCTTATCCTCTATACAGAAGTGAAAAATACCCTTCGACAATTTTTTTTTTCCAATTTCACCCTTTTTATTTCAAAATTTACATCTTTTTTAATTTAGTTTAACATTTTTATATAGTTTAGGTTAATTTATTTTTTTAAAATCTGCCACCATCCTTTAAGTTTTATAAAGTTTTGCATTTGGCGACACATAAAAATTTATGGAAATAACAAATGACAATTGTATTGCGGCACGTGAGTGCAAACGGGATAAGCTCGAGTTGAGTTCAAACTATAAGAAAATTTTGATTTAGCAAGAGAAATTAGGAAGATTTGATAATTCTTCCAAATTAACATCAAATTTAGCAAGTAAAATACTTTTTAATTTTAGATACAAAAATAACAAGGAATTTTTTTATTGCAAAAATAACAATAATTTTTTTGTTGATAAAATAACAACAATTTTTTTTATGACAACTTTTTTTTTGCAAAATAACAATGCATTTTTTGTTGCAAGATATTTATGAAGGTGATAAATTTTTTTTAAAAAATTATTTCTCTTAGGATTTGTTTGGGGCGGCGACAGCTTGGACCGCAGGTAGGGGCGGGGGTTGGAGACAGAGCGGTCCGCATCGTTTTCCGCTTCGCCGTAGAAGCAAACGCCTCTACCTGACATTTGTTTTTTCGCCTTAAGTTGGCGGATGCTCCCGCACCGACGTGAAAACGCCGCCTCAACGAAGTCTTAATTAAAAAGTAGAATTTTAATTTCTTTAACCTTCTCTTATAAAATAATATTTTTGTTTATATATATTTATAAATTATTTATATACATCTATATTTAATAAAGATATTTAACTTCTGCTACAGTGCCTTCAACGACGTCGGTCACGCAATGTAGTTTACGGAAATACCCTCCGTCGCTTCTTCTTCGCACTGTTTGCTGCTTATTCCTGCGCGTGACCCTTCCACTGCTTCTTCTTCCTGTGTAGTTCCTCCACGGGCTCAAAACTGCGCAACCCTAATTCATTTCCCTGACTCTCCTTCCCCCGAGCCGTCAGCTTCAAAACCACGCAACATTTCACAGACTCTCTTCCCCGAGCGGCTCCTCTTCTGCAACCAATCCTGCTCAAGCATCTTTTGCACGGGTCACAAGTGCTTTTCAAACAGGATCACTTCTTGCAAATAAGGAGCGAAGAACAGGAGCAAAAGATGAAAATTTCTGATAAAAAGTGCTTATAGGAAAATTTCTTGGACACACGGTCTTTCTCAAACCTGCTTACCATGAGATAATAGATTTCTGCACACAACATCTTTCTCTTTGCCTCTTTCTCTCCTCACTGCATCAAATTATTAGTGGCCGAATAGTTGTTTAAAATGGGTGAAGATTAGAGATCTTGAAAAAGTGGATAGGAGAAACAGGGAGATGAAGATTTGTGACCCGTGTTCTGTGGGAGACGTTGGATGGAAGGGATCTGTTCGGGGATGCCGGAAGCCGGAGCGGAGAGGAGAAGACTCGCGGGAAGACAGTGCTGGGAAGATCGTGCGGAGAGGAGAAGACTGTGCCGGCGGGAAGACCGTGCGGAGAGGGAAGGACGAGGGAAAAAGATGCTTGAGCTGGATTGGTTGCAGAAGAGGAGCCGCTCGGGGAGGAGAGTCTGCGAAATGCTGCGTGGTTTTGAAGCTGACGGCTCGAGGGAAGGAGAGTCGGGGAAATGAATTAGGGTTGCACAGTTTTGAGCCCGTGGAGGAACTACACAGGAAGAAGAAGAGGCGGAAGGGCCACGCGCGGGAATAAGCAGCAAGCAACGCGAAGAAGTGGCGGAGGGTATTTCCGTAAACTACATTGCGTGACCGACGTCGTTGAAGGCACTGTAGCAGAAGTTAAATATCTTTATTAATTATAAAATACATTGGATGATGCAAGGTACTTTCAAGAGAAGAAGAAATATGAGAATGACATAACAAGTGGATTGCATAATGTCAAGAAGACCATTTTTGGGTAAAAAGTGAAACATGCAATTAGGGAAGTGAACAAATTTGTAAAATCAGCCAATAATATTGATGAAAAATAAGTAGAAATGGTAGGCTATAGACAAGTATGTGCCTCTCATCCATCTTAATTTAGTGAAAGAGTAAATTTTTATCAAGGTTATTTACTTTGAGCCACAGTTATTTTGAAGATCATGCATAAAATTGATCTTTCAGTACAGTTTCAGCCCTACTAAACAGGTCTAAGATGATTGAATGCATAAGTCTAATGAACAATTTCAATTAGAGATTTTGTTATATAAGAAGAATTAATTTTTCTATCACTGACCATAACATCGTCGTCAGAACTACGGATCTGTGATCTCAAACACTATATATATCTATATTAAATAAAGATGTTTCGCAAGGTCGTCGGTCATGCCGCTGAATTCCCGAAAATGGCCCTCCACCGCTCTTCCCGCCTTATCCTCCGCTGCCTGCTCGAGATATCTGCCCCAAACCCTATTCGCCTTCGCGACTTATCCTCCGCTGCGCCAAACCCTATTCAGCTCCGCCAAACCCTATTCAACTCCGCCAAACCTAAGCTTCCCGCTCCGACGGCGACGCCTCCTTCCTCCTCGCACCTCGATTTCAGAGGGTTTTGATACTGTCCCTGGTATTCTCCGTTCAACAAGCTTTCGACAACACCATTTTGTGTTCTTGCTTGCCTCCATTCCCTCAACGGATCAAAGGTAAGTTTCTTGATTTTATCCTTTCCTACCGATTTCATTTCCTTCTTGGTTTCCAATTTTGATTTATTTCTCCGATCTCCTCTGTTCCACAGGTTTCCAACAGTACTATTTGTGGTTGCCTCATACTTCTTGCTCGCCTCCATTCCTTCAACGGATCGAATTGAAGGTAAGATTTGATTTTCAATTTCTCAGATTTTGTTTTCATTTCTGATTTCTCCAATTATGGTGGATTTTTTTGATTTTATCAATTTGAATGTTATTTTGGAATTATCCGATTTTGATATGCATATGAAAAGCCAAAAAAATAATTAAACCCAAAAATCCTACCTGACGTGGAGTGGTACACGAAGCTGCAGATGCTCTTACTATTCTGTGGATTGTGAACGTCGGTGTTGATAGAGCTTTGTCATGCTTCAATCATTCACCTTCCCGCAACTGAGGATTCGGCTTTGATTTCTTTGTGAATGTATCAAAAATTCAAAATATGTTTTGGTAGAAGTCTTCCGTTCGTCTGACCTGAACATGTCGAGCATCGAAGGGCTAGGGTTTATCCTTAGCGCTTGCACAAGTTCTAATGATGTGAAAACCTAATTATTATGATTTTGCATAGTTATTTTACCGATTCTCCTACATGATGATGAAGACACTTTGGATGTTTTGTAAAGATATTGTTCTCGCCATGATTTTTTTGATAAAATTCATCTAAAAATCATTCAGATGCTATATTTTTAGCTAATTAAAAAAGTTATGTTCTTTAAATGTGTGATTAAAAATGTACAAAATTATTGTTGAATATAATTTTTCTTGATGGATGATGAAAGTTTCTTTTTCTCATTAATTATGCCGAAATAACCCAAGCCTTCGGCTCACTACCTCTCTCACTTTCTCCACACTTACGTCTTCTCACTATGTTCATCACATTCAGGTTAGCCTGGCCTGACCTGACAGTATTATTAATGCTGGATGGAGGCTGGATGATGAACGTTTCTTCTCTCTTCTTTCTTCTTCCTACCGACCTTAAGATCTTGAATTGAGGTATGCCAATTATTTTTTTTGGGCTTCTTCATGCTGATTAGTGTTTTTTTATGCTTCTTCTTCACTGCTTGGTTGCCTTTGAAGTTGATTTAAGAATGTCTGAATGGTGTTACTGGTATACTGTAAAATGGCATACTGTATGGTCTCTTTCATTCCATATGTTGAAGGCCTCCTGTGCATCTACCCTAGAATACGAGCATCTTCGCACGGGCTACGCCCGTGCTCGATGCTCTTCGCTTCGACAGTACCCCAGCTGCGACAGTACCTCCGCCCAAACTCGGCCTCTCTACGACACTCGATCGATTGACAGGGCACAGGGAGCCCCCGTGCCCTACGCGACAGTACCCCGCCTCGACAGTGTCCCGACGCGGCGACGCTTCTGGAGCTTGCAAACCCCCGTGCACACGACCCCTGTTCCTGGTGCTCTTCCCGTAGCTATTTTATCGTGTGCACGAGGGTTTACGAGCTGCAGAAGCGCCGCCGCGTCAGAACACTGTTGAGGCGGGGTACTGTCGCGTAGGGGACGGGGCTCCCTGTGCCCTGCCAATTGATCGAGTGTCGTAGAGAGGCCGAGTTTGGGCGGAGGTACCGTCGCAGCTGGGGTACTGTCGATGCGAAGAGCATCGAGCACGGGCGTAGCCCGTGCGAAGATGCTCGTATATAAATATGTCAATGAAATAATTATATATTTGTGTAAATTATATAAAGAAATATATATATTCATATAAATATATATACACGTAACTTGGAGGCCAAAAAAAACAGTAGAGCCCCTTGATTAGTGAAATTTGTATTGTTGATATCTAAAATCTGTATTATTGCTTCACCCGCCCACACCCCTGGAGAGCTTCACTTATATTATATGATATATATATTAGTAAATACTTTTGTCCCATTTCTCAAATCCCAGTCATCCATTTCATCTAATCACAAATCTCCTATAAACTCTTCACCAAAAACCCTATCTCAAACCAAAATCCTCGCCTCACAGCCGTCACCCACATAGTCCTCACGCGAATCCCCCGCAGAGTCCACGCCGACAACTCTGCTGCCCCTCTTCCTCACCGCGCCTCCCGCGCAGTATCACATTAACTGTCTTCCGCTAGGTCTTCCGCTAGATCTTCCGCCGTGTCTTCAGCCAGGTCTTCCGCAAAGCAAGAGCCACCCGACACTCCACTCGGCGGCTCTCTGAAACCTCCGGTTTACTCCCCCCCCCCATTTCTACAATTCCTTCTCCGATTACTACATTTATTCTGCCGATCTCTTCAAGATCCAGCGTTTTCTAAATTTCTTCTTCCGATTTAGGCATGTCCCGGCGAACTCCACGTTTCTTCATCCGATTTCAACATTTAAAAAACCGTGACGCAGTCCACAGAAATGGATTCCCCCCAATTTCTACATTTTTTAAAAATACATTTTCACATTTCTTTATTACATTTCTCCATGATCCTGAATGTATGTCCCATAAATTTTCTGTTTACAACAAGTAACTGCACTTTCCACATTAAATCAAGCTATTTCTGCATATTCTGATTGTAGAAATTGGGGGGGGGGCAACCTGGAGGTTTCAGAGAGCCGGCGAGTGGAGTGCGGGGTGGCTCTTGCTTTGCGGAAGTCCCGGCGGAAGACCTGGCTGAAGACCCGACGGAAGACCGTGAATAGAGTCAATGTGATGCTGTGCGGGAGGCGTGGGAAGAAAGAGGGGCAGCGGAGATGCCGGTGTGGGCTCTGCGCGGGGTTTACATGAGGAGCGGGGTGTGCGGGTGATTGCTGCGGGGGGATTTTGGTTTGAGGTAGGGTTTTCGGTGGAGTGTTTTATAGAAGATTTGTGATTAGATGAAATCGATGCTGGGATTTGAGGAATGGGGCATTTCAGCCTCAATAGTCACACAAATATTTATATATAATTATAATATATAGTGATGCTCACCTGGGGCGGGGGCGGGCAAAGCAACAATACAGATTTCAGATATCAACAATACAAATTTCACTAACCAAACCTGGCAGACATCTTTTATCTTTTTAAGCAAAGTTTGTTTCACACTGAATTTTCAAGTAGCCACTCAAAATTGCTAGGTGAAGAAAGCCGTTAGTGCTTTCACAGGTGAGGTCAGGTAAGATCAATTGTACCACACATTTTCAAATTTAAAAAGCGTTATCATACTGGCACTGTAACTACTACCATGTAAAAACATACAACATTGTCCTCTATTATATTTTTCTTTTTCTATTCCTTCAACAATGACATTGTTGGTATTGCTCAACATTTGATTCAAATTAGTTGGGATGTTGAGAAAAATTTGTGTATAAAGTATATTTCCACTTATATCTCAGGTTTTGAAGACAACCAATACCCAAGACCAAAGGATATTGTCATATTATGTACCTTGACTCTGTTCACAAGAAATATGTTGAAGTTTCAACCTGCAATATCTTTGTCGTTAAGGTACATATATTTATCATGCAAACTCCTCCATCAATTATTTCCTTTTTCTTTTATCAAGGTTTTTTCCAATGTTCTTCCTTTCAGTGCCTTCTTCTGTATTCTAGATGATTTCCATGTAGAAATTCAAAAACATGAAGTACATAATTGCTTGAGAGAGAGTAGCACTGTTTTTTGGGATCCTCATTGACCCAAGGGCATTGCAGATATCAAAAATACATATACGAGGGATAGTCAGGGGGGATTCAGAGGGGGGCCTGAGGGACACTGACCCCCCCCCCCATTATTTTTCAAAAATTCAGTGTATTTGAATTACTCTTGTCGAGACAATGAATTTTGACTACTTATACGGCAAAAACGGTGGTCAAATGAGAGAGAAACATCTTCGATAAAATGGAAACATTTAAATATTTTTTTTGAAGAAAGTTGATGACTGACCCTCCATGTTAAAATTTTTAGAACCAGTGATGCACCGCCATGTTAAAAAGAATTTATGCACCGCCATTATTAATTTTTTGGATCCGCCACTGGGGATAGTGCACGGGGGACCCCCCCCCCCCATTCCCCGCACGACAGTACCCTGCCCGCCCCCGGCACGCACCGCCCACCCCCAGCACGCGCCCAGGTTATTTTTTTAAATTTGTTTTTAAAAAATGTTCATTTTGTAAAATATATTAAAAATAGTTTTAAGAACTAAAAAAAACAAAGCTTGTTATAAAAAATAGGCGGCTGTGCTATTGAAAACAACCACCATCACTGCATTGTCACTCGTATATGTATTGTTGATGTCTGAAATCTGTATTGTTGCTTTGCCCTCCCCGCCCCCGACGAGCTTCGTATATTATATCATATATTTTTTTATTATAAAATATTTTTATTGTTTTTCTATTTGTTAATTAATTTTTCCCCATGTTGCACCTCCGCAATCTGCCATTCACTCCTATTTTTTTTATTATATATAGGTATTTTAATGAATGTAAAATTGTAGATAGGGGATAATGAGGGAGATGAGGGTTAGGGGATTTTCCTTTTTATTTTTTAAATTAAATGAGTGATATAGCAATTAGCACAAAGACATCTCCACGTGAACAAAACTGGCCCACCGTCGACGATCCCACATAGTTAATTAATTAATTATCTATAAAGAAAAATGTCATTTAAAATCAAGATCGCATCAACTAACGTGCGCCATTCATGCCTCCCTTTTCAAGTGTCGCTGTCACCTTTTACGCTTTTAAAAAAGAAAAATAAATAAAAACTTTAAAACCTCCCCCCCGCCTTTAGTCCCACATCGCGGGATACAATTCTTTTTCGTTGTTTATATGATATCGGGCTGCAATGTATGTGGAAAATGTAGTTAGGCCGTTGCACGCCTATGTAATTGTGGGTCATTGAGCTGCGTTATTCCTCGCGTGAAGAGGCGAGTTTATGGATTTTTTTTTCAACATCAAATGGGTAAATGGTTCACATTGTAGGATAGTAGCCCTATTAAAATTCTAGGTTTAGACCCCCCTACTATCCTAGGTGCAGGAGCCCTATGAATATCTAGACGGACGATCCTAATTGATCAGATGGTATGTCAGTGATCGAACGGTCGAGATATTCATACAGTCCAAATTGATCGAATGGTATGCCAAATTGATCGGATGTTAAGTATTTCTTTATATATAGTACAAGCAGTCGTGCACGGGGGACCCCGTGCGGGCAACATTCGTCGTGGGTGTGACATTTGTCGAGGGGCGACATTCGTAGTGGGGGCGACATTTGTCGAGGGGGGACATTCGTCGTGGGGGCGACATTCGTCGTGGGTGCGACATTCGTCGTGGGGGCGACATTTGTTGTGGGGGCGACATTCGCCGGGAGGGGGCTGCATTCGGCGGGGGGGGGGGGATTCGGCGGGGACTCCGTGCGGGGAACATGTGTCGTGGGTGCGACATTTGTCTAGAGGACGACATTCGTCATGGGGGCGACATTCGTCGTGGGGGCGACACTCGGCGTGGTGGCTACATTCGGCGTGGGTGATACATTCTGCGGGGGCAACATTCGTCGTGGGGGCGACATTTGTCTGAAAAGCTAAATCCCAACCAAAAGTACCACGTGCGGGCAACATTTATCGTGGGTGCGACATTTGTCGAGAGGGCGTGGGGTAGTATCAAGCCCCGTCGCAAGCCATAAGTTGAAGATCTCAAAAAGAGAAAAAGGAGTACATGGAGAAAATGGTTGCATCAAGCACCTGAGCAGGGGTGAAGTGAGAAGTCTGGGAAAATGGTAGCATCAAACAAATTTAAACATACCATATATATACAATGCAAGATTGCCATTTAAACTGAGAACTAATGGAAGATTGCCATTTAAACATATCATATTTATACAATGCAAGCAAATTTAACCAGGTGGAGGTAGTGGATAAAGAGATTGGGGGAGGGGGTTGTTGAAATGGAGTTCATTTGAAGGAGTGACATCAATGTAGAAAGCAAGCCCATACTCAGATCGAGGGATGAAGTAGCCTACCTTTGTCCCCCAAATCAGCGAGCCGCTTGCGAGAGGGAGGTGAGTCTTTGAAGTAGCGAGCACGAAGATGGAGCAGAGAGAAATCAAAATGAGAATGACTTTACAGGTACTCCATAATCAAGACAAAACAGAACAATAATCATCAAACCAGAGCACAAACACACTCCCATTTCATGCTCACACCCCAAATCATTCAAAAAAAATTACCAAATGCTCCATAATCAACCAAAAAATTTGTATCAAAGGGGTTTGTTTCCGACACCGAAATCCATACACCTTCGAAATTAGAGAAGACAGTGGAGCAGATCTGGGGAAAAAGAAGAGAATGGGGAAGAAATAGCACCTGACAAAGAACAACGAAGAACACAGCTTCAAGCTCTGGTAGCGAAGAACAACAAAGAAGACAGGTTCAAGCTCCCTCTCCTGCAACAACATTGGGGAAAGAAAGGGATGAAGATGTAGCAACTGTCAAAGAAATTACAGTGGAGCAGGTCTGATTACTAAGACTTAAGATCATTCCTAAATATCCTACTGCTTCATCATCCTCACTGACTCAACACTCACGGCAAGCAGAAATTCATCACTAATTCAACAAAAAACCAACATCCATTAATGCTAAGACAACTCTCATAGAGGAAATCAAACACCAGTAAGATGAAATTGAAATCAACACTCAACTCACAATATTCACACGGGAAAACAAATTACAGCATCTTCAAATTCTTATCATCAACACCTACCTCTACAACAATCCTCAAACGTGAATCAATAAAAAACATCAACTCAATTCAATCCTCACTCACCTCGAAGATGCTGGAGGATGGATCGTGTATGCCGAAACCACCAGGGAGGGGTTCGTGCTTGCAGTTGGCGCTTAGATGCGGCTGTTCGTGGGCGGACGACGCGTGGAGACGCGGACGTGGCCGGCGGTTGGAGCTCCGGAGGAAGTGGCGGCGTGCAGCGACGAAACCGGAAATGAGGGTGGGAGCTGAGCTGGACTGAAGGAGCGGGCCGCGCGATGAGCGGCGACAGAAGCGAAAATAGCTGCGGGAGGGTAGATCGAGCACCGGAGGAGATTGCATGGATAGAAGATAGAGCTGTGGAATGCCGAGGAAACATGCTTCCACAGGTTGCGGTAGATGAGGGGGGTATCGAGATTTTGAGGTGGATGAACAGTGCACTAAGGGATGAAATGTGTATTAATTTAGTTTGATCCGCCCAAAAGATAAAAATACCCCAACATTAACCCACCAAAATCGGTTTTATGAGGGTATTTTAGGATTTAAATGTTACACCATATCCTTATTAGGGGTTTCCTTATATAATAAAGATATATAGTATATATATTATACCAAAAAGATATCTAGTATATTAAAAAGAGATATAATTGGTCTGCAAATTGCATGATCATAAAATTCACTAAAAAATCCAAACCATTTTTATTTCATAAAACAACCACCGTTCGATCATCCAAGCACAAGCTGCTTAAAAATCTGCAACCACCGAAAATGAAGATCGTCCACGCCGCATCCTCCTTTCGGATCCCAACCCCTCACGCTCCCCTTGCGAAACCTACGCATCCCTCCTGCTCGCCCGCTCCCCCCCGCCGTTCAAACATCGGGAAAGGTTCGCCGGCAGCGAAAAGCCCTAACTCACGCCGTGCCTTCCCTCTCCCAAACGACGATGAACACCAACGCCTCCTCCGCAAGAGACGACCTAGCCTTTGTATTGTTCGCTTTCTAGGGTTTCTCTGGATTTTTCTTCCCGCATTCGTTGTCTACGTCATCGCGAGGTTGATTCCTCCTTCAAAGCCGCCTCACACTCGAAGGGAAACGACCATCTAGGTATTGTTGTAGCCCCCCACTTCATTCCTCTGCCACCATCGCAACTTCCTTTTCTCATGATCAATCCTTCTCTTTCCTTCACAGACTTCTTCAGCCCCAACACCGGCTGATAATAGCTTCACTCCAGGTATCGTGTGCTTCTTCAGCCCCGATATGTAAGTATTACAAACCATATCAATCTCACACTTTACTCTTTAAGATTAGAAGTAGCAACCCATTCAACTGATGGTCTGAAAGTGCAAGCAATAACTGCATGTTAAAAAATATTTCTTGCAATTACATACAGGATGGGTGTGTGCAAAATCAATTCCCCCTTTTCTGTCTTGCAACTTTTGACTCTCCCACGAATCCGTCCGCCACCGCCTCCGCTACGCCTGCATCTGGCCGGTGACGGGCCACCACCGACACTTAAAGCCGCGGCCGCCACCTGGATTTGACTTCCGCCGCCATCTGCCACTGTCTCAGCCTGCATCTTGCTTCTGCCCAAATCTCCCGGGTACGTACTGATTGTGTGTTATGACATCTGAGTCAGCAATCCCCTCTGGATTGATCCCTAATAATGGATTGCAGAATCTAGGGAACAATTACTTTCTTAAAGACATTCTACAGGTTGCTCAGAGATCACAAATTTATGAATCAAAAGCTAGCAATTAAAATAGCATGAAGCAACACTTTATCTGAGCTAGAGAATGTTTACAATGTTCTTGTTCCGCCGAGGCTAGTGCAAATGGGGCGATCTTCGAATTCAGATCCGCGGAGGTGTCCATTGCAGTCATTTCCATCCGACGCGATCCTTCGGCTTAGGCGAGATCGCGAGCAGGTGAGGGAAATGTAATCTTGAGAGCATTTTGGGGCTTACCTGGTAGGAGATGGAAGGAGACGCATAAGCTAAAGTGAAGCAAGTGTAGAAGATGAAAGAAGCATTTTGGGGCTTACCCTGTAGAAAAGCAAGGGCGTGGTGGTTGTCGAGAGATGCAAGTGGCATGCAACTTGAGATTGAGAAGAACACGATACCTGGAGTGAAATTATCGGCCAGTGTTGGGGCTGAAGAAGTCTGTGAAGGAAAGAGAAGGATTGAACATGAGAAAAGAATGTTGCGAAAGTTGCGATGGTGGCAGAGGAATGAAATGGAGGGCTAAGATAATATTTAAATGGTCGTTTCCCTTCGAGTGTGCAACTACTTTGAA
This sequence comes from Platanthera guangdongensis, assembly GCA_039583875.1. Taxonomy (NCBI): domain Eukaryota; kingdom Viridiplantae; phylum Streptophyta; class Magnoliopsida; order Asparagales; family Orchidaceae; genus Platanthera; species Platanthera guangdongensis. The sequence continues at coordinate 175,941,822 of CM077156.1, forward strand.
GGAGGAATCAACGTCTTGATGACATAGCCAACAAATGCGGGAAGAAGGATCCAGAGAAGCCCTAGAAAGCGAGCAGTACAAAGGCAAGGCTGTCTCTTGTAGAGGAGGCGTTGGGGTTCGTCGTCGTTTGGGAGAGGGAAGGTGCGGCGCGAGCTAGGGCTTTTCGCGGCCGACCAACCTTTCCCGATCTCTTAACGGCGATGGGCAGCGAGCGAGGAGGGATGCATAGGTTTTGTGAGGGGGAGCGCGAGGGGAGCGTGAGGGTTTGGGATCCGGAAGGTGGATGCGACGCGTGCAATCTTCGTTTTCGGTGGTTGCGGGTCTTTGAGCAGGTTGTGCTTCGATGATCGAACGGTGGCTGTTTTATGAAATGATATCGAATGGCTTGGGTTTTTTAGTGAATTTTGTGGTCATGCTATTTGCATGCCAATTATATTTCTTTTTAATATAGTATAGACCATCTCATATTGCCGCCGCCTGCGCACTCGAAGCCACCCACGATTCCTATCCACGTTGCTTGCCTCCAACTCATGCCGCTGCTGCGATTGACTCCTGCCGCTGCTGCGATTGACTCCTGCCGCTGCTGCGATTGACTCCTGCCGCTGCTGCGATTGACTCCTGCCGCTGCTGCGATTGACTCCTGCCGCTGCTGCGATTGACTCCTGCCGCCGACTCTGGGCAAATGTCTACTCTTATAATCAATTTTAAGATAATTAGTTCATAATTAGCTTGATCATCCCGATCAAATGGGATCCACTGACAGTGGAGAAACTTAAATGATCTGAATTAAGATTTTTTTTCTAAAATAAGATTTTTTTTCTCATGCTTCATAAACGTTTTATGCAGGGAAGCAAATTCTTGCATATTGTTATTCTTGCATTACAGCCTTGAGAAACTTTAGGTACATCCATATAACAAAGCCTATGGTTAGTTTATATTATCTACATGAAATCCTCAAATTGCATAGATGCATAATTTTGTATGGGTTGATTCCACTGTTCATGCCTGTACCATCCACCCTGTAAAACCCAAACTCTAACAACTTCAGATTATTGTAATGCCCACAACCAAAGTCGCCCACCTGACAAATGATGCTCCCATGATAAATGTCGTACCCACGATACGGCCCGCCCACGATACGGCCCGCCCACGACAAATGCCGCCGCCCACGACAAATGCCGCCACCCACGACAAATGTCTCCGCCGCCCACGACAAATGTTGCCCCCACGACCAATGTCACCCCCCACAACCATTGTCACCCCCCACGACCAATGTCGCCGCCCACGACCAATGTCGCCCCTCACGACAAATGTCGCTTTGAATAGGGCTGGAGCCTCGTGTCTGTTACTTGTGTATACACACACACACAATATATATATATATATATATATAGACACGAGTGACATGCACAGATTCCGTCGGGGTCGCCGCCCACGACAAATGTCGCTTTGAATAGGGCTGGAGCCTCGTGTCTGTCACTTGTGTTTACACACACACACCCAATATATATACAAATGTTGCCCCCACGACCAATGTCACCCCACAACCATTGTCACCCCCCACGACCAATGTCGCCGCCCACGACCAATGTCGCCCCTCACGACAAATGTCGCTTTGAATAGGGCTGGAGCCCCGTGTCTGTCACTTGTGTATACACACACACACACACTATATATATATATATATATATATATATATATATATATAGACACGAGTGACATGCACAGGTTCCGTCGGGGTCGCCGCCCACGACAAATGTCGCTTTGAATAGGGCTGGAGCCTCGTGTCTGTCACTTGTGTATACACACACACACACAATATTTATATATATATGTATATATATATACAGAGACACGAGTGACATGCACAGACTCCACCCCTATCCTAGGAGACATTCAAGGGGACAGTGACATTCGGCGGGGGAGGATCCATTGATCGGGGGCGACGACATTCGGTGGTGACGACGACATTAGACGGAGCCCGCAACATTCGTCGGGGGCGGCTGTGGACCAAAAACAAAAAAAATTTATGATCCATCTTGGGGTCAATTGTTGCAGGGCAAAGTTGTGGACTGCCATTGTCGATTGATGAAGTGGCAAAAGAAAAACTGAAAATTGGATGAGCTTCCATCATGCTGACTGTTGTAGTTGGACAGAAAAGTCATCGATGACGAATCGACGACAAAATATGACTCTGTGCTAACCAATAGTGAAGATTCAACCCCAAAACAGAGGTTCGGCTGTTATCAAGTGTTGTAAATTGATATCACCGGTCCTTCCTACACCTGGTTGAGTAGCAGCCCCAATTTCTCTAGACGATTGAAGAGAGGGAAAAAAGATGGGATTTTACCGGTGGCATTTTTGTAGATGGAGGCGAGAAAGTTGGGTTTGCTGGCTGAGCCCTCTCCTCCTTGATCTCGTGCAGCAAGAAGCCATACTTTCTCAGGATGATCGCTACCCGCTCCGTTAGCTCGACAACAGACGCCGGCTCGCCAAGGAAATCCTGAATCATGTCAAGAGAGGGAGGCGCTGAGTACACAGCGGCGGCCTCCGGCTAGCCGTCGATGGAGACGTCGGTCACATCTGTCGAAGGCGAGCGAGATATTAGTGCAAGTAAGCACGACCAAAGCAATAAGAGAGTCCTGATGACTAACCGTGGGAGGTTTCACCCTCCTTCCCGGGATTACGCGAGGGCAAACTCGGCCGACCGCCAAAGGGATCGTTGGGGGGGGGGGGGGCAGCAACAGAGCTTTCCCTGAACCCACTCGCAGGAGGTTGGGGTTGCGGGGAGACTGGATGTTAGGTGTTGGAGTTCCCACACCCCTACTCGCCGGTGACATCGCGATATTGGCAAGCTCGCAGCTGATGTCACGAGCGGGGGATCTTGCAGGGGATGGTGTTGAGGCGACATCGACGTAAGAGGGTACTGCATGTTGGAAACGTGTATGGGCTCCCGCACAACCTCAACTCCACAAGCTGATTCCACCAAACACCAAATACCACCAAACGTAACCTACGAGACCGCCACTTCTAACCGCCTACCCGCGCGGTTAGCCCTCTCGGCGAGAACTTCCTCTCGCCGCCGAGACCACTCATACTCACCGTCTACCCGCGTGAGCTCCCTCCTGCGAGACGACCAGGACGCGAGACCACCACACCAAGACCACGAGATCACCTCGGCTAGACCTTCTCAGCGAGATCAAAACAACCCGGCGAGATCACCACCACTGAGCCCGCGAGACGCCCGCAACCCGCTTGGCAACACCGTCAACCCGCGCGACAAGGTTACCACTCGCACGCGCAAACACACTACTCTCGCACAGCAGCGAGATCAACAAACCGCCCGAGCTACCACCTCTGGCCGCTCGGCTAGAAGACTACACACTCCTGCTAGCGTGGCAGCGCTTCTCAAACAAAAAATCGAAATGAGGAGGAATTTCACTATCTCATCAAATCTCAAATGAACTACATGCATGCCTATTTATAGGCTAACAAAACCAACTACCTTCTCTCTCCTATTTAATACACATTCTCTCTCCTATTAATTACTCATACATAAAATAATATTAAAGTACAAATGTTGACTTGGTCAACAAAACCAAAGTCCAACACACTCCCCCTCAAACTTGGCAGCACATGCCGAGTTTGCCTTTGAGCCTCAGGAACGTCTCCACCTTCAACGCCTTGGTGAAAATATCTGCGACCTGCTCTCCGGTGGGGCAATACACCACTTCAACCGTCTTCAGCTCCACCTGTTCACGGAGGAAGTGGTACCTCGTCTCGATGTGCTTGCTACGCCCATGTAGCACTGGATTCTTCGCGAGCTGGATAACCGACATGTTGTCAACAAACATGGTCATAGGTCCATCCACTCCATGGTGCAACTCCTGCAGGAGGTTCCTTAGCCAAATAGCCTGACAGGTACAAGCCGCCGCCACGATGTACTCTGCTTCACATGAGGATAAGGCAATCGTTGCCTGCTTCTTTGAGCTCCATAAGAACACTCCTGTTCCCATATTGAAAGCGTATCCGGAAGTGCTCTTCCGATCGTTCACGTCTCCTCCGTAATCACTGTCCGAGTACCCAACCAGTTTTAGCTCCTTGCCTGTTGAATACTTCAGTCCATGACCTCTTGTTCCGTTCACATATCTCAGGATCCTCTTCGCAGCCGTGAAGTGGTCCTTCTTTGGTTCCTCCATGTACCTGCTAACTACTCCAACATCGTACATGATGTCGGGTCGGGTGAAGGTCAAGTAGCGTAGGCTCCCCACCAAGCTCTTGAATAAAGTGGAGTCTACCGTTCCCTCCTTCGAGTCCTTCAACTTTGAACCCGGATCAGCGGGAGTGGAGATAGCCTTGCTATCCTCCATCCTGAACTTCTTCAAGATCTCCTCCGCGTACTTCTTCTGCGAGATGAAGATCCCATCTTTTCTCTGCTGCACCTCCACGCCTAAGAAGTAGTTGAGCTCTCCTAGATCTGTCATCTCAAACTCTTTCTTCATCATCCTCGTGAACTCCTCGTACATGGCAGGGTTGTTGCCCGTGAATATCATATCGTCTACGTATAGACATATGATCATTATATCGCCGTTCTTCCCAACCTTTGTGTAGAGAGCATACTCGTACGGGCACTTCTTATAGCCGTGCTTCTGGAGGTATGTATCAATCCTCCCATTCCAGACACGAGCTCCTTGCTTCAAACCGTACAGAGTCTTGTCTAGCTTGCACACCTTCCTTTCTTGCCCTTTCACCACATATCCTGGAGGCTGCTCGATGTACATATCCTCCTCCAGGGAGCCATTCAGGTAGGCAGATACCTCATCCATCTGCATGATTTTCCATCCATGGTGAGCTGCCAGTGCGATGATTAACCTGATAGTGTCAATCCGCGCTACTGGGGCAAACACTTCATAGTAGTCCACTCCTTGGACTTGCCTATAGCCTTTCACGACTAACCTTGCCTTGTGCTTCTCCACACCCCCATCCATGTTCTTCTTCACCTTGTAGACCCACTTCACCCCGAGGGGTTTGTGGCCAGCAGGTGGATCCACCAACTTCCAAGTGTCATTCTTCTTGATGGATCCTATCTCCACATCCATTGCTTTCCTCCAAGCTTCTTCTTGGACAGCTTCATCATAAGAGCACGGCTCACAATCTGCTAAGAGGCAATATAAAAAAAAATTGTTAAATGTCGGTGTCGTCTCCTCATAGATCTCCTCCAACCTCCTCATCCTAGGTTGAGGACGATCATCTTTGCTTCCGCTGGTGCTAGCTCCACCAGATCTGCCTCCACTAGTAGTTGCTCCACTCGAGTAGGGGGTAAGAGCTCCCCCTGACTCTCCACAAAGTGGTGATGGTGGCTCAACTCCACCCATCTCAGCTTCGGCTTCCTGACCACCTTCCTCTTCATCCTCATCAAAGAACATCCCCTTGATGCTCCTCACTGCTTCATCCCAGTTCCAGCAGCTGTCTTCCTCAAACACGACATCCCTTGAGATTATATCTTTCTCGGTCACTGGGTTGTACAGCTTGTAAGCTTTGCTCATTGGAGCGTAGCCTGCAAAGATGCACTTCTCACTTCTGTCATCCAGCTTCTTTCTTCTCTTGTCCGGGACATGAGCATAAGCTACACATCCGAAGACCCTTAAGTGCTTCACGCTCGGCCTCCACCCACTCCGTGCTTCAAACAAAGTCATGAACTTCACACTCTTCGTGGGGCATCGGTTTAGCAAGTACACATCAACCTGTACTGCTTCCGCCCAGAACTTCTTTGACAACCCCTTGCTCTTCACCATGTTTCTTGCCATGTTCATAATGTCAAGTTCTTCCTTTCCGCGACCCCATTCTGCTGAGGTGAGTACGCCGCCGTCAACTGATGTGAGATCCCCCATTCTTTACAGAAATCATCAAACAGCCTAGAGGTGTACTCCCCACCTCTATCTGTCCTCAACACCTTCAGTGGCTGACCACTCTCCTTCTCTGTCATCGACTTGAACTCCTTGAACCTGTCAAGGGCCTCAAACTTCTCTCTCAGGAAATACACCCAACACTTTCGACTGAAGTCATCTGTGAAGGTGATATAATACTTGCTTCCTCCTACTGAGGTAGTCTCAAACAGACCAGCTATGTCCGAGTGGACTAGTTCAAGTTGCCTTCTCGTTCTTTGGGACTTGCCACTCTCGAACGTCTGCCTCTTATGTTTTCCCTTGGTACATGCCTCACAGTCCTTTTGTGGAGGCGAGATCATAAGCAGTCCTTCCACCATCTTGGAGTGAGATAGGAGCTTCAACCCAGTGAAGCCCAAATGGCCCATCCTGTGGTGCCACAACCATGCTTCCTCTTCTTCTTCGGTTCTCGCGAGACACACCGTCTCCTTGGCATCCATTCTCAGCGTGAAGAGACGATTCGTCGTCATCTTTAATTTTACTACCTCTCTTCCTTGATGGTCCTTCATGACCAAGGATCCATCCTTCAACAACACGCAGTACTCTTTCTCCACCAGCTGCCCAAGGCTTAAGATGTTACTCTTCAAGCCTGGCACATAAAACACGTCATTTAGGTGCACCTCCTTCCCATTCAAGGTGACCGTTATCACTACTCTTCCTTCCACCGATATCTTCGAGGCGTCTCCAAAACTGACCTCACCACCATTTGGTTCGAGGCTTGTGAACAGTTCCTTCTCTCCACACATATGGTTGCTAGCTCCGGTATCCAAATACCATATATCGTTTCTTCCACCTTCAGCTCCTCTGTAGGTTAGGAACATCATCGGATCGCCACCGGTGTTACTTGCTTCTGCGTAATGGTTGACATTTCCTCCCTTCCTTGGAGCCTAACAATCATAGCTCATGTGCCCAAACTTGTTACAGTTGTAACACTGTATTTGGGACATATCTCCTCTGCCTCTTCCTTGACCTCTTCCTTGGCCTCTACCTTGGCATCTTTCTCTTCCTCCTGCGTCTTGCCTCCAACCTTGAGGTTGCTCTGCCTCCCTCTGATGGTTTTGATTCCTCCCTTGACCTCTTCCTCCTCTTCTTCCTCTACCTCTTCCTTGGTAGCCTCGGCCACGCTGACCTCCTCTTCCAGAGCTCTCTCCAAAGTTCAGCTGTGACTGGAGTGCTTTACCCAAGCCACTTGACTCCTCGTCTTGTAGCATGCGGTACTCATGAGCCTGTAGAGACCCAACTAGTTCATCCACAGTCATCAAGGCGAGATCCTTCGATTCCTCAATAGCCACCACCACATGCCGGAACTTCTTTACATAGAGCGCAGGAGCTTCTCCATGAAGCTTACGTCATCTGTCGTCTCTCCATTCCTCTTCATCTCATTCGTGAGCGTCCGCAGACGGGTCACGTAGTCACCAACCTTCTCTGAGCTCTGCATCTTTGTTACTTCGTACTGGGCTCGAAGGGATTGCAGCTTCACCTTCTTAGCCTTATCAACTCCTTGCATGGAGCGTTGTAATATCTCCCATGCTTCCTTCGTGGTTCCAGCATCTGAGATCTTCTCAAATGTTGCTTCGTCTACACCTTGGTATAGTAAGAACAATGTCTTCTTATCTCTCTTCTTGGACTCCCTCAACGCCGTCCTCTAAGCGTTAGTCAATGCCGCTTCTGCTTCTGCAGTAAGCTCTTCATAGCCGTCCTCGACTACCTCTCATAGCTCCTTCGAGGCGAGCAACACCTTCATCTGGATATTCCAATTTCCATAATTGGTCTTCGTCAATTTGGGGACTTGCCCCGGCATGGCTCCTCCCATTTCCATCTCTACTTGACACTTCACCTTCCGAACACCTCCCAGGGGGTCCCAACAACCTGCCTCTGATACCACTTGTTGGAAACGTGTATGGGCTCCCGCACAACTTCAACTCCACAAGCCGATTCCACCAAACACCAAATACCACCAAAAGTAACCTGCGAGACCGCCACCTCTAACCGCCTACCCGCGCGGTTAGCCCTCTCGGCGAGAACTTCCTCTCGCCGCCGAGACCACTCACACTCGCCGTCTACCCGCGTGAGCTCCCTCCTGCGAGACGACCAGGACGCGAGACCACCACACCAAGACCGCGAGATCACCTCGGCTAGACCTTCTCAGCGAGATCAAAACAACCCGGCGAGATCACCACCACTGAGCCCGCGAGACGCCCACAACCCGCTTGGCAACACCGTCAACCCGCGCGGCAAGGTTACCACTCGCACGCGCAAACACACTACTCTCGCACAGCAGCGAGATCAACAAACCGCCCGGGCTACCACCTCTGGCCGCTCGGCTAGAAGACTACACACTCCTGCTAGCGCTGCAGCGCTTCTCAAACAAAAAACCGAAATGAGGAGGAATTTCACTATCTCATCAAATCTCAAATGAACTACATGCATGCCTATTTATAGGCTAACAAAACCAACTACCTTCTCTCTCCTATTTAATACACATTCTCTCTCCTATTAATTACTCATACATAAAATAATATTAAAGTACAAATGTTGACTTGGTCAACAAAATCACTCGGCAAAGAGTGCGAGTCAGAAGCAAGAAAGAATGAATTTACTGACCTTGGATCAGCGCGCGAGTACCCGATTCATCCCGACTCGCCGAGACCCCCTGATTCCCATGCGCGGGATCCTCCATGATATCCTCGGTGAGAGTGGTAGTCTGCAGAGGGGTATGACAGATTCTCCGGAGATTCAGCGAGAGCACATCAAATATGAGGCAAGTTAAATCAAAGTCGGTACCTAAGCAGGAAATCCGAGACCAGGGCTGGAGCTGGGTTGCAGCTGCCCAAGCGTGCCTGCCTCCCCTCCGGCTGGGCCAGGCTTCGACTTCTTGATCACTCGACCCTCCACCTGCCTCGCTGGAGTTCGAGACGAGTGTTCAGTGGCGATAGACATTTGGTTAGTCGTGGCCGCCTTGTTCTTCTCTTTGTCGACAGCGAGGCGGGCGAGAGCTGCTTTCGAGATCGACATGTCGTCGGAGCACATGCAGGAGATTGGGGAGATCGAGGGGGAGCTTTTAGGGGTGGCCTCCCTCCCCCTTGTGGTATATATAAGCTCTCGATGGGACCCACCGAGAGATTCGCTTCGTGGGATTGGACAGTCTTTTTGAGTCTGGGCAAAACTAAAAAAAAGTGGGAATTGTGTGCAATCCCGTATTTATTGAGTGGCCTCGGCCGGCCGTAGTCGAGTGGCGAGTGCCCAGCTTCATCAGCCACCCGCTGCCTAGGCAGGCAGCCGGGGACGAGTGGAGCTGGCGAGCTCGCGCCCGCCCCTGGGTAAGAGGCTTAGAGGCGAGTGGCGAGTGCCGACTTCACCAGGCACTCGCCACCCGGGCGAGTAGGCCAAAGCCCGCTCGACTCACCTGCGAAGATGTGTGATCCGCGTGTCCTTGAGGTCCCATCTTGGCCTTTCATTAGCCTTCCCAAACAGCGGGATTTCGCTATTGGCGGATCAATTTGGGTTGCGTTTAGTAAATTCAAAAGGTGGGATCTCGTTATCCGCAGACCATCCCCAGAAAACTATAAATAGGCCTCCAAAGGCACCTTTGTTGAGAACTTCTTGGTTTCCCTCTCCTCTGGCTAGCTTTGGCCGACAAGAGCTTCAACTCACTATCCACCGTGGTTTCCGGGTGGGTAGTCGGGAGCTCTTAAGGCCCTCCGAAGGTGCTCGGTCCAACATTGGATTGGGAGGGGAAACAATCTAAGATCTTCTGGGTGTGTGGTGGGACCTCCTCGCTGCGGCTCGGGGTCTGTTTGAGGTTCTGGTGGGATGGTTTCCAAACTCCAAGTCCTCGGCCAAGACATCGGCTCAGGAGAAGTAAATGCAAGCTAACGCCTCCGGGCCGAACTCCTCGTTGAACCGTTGTTTTCAGGTTCAACACTACTATGTCGACATGATTAACAAGCTCAGTGTCACGCCGACACATCATATCGCATTCGAGTGTAAACAAAATACTAATCTCAATGGCAGCACCATGGGGAAAAACCTCTGATTTGATAAAACAAATTAGGTTAAAGTGATTTTAGCTTAAGCCTTACTAATGTGTGGAAAGACTATTTTTATTTTGTTGTGTTGGCCCCAAGAAGAATAGGAAAAAAACTAGTAAAAATTTTCTAAATCAAAGACTTGCGTCAAATGGTATTTGACCAGCGTCGATAGGAATCTCGTCAGCGTCATTCAGAGCGGCGTCGATATCTCTCTCAGAGTTGCTCCGACTTTTTAAAAACTGCGTCGATTTATTCCCAGAGTTACTCAGACTTCTTAAAGGCTGTGTCGACTTCTTCCTAGAGTTATTCAGAGTTTTCCTCTATTTCTAGGTGCTGTGTCAACTTGTGAAGTCAAAAAAGTGTCGACCTCTAAGAAGTTGCATTGAATTCCCTTTTGTAAAAAACAAATTTTCTTCAAGATATTCACGACCCTATCTTCTAGCCGTTACAACTCATTTCAAGAAAGAAATATTTACCTTGGGACTTGATTTGGTAAATAATATATTTTAAGCATAGGGAATTAATTCCAAGCCAACTCAAAAAAGAAATTAAGAGCATTGGAACTCGATTTGGGAAAGAATAATGGTGATATTGTTTGCTATCAATCATATTTTTTTGAATTTCTTCAGTCGTGTTTTCTGCGAAGGAATAAAGGAGATATAAATATAACAATATACAAAATCAATACAATCGGGAATCAAGAATATACGCAAAAGCTCGCTGAATCCAAAGCGTTGCTGCTCTCTCTTTCTTTCTCCTTTATCCTTTCTCCTTTCTCTCTGAATATTCTTCAACTCTGAAGAACTGCAACAAGCAAGCAATCAAAGAAGACTTACTCTCAGAAGACAATAAGAAGATTATCTCTTCTCTTGAGAATCAATCCTCTTGTCTTCAACACTAAGGGTTTGTTTGGGGCGGCGACCGCGGCTGGAATTGGCGGATGGGAAGGGAGGTTTGTAATCAGAGGTAGGGGCGGGGGTTGGAGACAAAGCGGCTAGGGGCATTTTCCGCTTCGCTGTGGGAACCAACGCCGTCGCTCGGCGTTTGCTTTTTCGCTGTGCGTCGGCGGTTCCTCCCGCATTGGTGTGAAAGCATCACCCCAAACGAACCCTAAAGTTGCTGTAAATTTCTGCCATAATCCACACAGTGGTATCAAAACTACTTCTCCAAAAATCTGTTGAAAGAAGATATCTTTGTAAAAACATCACCTCACTCCAAATTATTTACAAGGAGTCCTGAGAATCCCTCCTCAAAGGATTCAGTGGTTTTAAGAGTCTCTTTATCAAAAGACTCGGTGATTTTTGGACAGCTTATCAAAATTCTTGGTTTTAAGAGTCTCCTTATCAAATGAAGTGACCTTGCCCAAAACACTCTAGTTCTATTTTATTTATTTTCATTTCATCGTTACGTTCATGTATTTTTTATTTTTGTATTACTATGTTCACCTGTTGTGAACTCCTTTTCAGTAGTCCGACACGTGAAATTGACCACCTCACGTGACCCTGAATGAAATGGTCTGACATGGAATCAGCAGAGCGGGATGTTGTGTTCCTTTTATTTTGTCCTTGCTGAAATTAGGGAGTAAATAAAATAAAATCAAAGTATTTGAGAGGGGAGAAAACAAAAGCCTATAAAAGCCAAAAGGGACCATTGCTGCCCTAAAGGGGGAGGTTGGAATATTGAGAAAGAATGTCGTTTCATTTTCTGTATTCCGAGACACCATAGACATTTCCACGCGCATCTGTTCTCTCATTCACGCGGAACGCCGAGTGCTCGTTGTCTGTGCCGATTCTTCTCCGTTCCCTGTTCGTAATTGCTGAAGCATGCCGTTTCTACCATTGCACTTCCCTGCCAGCCCCCCCCCCAGTCCATAGCCGCCTGCCGCCGACTTGTTGTGGTATCCTCTTGTGCCCAGCTGCAATACCCAGTGTTGTAGATGTCGGCCGACATGTCGACCAGTATAAAGGTTTTGGGCAAAAAACGTCACGACATCGACAATTTGAGCAAATAGTTTTTTTTAAAAATATCCCCGATATATCGGTCTTCAGGCCCCGATATATCGTTCTTAACCGATATATCAGGTGATATCTCGCGGACCATATATGACGAGTACTAAATATATATACTTTTAATTTTTTTTAAGCGTCATAGCGGTAATAATTTGTTTTGTGCTATATTTTGTGCATCTCTCTGAACCAAATTTGACTTTTTTCTTGCCTCACTTTCATTTGATGTTTTTATGTTGTTTACTGTCGTCAACACTTCTTTTTGTATAATTTATAAAAATTTATTATGTGTATATATATTTATTGTGTGATTTATAAAAATACATTATGTACATAACTGCACTTATTTACAAAAACGGTTATATATATGAATAAATTTACTTAAATATTAAAATTCGATATTGTAAAATATCGAATTAAAATACGACATTGTAAAATATCGACTTAAATATTAAAATACATTATGTGCGTAACTGCACTTATCCGACATACGACATTTCAAACTCAAACCGACATGAATCCAACATTTGCAACCGTGGAGATACAGCCCACTGTCCCTGCTGTAGTTACGCCTCACCAACCTTCTCTGCACCGCATCTACTCCTTGCACCGCCGTCTGTACTAGTGTGCTCAAAACCCAAGCCTATCCTTGGCTGGTCTCTTCTTGCACAGTCACCAGCCCGCTACCCTAATCGAGTCAATATCCTGCCACCGGTTCTCCCTTTTGTGCCGTAACTACCTGATGCAACCTTGTTACCATTGTTCGTCCTGCCATGGCTGTGCCATGAAGTGGATCCTTACTACACTGTTAGGGACACCCGGTGAGATGTCTCCTTTCTCCTCTTCTCAATCTCTTTATAAGTGGTTTATTACTCTAGGTTCAGCAAGTGTCGTTGTTTCATGTGTAGCACACGCCTCGTTCTTTTTATTCCTTGTCGTTTTCTTTCTTGGTGCTCCTTCTCTTTGCTTAGATTGTGAATGTGCTGCTTGTTAATTAAATTAGCTGATCGCTTCTTGAGATGAAAATGATTGTTTTCAGTTAAGTGGTGGTGTAGCTAGCTTAACAATTATATTAATCTTGTGCCAAGTTTTGCTCTAATTAAAATTTAAAATTTCACGATGCTCATGTTTTTTAGACACCTTATCAAAAATCCTGGTTCTAAGACTTTTATTATCAAATGACTTAGCACTAATGATAGGGATTCCTGCTAAGGTAGAAGAGTGGATGTGCCCAATATTTGGGGAGCCATTATAAACTTTTGTGTCTTCTATATTGCTTTCTCTCTGTTTTATGTGCTTTTATTTGCTTGTGATTGTTGTGATAAAATCTCTGCTGCGATATAAACTAGATTGTTGTGTGAATCTGTGGAAACATCTGATTTGTTAAAACTGATTAGTTTAAAATGATTTTAGGATGACTTAATAATATTGAGAAAAATCGCTGATTTGATAAAATAGATTATGTTAAAGTGATTTTAGAATACAACAGCAACACTCAAGCCTTTATCCCACTATAGTGGGGTTGGCTATATGGATCCTTTGTCGCCATTGTGCCCTATCTTTTGTCATAATCTCACTAATGCCTAAGTACATCATATCTTTCCGTATAGTTTCATTCCAAGTCTTTATTGGTCTACCCCTCCCTCGTTTAACATGCCTAGTGACTAGACTCTCACAACACCTAACATGTGTCTCTAATGGTCTCCTTTGTACGTGTCCAAACCATCTTAGTCGAGCTTCTCTCATCTTCTTTGCAATTGGTGCTACTCATGTCTTAAACCTGATACATTCATTCCTAATTTTATCCAGTCTCGTGTGTCCACACATCCACCTAAACATTCTCATCTCCGTAACTCATTTTTTGCTCATGTACACAATTCACTGCCCAACACTCAGAACCATAGAACATCGTTGGTCTAATTGCAGTACGGTAAAACTTTCCCTTGAGTTTTAATGGTACTTTACGATCACATAAGATCCCTGACGCGCCTCTCCACTTCAACCAACCCGCTTGGATTCTATGTGTCACATCTTTATCAATATCTCCATCTTTTTGAATTATCGATCCAAGATACTTAAAACATTCACTACGGGAAATATCTTAATCACCCAAATTAATAACGACTCCATCTGTCCTTCTTGTACTGCTAAATTTAAGCTTCATATACTCTGTCTTTGCCCTGCTCAACCTAAAACCCTTCTTTTGTAAAGTGTCTCGCCAAGATTTTAGAATAAACCTTAATAATTTATTGAAAGACTTTTTTATTCTACCGAGTAGACCCTTAGAAGAATAAGAGGAAACAAGCAAAAAGTTTCGAAGTCAAAGACTTGCTGTGATAAAATCTGTGCTTTGATATCATATAGATTGTTGTGTAAATTTGTGGAAACCATCGTGGCCAAACAGTGGCAGTGACCTGTCCTTGCCACTTTTAGGTTATTTAAACACAATCATTTATAGGCCTTTTGTGGCTCCCCGAGTCCGTACTCATTATTCGCCCAATTAGTGGTATACTCAAAAGAACAAAAGTCGATCTCATGTCAAACTTCATGTAGCTAGCACCTAAATAGACAACAACTAGACTAGAGCACACGTTGTCGTTCAACTATGTTGCTATTCACGAATCACTGTCCTAACCTGCCACGAACATTCACATGCATTATCATTTCATACAGACAGAGTACACTATAATTCATTACCAACTTGGGGAGGGAATCAACCCGCTAATCTACCCACTCAAGATAACTAATCATCCTCTTATCTGTCAATCTATAACCATATAATTTTGTTTTGTATATATACGTCTTGATTTTATTACGACAACACGCCGATTTAAGTATCATAACAACTTCTCGGACCTAAATAAGAATTTGAGACTAATCGCGTCGTACACATCAATGGTTGGTGGAATCAGCAATGTTCTTGGAAGACATCATGTCTTTGATTATATGTTATTGTAATTGGTGATGCTACGTGAGCTTGGTTATACAATTCTACCATAAGTTCGAACTATATGAACAACAAACTTGGTTATGTTTCCATTGCAAAGTTCACCATTAGTTTCCGCCGCAGCATACATCGTTGATTTCCATCGCACGATCCACCATTGATTTTCATCGCACGATCCACCATTGATTTCCATCGCACGATCCACCATTGATTTCCATCGCGCGGTCCACCGTTGGTTTCCATCGCATGATCCATCGTTGATTTCCGCAACACAATTCATTGTTGATTTTCGTCGCATGATTCATCGTTGATTTTCTTCACACAATTCATCGTTGATTTTTGCCGCACGATTCATTGTTGATTTCACCGCACGATTCACCATTATTTTTGACCATGCGACCCATTATTTTTTCCTACTATGTGATTCATCATTATTTTCGAACGCGTGAATCAATGTTATTTCCGACCGCGCAGGTGATTGTTATTTTATACTATGCGATTCAATATTATTTATGACATCGTGATTAAATATTATTTACAACCGCACTATTCGTCGTTATTTTTGACTGCACGATTCAATATTATTTACGATCATTACTATCGCGCCTTGAGGCTCGCGGAGAGGGGTCGTAAAGGCTCACCCTATGGGATCCACAGCCACCCCGAGCATGACTAAGCTCGGGTGTTCGTGTGTCATCGGAAAAACATGGCATTTGCAGAAATGTCTTATAATTTAGAACCTACGATCTATGCTCGGATGGAGTCGAGAAAGTACTCACTGGATGACCAAACATGCTACTCGATTGTTGTGAAGGCGACATTTGTCCTTCGCTCCTTTCCATGGCCCGATCTTGTCGAATTTGTTGACGGATATGGTGGTCGGCCTTGACTTGAGCCTTGTAGGAAGTGTAGGTTGCTGTTTTGATATGTGGTGGTTAGGTAGAGAGCTAGGAGGGGCTCTCCGCTGGAGCTGCTGTTCAGAGAAATTGTCGGGCTGGAGGTCAATTTGGGTTTTGGTGGTAGGCCAAGAAAATGGAGGGAGCTTGGTTGTCTGTTCGGTTTTGGAGGTGGAAGAGGAGGGCAGTTCGGGTAGAGTCAGTTTGCTGTGCAGCTGCTCATTGGAGGAAGAATGAGAGGAGCTAACTGTCGGAGCTTGGGAAGGATTTGGATCTGTTGTTGGTTGGGGTTGTCGATCGGGCGGATTTTATGGAGAAGACAAGCAGATCGCTAGAGGCGATCTCGGTTTTTGAGAGGAGAAGCTGGGAGAGTGTCGGCTTGGGGGTAGCTGACCGGAGAGAATCACCGGCCGAAGATTGCCGGGGCTAGGAGGGAGATCGGCTACAAGGAGCAGCATGTGCTGGTCGTTTTGATTGGGGTTGAGCAAGGACTGCATTCTGAGGTATGTTTTTAAGCCTTATTTTATAAATTAGATTTATAATGAGATATTAGGTTTTGGAGGGAAGGGGTCTTCCGTCCATCCATTTGGACCTTCATAATTTGCTCCAGGAGGCTCAAAATTTATCTCAGATGGACTTGTTACGACCGTCTCGTCGATACACGGGCACCAGAACAATCCGAGATCAATTTCGAGTTCGTTTGCTCATTTAATACATCTCGGAGTGTTTGCAACCTGATTTGAATTGATCGTCGAAAACCCTTCTAATGATGTCAAAGTCGCATGCGAACGACTTCGTTGGGCTTGTATTGTCGTTACGAGTCTAATAAAACTAACTGAGGTCAATTTTGAAGGCGTTTGCTCAATTTCACTTTTTGGATAATTATGTTACTTAAAGATGCATTCACACACCAAATTCTCTAATACTAGTCAAAATTAAGTGCACATGAGTATGTTGAACTTGTATTGACTTTACAAATCAAACAAAACCAACTGAGATCGATTTTGTGGTCATTTGCTCATTTTTACCTTTTTGGGTATACGTATTATTTTAAATTGTGTCTGCATGTGAAATTCTTTGATACTCATCAGAATTGAAAGTGGTTGATTCTGTTGGGGTCGTATTGACTCTGCGAGTCTAATAAAACCAACCGCGGTCGGTTCTCAGGTCATTTGGTCAATTTTAACTTTTTGGGTAAACACATTATTTAAAACTGCGTCCACGCGTCAAATTACTCGATATTCATCGGAATTGAGCGTGGTTGATTTTGCTGAACTCGTATTGACTTTACGTGCCCAACAAAATTAACTGAGGTCGATTCTGTGATCATTTGCTCAATTTCACCTTTTGGGGTAAACACATTGTTTATGTTAGAAAAGCTCATTTAATCTAGGCCCATTTTGTAACATTTATTGTTTTTCTCTCCCCTCTTTAGTCCCACATCATGTATAGGACCTTCTTCTCTCTTTCTCTCATCTATATATTTGTACTCATTCTTTGTATTTGACACAAGTGAACATATATACAAGGTTGGTTTTTTCCTTCTCTACATGGTATCAGCGCCACCGATTCTCCTTAAGCGGCTTCCCCTTTCTTAACCGCGCGGTCTGTCTTCTGTCCGCTACCCGCTCGGCTTCTTGCGACCTGCCTTCCTGTCCGCTCCGCTCCTCTTCTTCCGCTTCCTGTTCTTCTCCGTGGTTCCACCTCTCCCCTCAGGCATTTTATAGCCATCCCCTTCTCTCTCTCTCTTGTCGGGTCCACCTTCCCTCTCTCTCTTCCAGAGTGTTGTCTCTTGCGGCCTGTTCTCTTTCTCCGGCCTGTCTCTCTTACGGCCTGGAACAGCTCGCTGCGGCCTGCTGCTCTATCTGCCTCTCTCGCGACCTGCTCCGGTTCGTTGCGGCCTGCTATACCTCGCTGCGGCCTACCTCTCTCCCGGCCTGCTTCAGCTCGTTGCGGCTTGCCCTAGCTCGCTGCGGCCTGATCCTCCTCGCTGCGGACTTCCTCTCTTGCGGCCTGCTCCAGCTCGCAACGACCCGTCTCTTCTGCGGCCTGCCTCTTCTGCGGCCTGGCTCTGCTGCGGGTTGGTCCTGGTCGTTGCGGCCTCTTATCTCTTTCCGCTTGAGTCTTCCCTACTCGCGGTCTCTTCTCTCTGCCCGCCGCCGGCCTCCTGTTTCTCGGACCGCTGCTGTACTCAGCCAGACCGTGCGGCCTCTTGCCCTCCCGCATTTTGGTCGCGGTCTTCTCCTCTTTCCTTTTCTTGCGGCTTCTCTCTGTCCGCTGCGGCCTACTCTCTCTACCAGCCTCCGCCTTTGGTCGCGGACTCCTCTCGCAGTTGGTGTCTTCCCATCGTGACTGGGCGGTCTCTGCTCTGGTCGCGCGGCCTTCTTTGTTGCCCGGTCTGTTCTCCTAGCCGCCTCTCTTCTCCATGACCTCCTCTGCTGATTCAGTTGGCACGGCGGTTCCTCCTGCTGACCGCCCGGTCTCTCTCCCGGAAGTCCGCGATGAGCTTCGTATTACCACAATCTCTCTGACCGGCAAGAAAAATTTTGTGGAATGGGCACACTCTGTTCGCCGTGTCCTGCAATCCAAGGGGTTCCTTCATCACTTGACTCAGGCCGTTACCGGTACTCCTACTGATGATTGGTTACGCAATGATGGTCGGGTGCAGATTTGGCTTCTTAATTCTCTTGATGGCGAATCTTTTTGCCTGACCATGTACCATGAGACGGCCAAAGGCATGTGGGACGAGCTCCACACCCTTTACTCTGTTAAGGATAGTCTCCGCCATCTGTATGACATTATCACTGCTCTCCAGGCCCTTGATAGCAGCGGCGCGACCGATCTAACGTCCTTTGTTGCTCAGGCTCGGTCTCTGGTCGAGGCTTGGATCCACCATCAGCCTCCTACTCTGGATCTTGCTGTTCAACGTGCCCAAAAGGAAGTTGTGGGTATAGCCATGATGATGGCCCGGGTCCCGCCTCATCTTCACAGTGTACGAGCTCACATCCTCTCCTCTACTGTTACCCCATCTTTCTCCGATGTGTGCTCGATGCTTCTCAAAGTCTCCCCGCCTCCGGATGTGCTCGGGCCCCCTTCTCCGGCTCTTGTTCAGCAGGCCCTTGCTCCCTTATTGCCTCTTCCATCTTCTGCTCGTGGAGGCCGCTCTGATTCTCGCGGCCGGGGTCGGGGTGGCCGGCCTCGGCCTAAGTGCTCGTTCTGCGGCAAAGATGGGCATCTTGAAGCCACGTGCTATCGCAAACATGGTCGTCCTCCTCATCCGCAGGCCTCTGTTGCTGCCACCGACTCCTCTTCCACTCGTACTGACCTCGACGAGGTTCGTCTTCAGCTCCAGCATCTTCATGGCCTGCTTAGCCGCCCGCCTGCCTCGGTTGCCTCCGCTGCCTCCATCTCCAATGAAGGTATCGCCTGCCTCTACAGTTTAAAACTGCATTTGCACGTCAAATTCTCTTATACTCATCAGAATTGGGTGTTGATGTCAAATTCTCAATTCTCTTGACTTTACGAGTTTAACAAAACCAACTAAGATCAATTGAGTCTGTCTTTTTAGCTCATTAGAAATCAATAAGTCACTTAGATTCGATTAGACCACTATTAGATTAAATATAATCTGATCCTCTCTATCTGCACTCCCTCTTCTTTGATCTTATATATATATATATAATGTGTGTGTGTGTGTGTGTGTGTATATATATTTCTATTATTTTCTCTGCATTAAAAAACCTTATCTGCAGCCCTTGATATAAGAGTTGTAGCTGTACTGTTCATTATTATCTTTTTTCGCATTTCCCGTATGAAGACTACTCTACTTAATTGAATAGTATGATCATCGTCTTCCTCCCGTTTTTACCCTAAGTTTCTCTTCACCTGCAAGCTTGTTTGTTATTGTAAATGTTAACATGGTATCAAAGCGAAAGGCTCACTCCATCAGAAGATCCGACGTAGTATCCCAAATCACAGTGTGATTCTCTTATTTTTCCTTGGATTTCATCACATGGTGGCACCGTCCGGATCCCAAACTTTTTTGTACTCACAGACAGGAATCCCTATCTTCGAAGGAGAATTGTATGACTATTGGAGCAAGCAAATGAAGATTTTTTTTGTGTCTCAAGGTCTATGGGACCTTGTTCAAGATGGTTACACGACGACAACCACACCAGAAAAAGGAGAAGTATCAGAGAGTAAAGAAGAATCAGCTATAGTCCAACTCACCATGGAAACTCAGAGACGAGATGTAAAAGCAATCCTTTGTATCCATTAGGGAGTGGGTAGATCCATTCTTCCTCTTATTATTGATGCAGAAACAACAAAACAAGCTTGAGATATACTCAAAGAAGAATACAAAGGAAATGAACGTGTCATTTCTATTAAGCTAACTCTTCTGTGGAGAGTTTGATACCTGCATGCTGAAGGGCAGTGAAAGAGTGCGTCCATACTTTTCAAGATATCAACAAGATGACGACCACAGAGCTAATGGGCTCCCTGCAGGGCCATGAAGCCAGGATGAAGAGAAAGGACATTCAACTGGAACAAGCATTCCAAAGTCGACTGTCGTTATCATCCCTAAAATCCAACACAAGTTCATGGAACCAAAACACGAGAAAGAGGATCAGATGAGAGAGGGACCTGGAGCCAAAACACAAGAGAAATAGGATCAGATGAGAGAGGTTCCTGGAATCAGTCTATTGTGAGTTGTGCAATAAAAACACCCGTCCCATCAAAGATTGTTTTTCAAAATGTAAGAGATGCAAAAATCCAATCCACCTTCAAAGAGATTGCTGGCACAGAGAAAACATAACTAGAGAAGAAACAAATTTCTCAAAGAATCCAGAATCCCTGTTCTACTCATGCCCTAAATAAGCCAGCCCTGAATCTGAAGTCTGGTTCCTTGACAGTGGGTGCTCAAACCACATGTCTAACAATAGAAAAGTCTTCATTCAACTTGATGAATCTGAAAAGTCAGAGGTCATCATGGGGGACGTAAATGTTAGGATGATTGAAGGGAAGGGTGTGGTAGCAGTGAAATTGAAAACTGGTGAAACAAATCATATTCATGATGTGCAGTTTGTCCCCAACCTCTCCCAGAACCTTCTGAGTGTGGGGCAGTTACTCAAGAAAGGCTACAAGCTTGTGTTTGATAAAGATGAGTGCAGCATCCATGACACCAGATCTCAGAAGATGGTCACAATTGTCCAAATGTTAGCAAACAAGATCTCCCCTCTCAAACTACAACTAAGTTCTGAAGAAATGACTTCAGCAAACACGGCCAGAAGTATGGATAACTCCATGTAGTGGCACTGCAGGTGTGGGCATTTGAATTTTGGAGCTCTTAAGAAACTAAAAGGAATGGTGGCTGGAGTATTAGGAAAGCTGAGTGAAAAGGAATTCTGTGAACTGTGTGCCCTCACTAAGATCCATAGAAGTCCATTTCCTGTGCAAAGCCAGTGGAGGGCCTCAATGCCTTTGGAGCTGATTCATGTCGACGTTTGGGGACCAACAACTTCACCAACTTGGGCAGGAAATCGGTACTATCTTCCTCTTAGTGGATGATTGTACACGCATGATGTAGATATACTTTTTAACCTTGAAATCTGAAGTTTTCGGCACGGTTGTTAAGTTCAAAAAACTAGTTGAAAATGAAATGAGCTGTAAAATAAAATTTTTCCGCACAGACAGAGTGGGTGAATTCACCAGCAAGGAATTCAACTCATATTGTGAATCACAGGGAATTAAGAGGCAGCTGACTGTACCCCAAACACCTCAGCAGAATGGGGTTGTGGAGAGGAGAAACCGCAGCCTGGTTGAGATGGGGAACAACATGCTTTGTCAGAAGCAGCTACCCAAACAATTCTGGGGTGAGGCCATGAGCACAGCCATTTACATTTTGAACAGGGCTCCCACAAAAGCTCTTGAGGATACAACCCCATATGAAGCATGACACAAGCACAAGCCCTCTTTAAACAATCTAAAAGTCTTTGGAAGCCTGACATATGCTATTCCAGCAAACACTAATAGAGACAAGTTAGATAAAAAGGGGGAGAAATATATTTTTGTGGGATATAGTCAAGAATCCAAAGGATACATACTTTTTAATCCACAAAATCAGAAGTTAGTCATTAGCAGATGCGTTCTTTTTGATGAGGAAGAAAGCTGGACTGAATGGGAGATCGAGCAGGATCAGAGTCAGTTGTTTCCTGTTTCTATGGAGGATGTTGTGTATGAAACACAGCCGCCCAGTCCACATGCCTGAGATGATCCATCTCTGGATGACAGGTCAGACTCATCATCTCCACCCCCAAATATTACTCTATTACTGATATATATGAATCCTGCAATGTGGCACTCCTCTGTCAAGAACCCACAAAGTTTTCTGAAGCTGCAACTCAACCACAGTGGGTTGAAGCAATGGAAGAAGAAATAGCAATGATAAATAAGAATGACACATGGTATTTGACATCAAAACCAGCCGGTAGGACCATAATTGGTCTCAAATGGGTGTATAAGTTAAAAATGAATGAACAAGGAGAAGTTGAAAAACACAGCCAGGTTAGTCGCAAAGGGGTATTCCCAGCAGCTTGGAAGGGATTTTACAAAGACCTTTGTTCCGGTGGCGCACATAGAAACAACATGAATGCTGTTTGCTTTTGCTGTGCAACGCAGATTAAAGATCCACCAATTAGATGTTAAATCCGCTTTCCTAAATGGTGAGCTCCAGGAGGAGGTGTTTGTGCAGCAGCCGAAATGGTATCTTGTGAAAGGAAGTGAAAACAATGTCTACAGATTGAAAAAAGCGTTGTATGGAATTGCGCCAAGCACCACCGTCATGGAATGACAGGATTGATACTTACCTGAAGAGAAGTGGATATGTTAGAAGCCCCTATGAAGCCTCGCTATACATCAAACATTCGTCTTATGACAGTTTTGTAATTGTTTGGATCTATGTTGACGATTTGCTGGTCACTGGTTCATCCTCTCAGTTGATAGAGGAGTTCAAAACCATCATGAAACATGAGTTTGAAATGAGCGACCTAGGGGTCATGCGTTACTTCCTGGGGCTGCAGATTGTGCAATCCCCAAATTCTATTATTCTATTTTTCTGCACCAACAAAAATACACATGAGAACTACTGCATCGTTTTAACATGCAAGATTGTAAGCCCACTTTCACTCCCATGACAACATGTGACAAGCTGCAGAGAAATGATAAGGAAGAGGTCAGCGAAGAAACTTATCATAGTTCTGTTGGGGCTCTCATCTACTTAACTAATAGTAGACCCGACATCGAACACTCTGTGGGCATAGTGTCAAGATTTGCCAGTGATCCAAGGGTCAGCCATTTAAAGGCCGTGAAGAGAATCCTAAGATATTTACAAGGGACCTGAGAAAATATCACTGGATACTCAGACAGCGACTGGGCCGGAAGCGCAGACGACCGCAAGAGCACGAGCGGCTTCCTGTTTCAGTTGGGACAAATGACGATTTCATGGAATTCAAGAAAGCAGAATTGTGTTGTCTTATCCTCTGCGGAGGCGGAATATGTTGTGGGGGAAGCTGTGAAAGAAGGCGTGTGGCCTCAATCGTTTGCTTACCAATCTGAGACAGTATGGGTTACACGCTATTACTCTCATGGTGGATAGCACTTCTTCCGCAATTTCGATCAGGAAAAATCCAGTGCTACACAACCACACGAACCATATACAAATTAAACATCATTTTGCCAGAGAGCTGTTAGAGGAGAGGGAAATTTTATGCTACTGCAACAGAAAGAATCAGTTCGCGGATGGGATGCCGAAGGCTCTATCGGCGGAAAAATTCCAAGCATTCCGGAGGGCCATAGGTGTTATCAGCAGTGCCTATTTCGACCCAGACAACGACGAGGATAAGATTAAGGAGGAGCATTAGATTAAATATAATCTGATCCCCTCTATCTGCACCCCCTCTTCTTTGATCTTATTTATATATATATATATATATATATATATATATAGATGTATATATATATATCTACTATATAAAGATATATATGAATGGTTTTTAAATGCCTGATTTTAAAAGCTCTTGAAGCAATCACATCCGTTCATCTCATGCTTGAAAACTAAGAACCGTTTCATCTGAGCTGTTGGACAAAAGAAAATAAATCCAGATCTCCTAAAGCTATAGACCATGAGAGAGAGAAACAAAGGGAGAGAGAGAGAAGAGAGGGGGAGAGGGCGGCCGAGAGGAGGGGGAGAGGCAGGCGGCGGTATATATATTATTTTATATTTCGGAGAGAGAGAGATAGAGATGGAGAGAGATATATTATTTTTAAAGGTGAGAGAGAAAGAGAGTGGGAAAGAGGGGCAGTGAGAGAGAGAGAATTCTACCAGGTATTCATGAGAAAAGGGGGGAGAGAGGAGAGAAGAGAGGGGAAATTTTTTGTCCACCTATCGGACCTAAAGGAGGGTACGCGGAACCAATGAAAATCCAGAAATTAGCGGGGCTCACGGTGCACAGATTTCTTGTGCACTGCGGACCCCACAAATTTCTGCCTTTTCCTGCATTTCATTGGTGAGGACCTTCTTTTAGGTCCGATCAGCGGACCTAATTATTTTCCAAGAGAGAGAGGAGAGATGGTCAGATGGGCGGCTAGAGGGGGAAGAGAGAGAAGAGAGAGGGGAGAGAGAGGTAGGTGGTAGATAAAATAGAGGGAGAGAAGGTGGAGAGAGAGGGAGAAAAACAGGAGTGGGGCCCATATTATTATGGCTCTCCTAACAATTTAATTTCCGTATCGAGGCCAACCTTTATGTATTAAAATGTATATATTTTTTATTTCTTTTGTTTTTTTTTTATTTTAAAATATATAAAAAAATTACATGCTAAAAAATATATTTTAAGAATCGCTGGCGGCGGGCAAAGCCTGCCGGGATAGGGGGAATCTCGTGCGGAGGCGGGCGAAGCCCGCCGTCGCCGGCCGTATACTGTCACGCTTGGCAGTATGGACATGTAATTTTTTTAGCATGTAATTTTTTAGCATGAATTTTTTTATATATTTTAAAATTTTAAAAAAAAGCAAAAGAAATTGAAAATATATACATTTTAATACAATATAATTTGGCCTCCATATGGAAATTAAATTGTTAGGAGAGCCATAATAATATGGGCCCCACTTGTGTCTTTCTCCCTCCCTCTCCACCTCTCTCCCTCTATGTTGGCTCTGTTTGACATTCGAGGAGAGAGAAAATGACCGTTTAGAACGGTCGACTGACGCTCTTCCCACTAGCGGCAAAACACCGGGCCGACACCCTTTCATGCCGGACGTTCTCAGCCGGAGCGCGCCAAACAGTATTTCTCCGTGCCGTTCACGCCGGAACGGAGCGGCGCTGGGTTGTCAAACAGGCCCTTTATCTGCCACCTACCTCTCTCTCCCCTCTCTTCTCTCTCTTACTCCTTTCTAGCCGCCCATCTGACCATCTCCCCTCCCTCTCTCTCCTCTCCTCATTTTCTCATTAATACCAATTAGAATTCGCTCTTTCCCTCTCACCACCCCTCTTTCTCACGTAAAATTTTTAGGTCAGGAAAAGGGACCATGTCATGGTCAGGACATAAATACTCTTTTCATTGGTGGGGCCCCCAAGCATTTCGAAATTTTGCCCCTTTCCGAGCTCCTCCTTCCGCAGCTCTCGGCGGCAGAATTTGCGGAAACCTAGCCTTTCCCGAGCTCCTCCTTCTGCAGCTCTCGGCGGAAGAATCGGCGGAAACCTAGCCTTTCCCGAGCTCCTCCTTCTTCGTTCTAGGACTTAGGTCTTCTCCGTCATTCCGATGCTTCCTCCAACTGAAATTAGAACTGGCATGCGAGACAACCGGTGCGTGTTTCTAATTTGCGATATTTTTTGGGTGAGGGTCTCACCTTCTTCAATCCAGCTTTGACACAGCTACATGTCCGACATTTTATAATTCTTGTGTGTATCCAGTAGCTCAAATATTCTT
Source organism: Platanthera guangdongensis (assembly GCA_039583875.1). Lineage (NCBI taxonomy): Eukaryota > Viridiplantae > Streptophyta > Magnoliopsida > Asparagales > Orchidaceae > Platanthera > Platanthera guangdongensis. The sequence goes on from CM077156.1 coordinate 175,967,630, forward strand.
TTCGAACACTGAAATCCATGCTATGGGCATATTCACAGTACATAGCATACAGCTCGTCTTTTGAATGCACAATTGGAAAAACAACCTGCTGTTTGTTGACCTGAAAAAAAAGTATAAGAGTTTAGTTCACCCCTAATAAATGCAGTTGAAAAGATAATGCAACAATTGATCTGCAAATAAAGATAATGCAACAATTTATTTTTAAAACAGTTGGATTTCACATAATAAATGCATTTGAAAGTTAAATGTAAAAACTCAAACAAATGTCCAGCAAATCAGTTCAAATTTGAGTGCAGCACTGCAAAAGCAAAAACCAAGCTTACATTGACCTTTTCGTCACCAACATTTTTGGAAGAGGCCTGAGCACTTGTTCCTCCGTTAGCTGCCATTTCTTCCACCTATCAGAAAAAAGACCATGAAAAACAATCTTATAGATCTAAAGTTAAAGAGAGGGATTTACTGATATAGATACTAACCTTCAGAAAAAACACCTCAGATTTAAGCATTCAAGAGCTATGTTTCCGCCATTTCTTCCGCCGAGAGCCGAGGAAGAAGACGTACGGCTATGAACAGTGAAGGAAGGAATGGCTCATCGTCTTTAACATCAAGAAACAACTAGGTTTCCGGCAGAGGAAGCAACAGAATGGCGGAGAAGATCCAAGGCATCTAATCCCGGCTAGGTTGCCGCCAATTGTTCCGGAGAGCCGAGGAAGGAGGAGCTCGGGATGGGGCAAAATTTCGAAATGGGTGTGGGCCCCACCAGTGAAATGAGTATTTATGTCCTCATGGTGGCATGATCCCTTCTCCTGACCAAAAATTTTTCCCTTTCCCACCCACTTTCTCCCTCACCTTTAAAAATGATCTCTCTCCATCTCCGTCTCTCTCGCCGAAATATATAATAATATATATATCCCGCTGCTTGCCTCTCCCCATCTCTCCTCTCAGCCGCCCTCTTCCCTTCTCTTCTCTCTCTTCCTCTGTTTTTCTTCCTCTATTTCTCTCTCCCCGATCTCTCATGGTCTATAGTTTTAGGAGATTTAGATTTATTTCTTTTGTCTAACAGCTCACATGAAACGGTTCTTAGTTTTCAAGCATGAGATGAACGGATTGCTTCAACATCTTTATATATAGTAGAGATATGTATGTATATATATATTTCTATTATTTTATCTGCATTAAAAAACCTTATCTGCAGTCCTTGATCTAAGAGTTGTAGTTGTACTGTTCATTATTATCTTTTTCCGCATTTGCCGCATGAAGACTGCCCTGCTTAATTGAGTAGTATTAACATCATGAAGTGCTTTCACGTTGTCATATTATTGTGCTTCCTTTCCATGTTCCAGCCAACAAGTCGAGGTAGCTTAGCAAGTTTATATGTTTTATTTGGACTTGTTTGCATGTCCTTAAGTTAGTTTTAAGTCCAAGAATTTTTGGTTAAATTCTAGTGGTATGTCGATACTCTTAGTTGGTGATTCGTTTTCGTTGTACTATTAGAAATGCTTAGTTGAGATTTTATTACTTGTACATTGTTATAATATTATGTTTGTGATGAGTGTATGTTGTGGGGTCTGACCGAACCCATATTATATAGTTATTGTGGATACGATGTTACACGGAGCTTACAAGGCCTTCATTTTGACTGCAGGACGATCTACAGCCTAGCCCTGGCCAGACACTAAGCGGCCTGGTGCCGGGCATGCACAAGTAGAGCTGTCACGGTTCCGGTTCGGTTCCGGTTTTATTACAACCATGAACCGAACCACTAAGTTAACGGTTCTTCATATTAGAACCAAAACCTTATTTGGTTTGACCGGTTCCGGTTCTGGTTTCGGTTCCGGCTTAATTTTTGGAACGTCGTGCTAACGGTTCCGGTTACGGTTCAACAAGAACCAAAAACCAAACCAGCCACTATCGGTTCGGTCCGGTTCCATGCGGTTCGGTTCGGTTCCAATCGGTTTCAACTAAAAGCAAAATCAAACTTGGTGGAATGAAATGCGTGCGCTGCAAATAGTAAAACTCAAAACAAACATCGAAATAGAAATAATTTTGTTGTGCACTTTTCGACGGTCTTTCCACGATCAGTGATATAGTATCTATACAATCCGTATCCGGCGAGTGAGTGCGGTCGCCAGGAAGCAGACCGGCTGGCTCTCTTTTCTCAAGTCTCGGGCGAGCACCAAGGGGGGCAGAGCTCGGCAGCCCCCAGTTCGCCCATGCGAGCCTGGCTAGTGGCAGACGAGTAGCGCCAGTCGGGCCCGCACTCACCATAAGGTAGGTAGAAGCGGCGAGTACCAGCTAGTCTAGACACTCAACGCCATTCTACCTTAGCGTTGAGGGAAGTCCAGACACTCAACGTCGTTCCGCCTTAAGCGTTCAGTGAAGTATAGACACTCAAGGTCGTTTCGCCTTAAGCGTTGAGTGAAGTCCAGACACTCAATGTCATTCTGCCTTAGCGTTGAGGGAAGTCCAAGCACTCAACGCCGTTCCGCCTTAAGTGTTGAGTGAAGTCCAGACACTCAACGCCGTTCCGCCTTCAGCGTTGAGTGAAGTCCAGACACTCAACGTCATTTGCCTTAGCGTTGAGTGAAGTCCAGACACTCAAACGTCGTTCCGCCTAAGCGTTGAGTGAAGTCCAGACACTCAATGCCGTTCCGCCTTAGCGTTGAGTGAAGTCCAGACACTCAACGTCATTCTACCTTGGCGTTGAGAGAAGCTCGCATAGTCCACCCAGTTCGTCGAACGGAGCTCGGCGTTCGTCGAACGGAGCTCGGCGTTCGTCGAACGGAGCTCGGCGTTCGTCGAACGGAGCTCGGCGTTCGTCGAACGGAGCTCGGCGTTCGTCGAACGGAGCTCGGCGTTCGTCGAACGGAGCTCGGCGTTCGTCGAACGGAGCTCGGCGTTCGTCGAACAGAGCTCGACGTTCCTCGAACGGAGCTCGGCGTTCGTCGAACAGAGCACGACGTTCCTCGAATGGAGCTCGACGTTCGTCGAGCGGAAGAATGTAGAAAACCTCCTGAGGAAGAAGGTAGAAAACCTGAAAGGGAGCAGGGTGGATCAGCTTCCCTCGGTCCTCTGGGCTCTGAGAACCACCCCAACACAGCCACAGGGGAGACCCCTTTCAAGCTCTCCTATGAATGTGAGGCAGTACTCCCGTAGAATTTGAAGTTCAAACGCCTCGTGTGGTCACGACAGAGGAAAACAAAGAAGAATGGTGGGCTGAAAACGAGGAGCTGCGACTCTCCCTTGACATGGTAGAGGAGTTGCGCGACCTCTCCGCCATCCGACAGGAAGAAGTGAAGAGGAGAATGACTAAGTACTTTGACAGACACGTCAGAGTCAAACAATTTGCGGAGGGGGAATGGTGGGCTGAAAAACGAGGAGGAGCTGCGACTCTCCCTTGAGATGGTAGAGGAGCCGCGCGACCTCTCCGCCATCCGACAGGAAGAAGGGAAGAGGAGAATGAGTAAGTACTTTGACAGACACGTCAGAGTCAAACAATTTGCAGAGGGGGACTTGGTCTTAAAAAAGGTAAATGCAGCGGGAAGATCGGCAGCCGTGGGGAAGCTCAACCACGACTGGGAGGGTCCATACGTTGTAAAAGAAACATTAAAATTGGGAGGCTATCGTCTTCGAAATGTGGAGGGTGAGACCTTAAAATCTCACCTGGAGCGGTGATAACTTGAAACGTTTTTATCCTTGAGATATGTAAGTGATGCCTTGTTTTTAATAAAGCTTTTTGATGTGTTAATCTCCTGCAGTAATTCGCGTGAGAGGGTGAGGTGTTCATTTGATAGACCCCGAGCAGATCCCGCTGCCACGCTCTCACCTAGCTGGCAGGGCTGGATGTCACTCGATGACGTCTATCCAGACCCCGAGCAGATCCCGCTGCCAGGCTCTCACCTAGCTGGCAGGGCTGAATGTCACTCGATGGCGTCTATCCCACACCCCGAGCAGATCCCGCTGCCAGTCTCTCACCTAACTGGCAGGGCTGGATGTCACTCGATGGCGTCTATCCAGACCCCGAGCAGATCCCGCTGCCAGGCTCTCACCTAACTGGCAGGGCTGGATGTCACTCGATGACGTCTACCCAGACCCCGAGCAGATCCCGCTGCCAGACTCTCACCTAGCTGATAGGGCTGGATGTCACTCGATGACGTCTATCCAGACTTCGAGCAGATCCCGCTGCCAGGCTCTCACCTAGCTGGCAGGGCTGGATGTCACTCGATGACGTCTACCCAGACCCCGAGCAGATCCCGCTGTCAGGCTCTCACCTAACTGTGCAGGGCTGGATGTCACTCGATGACGTCTATCCAGACCCGAGCAGATCCCGCTGCCAGACTCTCACCTAGCTGGCAGGGCTGGATGTCAATCGATGACGTCTACCCAGACCCCGAGCAGATCCCGCTGCCAGACTCTCACCAAGCTGGCATGGCTGGATGTTACTCGATGGCGTCTACCCAGACCCCGAGCAGATCCCGCTGTCAGGCTCTCACCTAGCTGGCAGTGCTGGATGTCACTCGATGACGTCTACCCAGACCCCGAGCAGATCCCGCTGTCAGGCTCTCACCTAGCTGACATTGTTGGATGTCACTCGATGGCGTCTACCAGACCCGAGCAGATCCCGCTGTCAGGCTCTCACCTAGCTGGCATGGCTGGATGTCACTCGATGACGTCTACCCAGACCCCGAGTAGATCCCGCTGCCAGGCTCTCCCCTAGCTGGCAGGGCTGGATGTCACTCGATAGCGTCTATCCAGACCCCCAAGCAGATCCCGCTGTCAGGCTCTCACCTAGCTGGCAGGGCTGGATGTCACTCGGGGAAGTCCAATACTCTCCAGATATTACTTGAGAAGTTTGGTCTTTTTCCTAAAAACAGGAAGAGAAGAATCTTCACAGGCTAGTTGGGACTCGCGGGTCCATCTTGGCAAAGGGATGACGAGCCGAGTCCTTGGCACCCGCCGAAGAAGGCGAGCTCCAGTAGGGTACTTCACCCCCTTCAGTTTACTTGTGAATGTTTTGGCCATTTTGGCTTCACATTGGTGAAAAAGAGGCAGCTCGCGAGCGAGCTGGGGGGTGGTGAGCCCAGTGCGGCGAGTGGTCCACCCCGGATCGTCTATGGTTGGCAAGCTCTCAAAGTCTACTCACGGGTACGTCCTAAACTCACGGGTACAAGTCCTAACATCCATTCTAATGGTAAGATCTATTCTCGCGAGGTCGCCCGAGGAGGAGAGCTCGCAAGCGAGTACATCACAATAAGGAAGCCCGGAAAAAAGATAGAAAAAGTAAAGACAAAATCCATATCAAAACTATTTTCAATTATATAATGCTGATTCCAAAAAGGGAGCTCGCCTAGGGGAGGTTACAAAAAGAGGGGTGGAAGAATCAACTTTCGCTTGTCCCGCCGGACTGGCGATCTTCACCCCTCCAGCGGACAAGTCATCTTGGAAGCCCTTCCCGAAGAGCAAGTCGAGATTGTCCTCCTTCTCGCTAGGCGGCGTCGCGGGGGAATAGACTCGACATGAGATCTCGGGCCGTGATCCCCTCGCAGCCCTCCACCAGCACCCTTGTGTCTTTCATCATCTGAAGGGTACACTCGGCGGAAGCGATCGAGTTGACCCGCAGCCTTTCAGCGACATCGGCCTCGCTAAAGATCCTTGGGCTCTTATACGGGATGGTGGGCTCGCTGTTGCCCCGAGGGAAGAAGATTTGCGATGGCGGTGAACTCGCGATGGAGGCCCATGTTCTCCTCCTTCAACGTCTCGTTCTCCCCTCAGCCCGGCAAGGCAGGCGCGCAGCTGGTTGCTCTCCTCTTGCAGCCCGGCAGCGCGAGCCCGCAACTCCTCAGCGGCCTTGGCATCCTGAAGAAGAAAAATGGAGCACGTTATAACAGAGGACAAAAAATTCTAAGTAAAAAGGGTAGTAAGCAGCCGATGATCACCAGCCCGCCGTCGAATTGGGCTCGTAAGTTCGCGGCGATGTCGAGTTGCCTCGCCAGGTTGACGGCCTTGTCCTTGGCGACGTCGCATGCCTGCTCAGCTTTCTGGAGGTGGTTGCTGAGGTTGAAGCTGCTGCAGATCATCATATGATGCAGCTCCATGGCCCGCATATGGGCTTGCATGCCTTCGGGGCCGAGCTGCCGCAAGGCCATACCCTTATAGGCCTCGGCGTCCTCGCGACCATAAAGGCCGAAGCCGAGCGCGTAGGCATGGCCGGTGGAGAGTTGACAGTCGGCTCAGGAAGGGTGAAGGGTGGAGATGGAGACTCGGTGGGCTAGCTCGTCCCACTGGACCATGGGTTCGCCGGCCGAGTCTTTCCACCTTCCTCCGAAGCCAAAGAGGGGATGGCTCTTCTGCACGGCTGACTCGCTGGCCGTCTTCTTCGCAGCAGGGAGAGTAGAGGACTCGCCACCCCCCCTGCCCCTTGCTCATAATCTCCTTCAGCGGGCTCTCGGCGACCCGTCTAGGATGGACTGGGCGGGCGAGCTCATTTATTTGGGTTTTTGTTGTTGTTGATGTCTTGCCCGGGAAACCACCACTGCTTTCTTCATCTTTTTTGGCGGCTATTGGCGACAGGGCGAGCTCGGTCTCGCAGTCTCGGGTCGCCTCTTGCTAGATGAGGGTTTGGAGGAAGCCAGCTCGTCTCGGCAGGCCACCGCCTCCGCCCTCTCGCGAGCAAGGGGGTCAGAGAGTAATCCCGAGTTGCGAATGGCGGGTTCGCGTGAATCAGTTGTTCCCCTGTATGAAAAAACTTAGAAAAAATTCTATGACTCGGCGAGCTGAGCAAAAAGAAAGTGAAAAATACCTTCGCCAGGAAGAACGGGGCGGAGCGAGTCGAGGCCCCTTCGCAGGAAGGCGACCTCGAAATCCTTGTGGAGGAAGAACTTATGGAGCTCGGCGTCGTTGCCAAACACGGCAGGAGGCGGTACACGTCCTCGCCCTTTTGCTGGGGGAGTGGGGGGAGAGGATGTTGCCGAGATCGCCTTTGATGAAAACGATTTTGGTCATCCAGTTGCGGTGTTTGTTCGCGATCTCACAAACTTTTATGAGGGAACCCCCGAAGTAGGCGACACCATCCGGGGTCGCCTTGTAGGAGAAGAGCTTCTTGAAAAACGTTCAGGTTGAACTCTATTCGCTCCCGGCGGAGGAAGCACGCGAACGCCACCATCATGACGATGACGTTCAAGTTAAGTTGTGCGGGCACCGCACCGTAGTACTTCTGTATTTGGCGGATTTTCGGCCAGTGTGATAGGCGCAACCCCACCTCAAAATGCGAGATGAGGAAGACGAACTCGTTAGAGTAGAAAGTGTTGATGGTCTCCTGCTCCCTGGGCTGGCGCGCCTCGAAGCTAGCGGGACGTAGTCGGCGACGAACTCGGCGAGCTCCGCTTTGATTGTGTTCCTTCAAAGAAGCAGTAGTCGGTGAAATGTTGGGCGCATTTGGAACGACCGTCGGCATCCGGGTTTGTCCTTATCCATGCTCGCGGGAGCGTTAGAACACGAATACAGAGGAAAAGAGGGCGAGAAGAGGAAATATGAAGGCAGTAAAGGCGGTGGTACGGGGTTGGTGCGGGGGGCTATTTATAGAAAAAGAAATCTGAGACCGAGCTAAACGATCAGTCCAGCTCGCCTGTCCCAGTCGCGACTCCTAAAACTTGTCCCATCACATGTCGAGCTGAATATAAGGGGAGATATATTATTCAAATAGCAGACATTGGAATCCAAAAAAATATTCTAAGTTATTACAGAACAGGAGGAGAATATAGTTCAAAGAAATCAAGTGCAGAAGAAAAATTAACAAAATGCGCGAGCTGAGGGGTCAGGAGGCGAGTGCCAGTATGCTCAACAACAGAGTCATTTTTATCTACCCGGCCTCGCATCCCCCGCCCCCCAGATTGCCGCGAGCTGAGGAGCTCGCGAATCCGCCACGAGTTTCTGGGCGACCAGGAGGCCCTCATCGATCTTATCCAAAAGCCGAGAAGGGGACATCGCCTCGGCAGCCAGGTTGCCCCTCACTCGTCCGCGAGCCGTATGTAGTCACGCTATAGTGCCTTGTTGTCCTCCTGCACCTGGCGCAGGCCGCACACCAGCTTCTTGAAAAGCCTGATCCCCCTCCTCGTCAGCTCGTCGTTCTCCACTTCAGAGCCCAGATAGAAGTCTAGCGAGCTCGGAGAGGGGAGGGGGGAATAGCAGGTTGGTCGCGAAGACTCTTCAGCCTCAGACTGACTGGGAAGAGTTGTGAAGACAGTTAAGCATCAGTATGGAAGGCGAGTATCCCGAAAAAATTACAGGACAAAAACCGGAGGCCGTCTTACCTGACGAGCTCGACACCCCAAGAAAGTGCGGGGAGGGACCAATCTCAGATTCTTACCGCGGCCGGGGCAGCGTGTTTTTGGCGAAAGGAGATTGAAGCCTGGAACGGGGATGGCTTCAACACCTCCCCTTGCTGTCCCGACAGGTCGTTGAGTGGAAGGGGCACGAACCGGCGAGTTCGGCCTCTGCCAGTCCAGCCCCAGGGTCCCAAAGTGGGGTGACGGGTCCCGAGGTCGATTATCTGGAGTTCTAAGCCGCGAGTCGCCAACGGTGTTCTTAACTCGCGACGCGGAATCTTCAGCGTCATCCCGTTGGCTATCGGGTCAGTGCAGAGGTCAACGATGTTTTTCCCTTCTCAAGGGCAGACAGATTGGTGGAGCCGGTCCGTGCTCAAGGTCGTTTTCAGGTCGTAGAATATGGGCTCGACCGCCTGGGGAAATGGTTTCGCCCTCTTGGCGGGATTGGGCTCGGCCGAGCCGCTCTGCGGGACCCCAAGGGGGACTGCGGTCAGGCTGACAATGCGTGCAGAGGAAGCTCGCGAACTCGGGCGAGCCTCTCTTGGATCTCCTTGGGGATTGGCATCTTAGCAAGATTAGAGCGAAGAGAATGACAAAAGTCACCCAGGTACGCAGGCACATATATATAGCCGCATGTGGACCTCACCGAAGATTCTCTCCGGCTCCTGCCGCACTCGCCGAATACTTGGGGTTCGATGATTCTTCCCGAGCTTTGTCAAGCTCAAAAAAGAGTGGAGATTGTGTACAACCCCGTATCCGGCGAGTGGGGTCGGCAGGAACCAGACCAGCCGACTCTCTTTTCTTAAGTTTGGGCGAGCACCAAGGGGGCCAGAGCTCGGCAACCCCAGCTCGCCCATGCGAGCCCGACTAGTGGCAGGCGAGTAGGGCCAGCCAGGCCCGCACTCGCCAGAAGGTAGGTAGAAGCGGCGAGTACCAGCCAGTCCAGACACTCAATGTCATTCTGCCTTAGCGTTGAGGGAAGTCCAAGCACTCAACGCCGTTCCGCCTTAAGTGTTGAGTGAAGTCCAGACACTCAACGCCGTTCCGCCTTAAGCGTTGAGTAAAGTCCAGACACTCAACGTCATTCTGCCTTAGCGTTGAGTGAAGTCCAGACACTCAACGCCGTTCCGCCTTAGCGTTGAGTGAAGTCCAGACACTCAACGTCGTTCCGCCTTATGCGTTGAATGAACTCCAGACACTCAACGTCATTCTTCCTTAGCGTTGAGTGAAGTCCAGACACTCAACGTCGTTCCGCCTTAGTGTTGAGTGAAGTCCAGACACTCAACGTCGTTCCGCGTTAGCGTTGAGTGAAGTTCAGACACTCAACGCCATTCTACCTTGGCGTTGAGAGATGCCGCACAGTCCACCCAGTCCGTCGAACAGAGCTCGGCGATCGTCGAACGGAGCTCGGCGTTCGTCGAACGGAGCTCGGCGTTCGTCGAGCGGAACTCAGCATTTGTCGGGCTCAAGTTCTCAAGAGCCGACCCGCAGGATCATGTAGTCCTGGCCAGTGCTCGACATCCCCCAGCTCGCCCAGGTGAGGTGGAAACTTCGAGGGCGAATAGAGCCAAAAGGCTCTCACTCGCCAGGTGAAGTCGGCGAGTAGGGCCAGCCGGGCCCGTACTCGCTGAGGCCCAGCAGGGCCAGCCGAGCCGTACTCGCCGCCCAGGCGAGCAGAGGCTTTGGGGTGGGGGGGGGGGGGGGAGGGGACTCGCCCAGCGACCCACGATGTTTTTACCATTTTGCCCCTGCTGGCCTGCCCATAGCCTTTCAGAACAGCGGAGTTACGCTTTTGGCAGGCCAACCTGGACTGCACATAGCTGTTTGGAACAACGGAGGTTGACTATTTGCAGGCCGTTTTCAGAAATTTATAAATAGGACCCAAAGGGTACCTCAGAAGGCATGCGCACTTGTTCTCAGTCTTCTAGCGCTTTCTGAGCTAGCCTTAGCTCAGCCTTTGGCTAAGGAGGGGAAGCGCTCGAAGATCTTTCGAATGTGTGGTGGGACCTCCACGCCGAACCCTTGGGTCAGTTTTCTTTTTGTCGTTTGGCTTGCAGGAGAGAAGTGTGCGATCACCCCTTCCCTAATGGTGAACTTCACAAGAGACCGATTTTCGGTTTCAACAGTATCAATTGTCTTCCTACGCGTGTAGACTTGCCACGAATTCTAGTTGGCTTCCACACGTCTCGTCGGCATGCTCAACCGTAACAACCATCTACAATTAGTTGTCTTTCATGATTACTAATAAATGGTAGTTGTATATTTTCTATATCTTTTTAATAAAATATTTCAAAAAAAATATGTAAGTAAAATTGAAAATATATTATATAACTGTATAAAAAATAAAAAAAATGCACTACAAAAATTGACTCCAAATTACATCAATATCAAACCATACCATAAGATTTTTATGTGGTGAAGTTTTGTTGAGTTCAAAATCGATCCCCTTTAGTGCGATTGCGGTTTGAGTTCAAACTGCACAGCTTCACTCGTGATAGTAATTATAAATATTATAGATAAATTATAAAATAATAACCATATAATAATAATAATAAACGAGTTGCGGTTCGGTTCTACTTCGGTTCGGATCGAGTGTAAAAATCTTGAAATCGCTTGAGACTTGTATGTTGCGGTTCCAGTTCTGGTTCTGTCCGGATAATAAAATGTAAGAACACACCAGACCAATGTTGTTCACGCCCAAAATTCAAACCGAAACCCGAATAATTTGCGAACGGTTCGATCCGGTTCTTTGCGGTTCCGGTTCAGTTTGCGGTTTTCAGTTTTAACTGAGAGCTCTTTGCACAAGGCCCCGACCTAACCCGAAATCAGTAGCACCACATCACAACAATAGTTGCGCAACAGACTACAGTCCTAGCGAGCAAAACAAAAAAAAAGATTCGAAGCAACTTTGGCTGCAGCTTATATAGGCGAATCTGAAAAGTCCAGATCCTTCTCATCCTTTATATTAATTTATTAATTGTATATATATTTTATACAATTGAAATTAAAAGTGAATCTGTTCTAGGGTCTGTTTGGGGCAGCTCTGGCGGATTGAAAAGCTGCTGTCCGGATAGAGTTGTTTTGAAATAGATCTTGGGGAGCAGTTTTGAAAAGTTGCAGAATGTTTGAGTGTTATGTGCAGAAGTGCGCTTGAAGAGCGATTTTCTATTTTTAGCTGTTTGGAGAAACAAATTTTGGAAGCTGTTTTTTAAAAAACTAAAATATATAAATATATAAAAATAATTGATAACATGTGTTTTTTACATAATTCTAGCAAATAGAAAAAAAAAGGTATTGCAATATCCGGCGACTCTTTTTTCAATCCTTTCGATCACCTGTTCGAAAATAAATTGATATGAATCAAACTTTTGATATTTTTAACCCTTTAAATTTTTAGTAAGAGATGGATCGAATTTTTACATGCGCGCACTGTATATCTCTTCGACAATGTTATCTCGTACTGTAGACATATGTTCTTCTTCAGCAGCATCACGCATATCACTTTCAATTTCATCCTCTGTCGCAGGTTTCCTCAGCTTCTGAGGGAACGAAGAAGACTCATCAGCATCACAAGCATTAAACTCAGGGTCCCAGCGAGAAGGATGTCTCCGAATGAAGTTATGTAAGGTCATTGTCGCTAGCACAATGGAACGCTGTTTCTTGAAATTGTACTGCGATATTTTGCTCAAAATGTGCCACTTTTTTTTCCACACTCCAAACGTTCGCCCGATCACACTGCGAAGAGATGAATGCGCCTTATTGAAATGTTTTTGCCTTACTTGTACAGGCCGACTCCCACGGGCAAAGTCAGCAAGTGATATCATGTTTCTGGATACGGCTTCAAAATAACCCATCTTTAACGGGTAACCAACATTCACTAAATAATATTTACCTGCATTTATTTGGTTTGTTAAGCAGGTAAACATTATGAAATACAAACAATTTGAATGAATGTAAACATATTGATTAGTATACTTGTGGGGGATGCGGAAAGTGCAATCTATCGTCAGCCAATGCCCGTGCAAAGATGCGACTATCATGAGCAGATCCTTCCCATCCAGCGAGGGCAAATGTAAAGCACATGTTAAAATCACAGACTGTCATTACATTTTGTGTCGTCGTGTCATGACGTCCTATGTATCGTACTTGATCTTCTACGAGTATCCTCGCATCACATGTGTACCGTCAATGGCACCAACGCAATTCTTGAAAAATGACATGTAACGAGGATCATACCTTATCTCACCCGGAATCTCTCTGAATTGACAGTCAATAGGCTTTATACATCAATTGAGAGTAACAAAAGAGATTTAAGCCCTTTCGAAAAATATCTACTTATTGTTTCGGTCGAGTGCTGAAACCGTTCTTTCGTCAATCTAACGGAACCTCCTTGTGCTAAGATATACAATGTAATCCCTAGGATTTCTCTTGAAGACGTCCGCTGTGATCCTTGAAGTCCAACTCCGGTGCAATACCTCCGCATCGAAATTTTTTCGCCGCTGGAACAACTGTTGTAATCAATGTATCAATATTAAAATCTGGAAAAATATGAACTAATTTAATGAAATGAAACTTGAATTTGTTCGGACCTTAATCTTCTCTGCCCACCATTCCTCTGATGCAGCAATAGTTCTCTTCTCTGGATCCCAGCTTAAACAGTCTCACCATGTTTCAGTTCCTTCCATAACTTCCAATCATTCTTCAAATGATCTTATTTATTTTTCATTGCAATCGATCGTAGCTTTTCCCTGTGCGTTCTTTAAACACCGCAATCAGATTTTTCCACCCTTCTTTGCTGAAGTGGGTGGTTGGCGATTCCCCAAACAATCTCTTTTATGCAGAGATCACAAAATAACGTCACTTCACCTGACTCTCAACTCGCTACAATTCCTCCTTTCTTTGGTTTTACCATTATGCTATAAACTAATAAAATTAAAATAAGAATTACTAATCATACACACATACACAAAAAAACCTAACACACACACACACATTCACACACACATTCATGCACCCACATAAAGCAAAACAAACACACACACATTCAGCACATACATTAACACATAAACCAAAACAAACACACATACACACACACATACATTCACACACACACATTCATAAACACAAACACACCACATACCCCCCCCCCAAAAAAAATCACAAAAACATACACACATTCACAAAAAAACAAACACACACACATACATTCACACACACACACACATATTCATAAACACAACACATACCCCCCCCCCCCCCACACACACACACACACTCGACAGTCAATAGGCTTTATAACATCAATTGAGAGTAACAAAAGAGATTTAAGCCCTTTCGAAAAATATCTACTTATTGTTTCGGTCGAGTGCTGAAACCGTTCTTTCGTCAATCTAACGGAACCTCCTTGTGCTAAGATATACAATGTAATCCCTAGGATTTCTCTTGAAGACGTCCGCTGTGATCCTTGAAGTCCAACTCCGGTGCAATACTCCGCATCGAAATTTTTTCGCCGCTGGAACAACTGTTGTAATCAATGTATCAATATTAAAATCTGGAAAAATATGAACTAATTTAATGAAATGAAACTTGAATTTGTTCGGACCTTAATCTTCTTGCCCACCATTCCTCTGATGCAGCAATAGTTCTCTTTCTGGATCCCAGCTTAAACCAGTCTCACCATGTTTCAGTTCCTTCCATAACTTCCAATCCTTCTTCAAATGATCTTATTTATTTTTCATTTGCAATCGATCGTAGCTTTTCCCTGTGCGTTCTTTAAACACCGCAATCAGATTTTTCCACCCTTCTTTGCTGAAGTGGGTGGTTGGCCGATTCCCCAAACCAATCTCTTTTATGCAGAGATCACAAAATAACGTCACTTCACCTGACTTCAACTCGCTACAATTCTCCTTTCTTTGGTTTTACCATTATGCTATAAACTAATAAAATTAAAATAAGAATTACTAATCATAAACATACACAAAAAAACTAACTCACACCCACACACCTTCACACACACATTCATGCACCACATAAAGCAAAACAAACAACACACACATTCAGCACATACATTAACACATAAATCCAAAACAAACACAATACCCACACAACAACCACACACATTCATAAACACAAACACACAATACCCCCCCCACCCAAAAAAAAAAAATCACAAACATACACACATTCACAAAAAAAACAACACACACACATAATTACAACACCACACACATATTATAAACACAACACATACCCCCCCCCCCCCAAATACACACACACACATTCACAAAAAACCAACACACATAAAAAAAAAACACACACACACACACCATCAACACATAAAAAACAAAAACAAACACCACTCACACACACATCCACACATAGCACAATCACAAAAAAAACAAACACACAACACCACACACATCCAAAATACATTCAGAAAAAAACAAAACACACAAACAAAAACACACACAACACCATGCACACATAAATAAACCACAAAACACAAACACATCCACCCATTACACACACACACATTCATACAACCATGCACACACATCACCATGCACACAAAGTCTTATGCACACACTCATACTTATCAAAAAAAAAAACAAACACACGCATTCATATACAACCACACAAAAAAAAAAACAAACACACACCCACCACACACATCACACACGCACAAATCACAAAAAATATAAACACAACCACACACAAATCACAACACTCATACACATTCACAAAAAAACACACACATAAAACAAACACACACACACATAAAAATAACACAAAACAACACAAACACAACATAACAGACACACCCACACAAACATAACAACACACCAACATAACACACACACTCCACCACACAATCCGGTCACACACGCAAAACCCAACACACAGCACACACACTCAACAATAGTTGCAAGTAACCAAGAAGTGATTTGCAAAAGCTAAAACACACACAAAAATAGTTGCAATTAGTAAATCACCATAGGGTACTGAAAACTGCAGAGGAAGATCTGATGTGGCCGCAGAAACCAGCAAAATACCTGAAAACAAGGAGGAAACAAATCACCAACGTGATTGGAAAAACAATTGAAGAAGATCAAAGAGGAGAAGGATCGGGACATACCAGTGGATCGGGAAAGACGACGATCGGGAAAACTGCAGAGAAGTAATTCGGTTGCGGGGGGAAGACGGCGATCGGGAAAGAGTCTGGCCCTAGGTTGCGGCTATCACGGAGAAGCAGGGTCGGCGTGTTGAGGGACGCGGTCGCCGGAGAAGCAGGATCGAAGGCGGGCTATCGCCGGAGATTAAAGCTGGGATGGACGGGCCGGAGAAGGAATGGCGCTTGGGCGAAATCGCTGCGAATCGCTGCGAATCGCTGCTGCGGTCCGGGAAGGAGGAAAAATATCGGGAATCGATTTCTTAGCGTTGAACGCAGGGGGGGAGCGGCCTTCGCAAAACAGCTCTGGGAGCGGCTTTTGAAAAGCGGTTTCGGTGGGAAGAGTTGTTCCAAACAGCAACAATAACAGCTCTGGTGGCTGGAAAAGAACTTTTCCAACGCGCAGAGCTGTCCCAAACAGACCATAGTAAGAGAGATTATGCTCTGTTTGGCACGATGATGACGGTGATGAATATGGGGGCTAAGTTGTCATTTGTTATCGCCCACCTAAAGAGCTTCATCCACTTTTATGGATCAAAACGGATCCTGTGTCCCGATGCTAAAATGGATCCTGTGTCCTGATGCTCTATTTGCTTTGAGCACATAGAAATTATTTTGTAAATTCATAATTAAAGCTTTGGTAACGTGAAGGTTTGAACTTTGAATATCATAATTAATGAATAACATTTGTGCATATTATATGTTTAAATTTCAATTATTTTTTATTTTATTTTAAATCTCTTTAAAATTAATTAAGATGGAATTTCTTAAGCTTCCAGCCAAAAATTGTTGGTTGGCTAAACTAATTATAGAAATTAGTATTAGCTTGTAAATATGTTCTTCCTCTTCTATTTAAATGACATCAAATCTCTTAGCTTGTTAATCTCAAGTAAAGGAAGTGAAAGAAAAAGAAGAATTATAGTTACAGGTCTTAAGTA